>OX393550.1:10237710-10640210 GCA_947650365.1 Chamaelirium japonicum | reverse complement strand
CACTACCATGTCTAGAACGATGCTTCAAGTGTCTAGGAATCACTACCATGTCTATAACGATGCTTCAATCGTGTTGAGATTTTCGGTACAAAACACACGATCGCAACATTATGCAATAGTTGTGATTGCAGTCATACCGAAAATCTCTGTACACTGGCAGCACTACATCTAGAATAACAGGTTATCGATGCATAACCTAGGATCTCAAATTACGTCGCACCACATACCCCACCATGCATTCTGCTCCATTCATTTGGTTTTAGTTAATCACTAATACATCTTAGCATTCATTAGAGCAAGATTATTTAATACCGTCCGCGTAAACTATGTCATCTCTTTCCAATAAAAATTGGATTATCAACTCTCAAGTGCCAACTTGCCATGATTCAGGAGAGGTTGCGTTTCCACAATGGAGGGCCTGCATGGGTCCCGGGAGCTATCGTTATGAGCATTGAGGATGGATATGAAGGAAAACCTGGCATGGCTCAACTCGACCCGATGTGTGTAGCATAAATGCCTTCAATTTTGTTTCTATAGTTTTTTTTCTTCTTTTCGTTTGGATATATATATTCAGCAGATCGTTCTTACACGATGGTGTGTTATCCTTGTTCGCTGCAGCTACTCATGTATCGTTGTCGTCTTCAACGCATGCCCTACCGAAGTCTCCCTATCGATCCCTGCATTGAAGGCACGAACTCTTCAGCTGCATCCCGTACAGGTAATTCTGTCGTCTGGTTTTACATACACATCACCGCTTGATCCATAAGTTCAGTTGAGGTTAATTACTCACGGGGCGATGATTCAGTTGGCGTCATCGGACACCCTAGTCAAGAAATCATCATATGAGGCTTCCTCTGGGTGCTTCACTGTTCCCCAGAGAACGACATCGGTGTTCATCCAGGTTCGAGACGATTGAGCATTGTGATGTCCCTGAAGGTCCGATCAATGATCCGAGAGCTTCTAACGGGATGAAGCAACTACAAATTTGGCTGGCTTAGGGCACTTTATATTTGCTATTCAACTGCCTGTAAACTTATTTAGTCATTGGAATGTATGAATAAAGCAAGCAAGAAATATTTTCAGCCTCTCTCTCTCTCTCTCTCTCTCTCTCTCTCTCTCTCTCTCTCTCTCTCTCTCTCTCTCTCTCTCTCAATACAATTCAAGCTAGGTTATAAATGCAAGGTGGACACTATTACTTCTCGAAGGTGATTGACCTGGCGAAGAAGAAGATGGGTACGTTAAGCGTCGACTTGAGGACAAGTTGTATTTCAGGGGAGCAGGAATGTTAGGACCCTCGACACCCGGTTCATGTGTCCCCCTTAATATATCTCTGTGTAAGGGATAGTGTCCTTATATGGTAGTTTTAATCGTCGGGTAGTCGATTCATAGTCCATGTATTTTTTGCTATTTTTGATAACTTTCCTTTTTATATTTTTGTTAATTTTGAAATTAGGGTTTTCTATATAAGCCTAGGATTGTAAAGAGGATGGCGGTTTTTGATGAATAAGATTTCGTGAAAAAAATCTATTTCTTCCCAATTTTGAGATTATGTGGAACCAACAAACCTTTGATGCTCTTTAATCTGGTATTCTCCATTGTGGTTCAATAGTAGGGGTGGCAATGGGTCAGGTTTGTGTCTAGTTTCGGGTTGTGTCCAAAACCCCTAGATCCGGACCTGACCAGTTTAACTAATCGTGTCTAGGTCCTAAACCTGTACCCGACCCGTTTATTAAACGGGCCTATCGTGTTGACCCGTTTGCAACCCGAACCTGTTTAGCCCTGACTCAGACCCACTAACTTTCCTCTACACCCACCATGCATCAAATTTGAATTTTATATATTCACAATGATGCTCCATGCCATTATCATTATATACAGGTATTATATTAATGGTCGTGAACTTAATAATTACCAAGAGAACAAATTTATATAAATATTCTTTATCTTGTGATTTTTCAATTTTCATAAATAATGTGGATTTTTTGGGACACCTGTCCATCTCAAAAAAAAAAAAAAAAAAAATTTCTCATAAACCAATTTAGCTAGGGATGGGAGACAAAATATAATCACAAGATAGTAAGCAAAGGGATCGTATTCTTCCTCCTACAAGATAGGAAGATCTTAAAAAAATTTAGGAATAATTAACGCTAAATACCTTCATAGGTCTTTATTTAAGCTAAAAGGATACAAGTTGTTAGGATATTAGCTAAAGTCTCTCCTGAAGGACATGTTTGTATTGTAAGTCCTTAACCGAAATGTTGATTTTTTTTATCCTATAAATTACAAAACTATCTCTCCAGTAAGAGTATCCATTCGTTGTTGGCATGAGTATCAATTCGCCAATCAACACTATACATGTAATAATTGCTACAGTGATTTCACTGTAGCTTTTACAGCGAAATCACTATAGCAAGAGTATACATTCGTCTCCGAAAAGAGTATCTATATTCATCATCAACAAGAGTATCTATTTACCGGGTTACACTGTGCATGTTGCGGTTGCTACAATGATTTCACTGTAGCAAGAGTATCCATTCGTCTTCAGAAAGAGCATCTATTTGGCTAATTGATACTCTTGCTATAGTGAAATCACTGTAGCAACAAACAATTCGCTAAATTGATACTCTTACCAAATTGAATTGATACTATTGCTACAATGATTTCATTATAGTAGCTATAGTGAGATCATTGTAGCAAACGCTGCATACACAGTGTCAACCAGTGAATGGATACTCTTTCTAGACATGAATGGATACTATTTCTGTAGCACGTGAGGGGGTAAATAAGAACAAGGGACTTGCTGTAGCAAGCAATGTTTGGGAGGGGCTTGGGGCAAATAATGAAACATTGATTGTCCTTTAGCAAATATAGCATATGCTAAAAAGGACCTTAAGGCTAAGTCTCCCAATAGCTTATTTGACCTATATTTGTCCTGTAAAAATATCTTCCACTTTGAGTAAAAGATACGCCCCCACTTGACACGATTATTCAAGTCCCCAATAAGCTGTGGGTCCATTGCCTTGAAGGTGCAGGCCGATCTCTAAAAGAAAGAGGGTTAATTAGTTCTAAATCCCTCCTCATGTCTTTATTTACACTAAAGGATACAATTTGTTAGGATATCAGCTAAAGTCCCTCAAAATATTGACTTTTTTTTACCCTTTGAATTACAAAACTGCCCCTCTAGCAAAGGTATCCATTTGTTTCGAGTAAGAGTATCTATTCATCTTTGGCATGAGTATCCATTCGCCGATTAACACTATGCATATAGTGGTAGCTACAGTAATTTCACCATATCTATTTCAGTGAAAATACTGTAGCAAGAGTATACATTCATCTCCAGAAAGAATATCCATTCGTCATCAACAAGTATATCTATTCATCGGGTGACACTGTAAATATTGCGATTGCGATTGCTACAGTGATTTCACTGTAGCAAGAGCATCCATTCAACTCCATAAAGAGTATACATTCAGCTAATTGATACTATTGCTACAGTGGAATCACTGTAGCAACAATCAATTTGCTAACTGGATACTCTTACTAAATCGAATTGATACTCTTGCTACATTGGTTTCACTGTAGCAGCTACATTGGTTTCACTGTAGCAGCTACAATAAAATCACTGTACCAAGTGCTACATGTACAATGTCAACCAGTGAATGGATATTCTTGTTGGAGATGAATGGATACTCTTTTTGTAGCATGTGAGAGGATAAATAAGGATGAGAAAATTGCTGTAGGACACAATGTTCGGGAAGGACTTGGTGCAATATTGAAACATTGCTTGTCCTTTAGCTAATATAGAATATGCTAAAAGAACTTAAGGCTAAGTCTCCCAAGAAAAATAAAGAATAATGCTATTTGAACAAACTAAGGTACAACCTGACATGACCAACTCCACTTGAATGGAGTGTTGGCATCTTCTGATTGGCGGGCTATGGGCCATGGGATAAAACCTAGGGGGTTGTCACCACCACCAATTGTCGTCCCCCCCCCCCCCCCCCCCCCCCCCCCCTCTTTTCCACCTCCTCGCCATCGACTACTATCCGGCCGACCACTACCAGTCGTCGTCCCCCCGTCAGCCACCGCCCGCTACTGATGATCCATCGCCGGTCACCATCCACCGCCACCCACCACCGTCATCCACTAATCACGCACATGGCATCCCCCTAGGGTTCTGTTGGGTTTGGTCCAACGAAGCCCACACTCGAAGGACCTAACCTGAAGTCCCAAATCAGGCTGTCAGATGGGGTTCGCTCGGGCGCTAGACATGGGACACTCGGGTGCCCAGTTCGATGGAACACTAGTCAAGACAGCTCCAGGTTTGACTGGGCATCTGGCACCCGAAATGTGGAGACAGGTTTTGGGTTTGTGGACCACGCATTCAAGTTGTTTAGGCCAGGGTTTTAACTGCTTTTTTGGCCTCCCATGGGTGTGCGCTTGCTCTCCAATTTAAGGGGAGCAAGGTGAATCTAGGGTTGATTAAAACTCTATGGGAATCGGTTACAACGGTGCTCGACATCGTCTATGGAGAAGAAGGTTTGCGATGAGATAGAAGGATTAGGGGGGTGCCGGTGCATCGCTCCCCCCAAGATCTTGAAGACTAAAGGCGGCAGTGACTCGGTGGCGTGGTTCTTCTAATGTAGATGGTTGAGAGAGCGAATTGTAGGATGAGGAGAGAAGAAAAGTCCGGTATAGGGTTGGACGCAAAGAGAGAAGAGAAGGAATGAAGAGAGGAAGAAGATAGTAGAGAGAGGAGATGGCTTTTTTCAAATATCGCTTCACTCGTTCTCCATTCTTCATCCGAGTTTCTCGTCACGTCTACTACAGCTTCTACTTCGGTGTGAGCGTCCTCGTCTCTTGAAGATCGTCTGGCATACTCTGTATTCTCTTAGGCGGAAAAATCTCTACTTCGTTGTGTGATCTGTGAGAGGGACCAACGGGAGGGTTTGGAGGGTCCAATAAATGATGACCCGTTGTATGTATTTCTCTTGATCGAGATAACCCAATCCTTGATTGTCAATGACATTCTGTAGTTCGTACTATTGTGTGACTCCAATACTAGATCCGTAGCATGACGTTTCCGGTTACACTCGGCGGATCTTCAGTGTGTGCGTGACATCGGGATCTGAGCCCAATATCCACCCAACATAGTGGCCAACGGGGCCTCGGATCCCAACGGGTTCATCCCATGGCCCATAGTCCTCCCAACTTCACGTGGAGTTGTCCCGTCGGGTTCTCCCTCGGTTTGTTCAATCAGCATTTAAAAAAGAGGTTTTTACCGAAATGGCCACCAACTCTCAACTATTGTTGAGAATGGACCCCGTCAAAAAATCTGCACGAAAATGGCCACTGAAAACTCTTTGGGACCTAACTACCCTTTTACTTTACTACTAAAACCCTAGCTCCCATTGAGTCGCCCTTCACTTCCCTCATTTGGACGGCAGCTTCCTCCACCTCTTTCGCCGGCAACTGAGAGACGGCCACCCATTTCAACCGTGAGTCTTCCTTCACTTCACCCCCTTTCGACGGCTCCTACACTTCACCCCCTTTCAACGACTCCTATACTTCACCCCCTTTCGACGGCAACTGAGGGACAACCGGCCACCCATTTCAAAGGTGATCATCAAATCCCGTAAGTCTTCCTTCACTTCACCCCCTTTCGACGGCTCCTACACTTCACCCCCTTTCAACGACTAGTTTTCGTCGCCGAAAAAGCACAATCAGGTTTGCCCGAGAGTGGCTATGGGCTGTGTGACGAAAATCGGACGAAATACCAAATTTCGTCTAGTTTTCGTCGCCGAAAAAGCACAATCAGTTTTGCCCGAGAGTGGCTATGGGCTGTGTGACGAAAATCGGACGAAATACCAAATTTCGTCTAGTTTTCGTCGCCGAAAAAGCACAGTCAGTTTTGCCCGAGAGTGGCTATGGGCTGTGTGACGAAAATCGGACGAAATACCAAATTTCGTCTAGTTTTCGTCGACGAAAAAGCACAGTCAGTTTTGCCCGAGAGTGGCTATGGGCTGTGTGACGAAAATCGGACGAAATACCAAATTTCGTCTAGTTTTCGTCGCCGAAAAAGCACAGTCAGTTCTGGCCGAGACTGGCTATGGGCTGTGTGACGAAAATCGGACGAAAGAACAAAGTTCGTCTAGTTTTCATCGCCAAAAAAGCACAGTCAGTTCTGGCTATTGGCTGTGTGACGAAAATCGGAATGAAATCAACAAAAAGTAGTTGAATATTAATAGCATATTTTAGGACGAAAGATGGACGAAAAATGAACGAAATTGATAAAATTGGCTATTCATCATTATGGTTATCATTATGGTTAGGACGAAAAAGGGATGAAATCGACAAAATTAGCTGAATTTATATTATATTGGTCGTGATGAGTCTAGTATGTATTGGATACGTATGATTAATTTTTGGTATCAAATTTGGTATTGTTGAGTTTTGATATTGTGGTTCTATGCTTAAAATAGTAACATTACATTGTAGGATGAAAAAGTGATGAAAAAGTGATGAAATCGATAAAATGATTAATCTTTGATATCAAATTTTATATTGCTGAGTTTTGATATTGTGATTCTATGCTAACAGGGATTTGAAATATGGATTCAACATTACCGATACTTTGTTGTTACGATGGAGAATTGTTATATTTGAAAGAAAAATACGAGTACAGGGGTGGAAGAACTAAAAGTATAATTTTATCTACAAAATCGGATTTTGACTGTCTTCTTCAGGAAATTTATAAGATTACAAATGATAGTCTCAAAGAGTATGAAATCACAATGAAGGTTTTATATCCAAGTACACTTGCATGTCCTCCTGCCGAAATTGTGGATGATAATGATGTTGCAGTATTTATTGCCCATAACATCCGAGCCAATAATAGCAATGTCCTATTGCTGATAAGCAGAGTGCTGAAAAATCCGAGATCTATTGACAGGTCGATTGAAATCGAACCACTCGGTAGTAAGAGGAAGTTGAAAGAAACGACACAGGTATCTCGTAAAACACCTTGTGTAGTTACCCCTCCCGTTGACTTAAAAAATATCTCGACATCATCGGAGCTTCATTGTTCGATATCGTCATCATTCGGTGTTGGAGATTTGCATACGGATGAAAAGACTGATATTAATTATGGTGAGGATTTCAGTTTTGTACCATGCACACTAGATGTCAGTCAAGATGTCAGTCAACGTATTGAGTACAAGAGTGTGGAGAAACCTGAAGACAACCCTCTATTATTTGATATTGTTATGAATGACAGAAGGTATGAATAATTTTTTGAAATATCTTATGTTGTAATTCTGATGATTAATTAGTTCATGTACTTATATGTTTTTAAATAATATATGCCCAGTAAGGTGAATACAGATGACGATCATAATGGGTCAAGAAGAGATGCAAAATTATCTATAGATCTTAACCAAAAGCCTGCTGGTTGTCATGTATTGGAGGAATTATTCATTGACACTCCTGCGGATATGGTAGTATCTCCAAAGCACACTCAACAGAATAGTCAGCTGAAGGATCAGGATATTATCTGTAAACAAGAAGGAAGTAAGACTGAAAAACAAAGAAGGAAGAAAGAAGTACCACTGAGACATAGTCAGAAAGAGTGTTTTGCCAGCAGTAGTTGGATGGAAAACGATGAACGTAAGTCTTCAATACCTGATTCGGTTATGGTTTATGAAGACAAATACGTACCTAACGAATTCCCTATTGCTGTTGAAGTAAAAGATGATTATCAACAACTTTATCCTAATCAGATGTTTATAGATAAAGACACATTGATCAAGATGGTACAGAAGAATGCTTTATTTACAAACACTGAGTACAAGGTGATGAAGTCCAGCAAAACAAGATATGCATTAAAATGTAAAAGAGAAAATTGCAGTTGGAGATTACGTGCAAGTAGACAAAAAGGGTGTGATGTTTTCAAAATTACTTTCCTAGGCCTACACAACTGCTCATTGCCGCAGCGTGGAATTGATCATCAACAAGCTACAAGCAAGTTGATATGTGATTTTGTGAAAGCTCGAATAGAAGCACATGTATTGTACTCTCCCAAAGCAATTATATGTGATGTGCAACAAGAATTTGGTGTGCAGATCACTTATCGAAAAGCATGGCTGGCAAGGGAGATGGCAATTGCTCTTTTAAGAGGCTCATACGAGGACTCGTATGTAATTCTTCCAGCATATTGTCATGAAGTTGCACAAAATAATCCTGGAACCATCACTAATATTTTAAAGGAAGGAGACAGATTTAAGGCTGTTTTTGTGGCTCTTGGTCCATGTTTACGTAGTTTTCAAAGACAAAATCTAAGACCAGTAATAGCCGTTGACGGATCTCATTTAAAAGGCAAGTACAAAAGTACTTTATTTATTGCAACCACTTTGGATGGAGATAATCATATATTTCCCGTGGCTATTGGGATTAGTGAATCGGAGAACAATGAAAGTTGGAATTGGTTCTTAACACAACTGCGGGACAGCTTGGGTCAAGTTAATGATTTGGTTATTATATCCGACCGACACAAGGCTTTATTGGCTCAAGTTCCTATTGTCTTTCCGGATGCTGTACATGATTATTGTGCGTTCCATATTTCGCAAAACATGTATGCCAAATTCAAACAACAAAGATTATACTCTTACTTTTATACAGCTGCAAAGGCAACAAGAGAATCAAAGTTTCATCAAGTGATGGAAACTATAAAGCACATGAATGAAGATGCACATGACTGGTTACGAGAAATTGAGCCAGCAAAATGGACTACAGCGTATTTCACACGCAGAAGGTATAATATTATAACCACAAATAGTTCTGAAAGTTACAATAGTGTCCTAAAAGATATCAGAGAACTACCCATCACTATGATTTTGGAGCAATATCGGTTAAAGCTCCAACTTTTATGGTTCAAATGAAGAAATACGGCAACAACTTTGACAACAAAACTAACAAAATGGGCAGAAAATCAGCTAGCCGGAGATATGGATAGAGCTCGTGGCACAGCGTGTCATCCTATTAATCTCGATGAGTATATGGTCAGATCTATACAATATTGTGATCATGTAGTTTTAAGCAATCGAAAATGCACATGCCGTAAATTTGATGTGATGGCCATGCCATGTTCACATGCATTAGCCGGAATTGCACAGTATAAGATGGATCCTTATCTATTTTGTGCACACTACTATACAGCGGATAACTACAGGGCAACCTATGAAGAATCTATATATCCAGTTGCTGATAAAAGTGAGTGGAAGACCCCAGAAAGTATTCAATCAGCTAATAAACTAATCCCACCCATTGGAAAAAAAACAGCGGGAAGGCCAAAGAAAAAAAGAATTCTCTCACAGGGTGAGGAACGCCGGACTGTCAAATGTGCTAGATGTAAACGTTCTGGACATAATAAAAAATCATGTAACTTTCCTATTATTACAGAGTAAAGGTATCATGTTTTTTTACTTGTTCCCTTTATGACTTTACACATACTTCTTCCAGTCATTATAACATGTCTGACTGAATTATTGAAATCACAATGATTACTTGTTGTTATATATGCATATTATGATATATATTCTTGTTTTTAATTTCTGCATTTTTTTTCAACATTTATAAAACTTATTGAATGACATGATTATACAGGTATCGTACCTATGGCAAATAAATACTATGTGGTATCGTTCATTCCGTTCCTTGGAAGAGGCTGAAGGTCACTTATCCAAGTTCCAAAGCGAGCATCTCCCTCCTGATAAACATCATGAAATCCCTTTGGATAGCAAGCGTCATGCACCTTCGGATTGCGTCTTTATATTTATATTCATTGTAATATGAATGAAGGTGATTGTAATGATATGTGAGGGGGAACTCTATTGTAATGATATTTCTGGAGTATTGCATGTCTCGAATGTTGTAATGTAATGACATATCTTAAGTTTGTAATGTAATGACATTTCTTAAGATTTTGCATTTAAGAAGTTATTCAGTTTCTGTTTGAATATGGTGCATGTCTCGGATTTTGAAATGTAATGACATATCTTCAGTTTATAAATGACATATCTTAAGTTTTGTAATGTAATGACGTATCTTAAGTTTTTGTTTGAATGCATGTCTCGGATCCATGTGGCAAGTGATTCCAAATGGGTTATAAGCGAAGGGTATCAGTTGGAAACTGATCTTATTTGGTATTTCTTCGCATCCTCTATTTGGAGTTCATGGCGCAGGAAAAAAGTGCAAACTGATCTTAGAAGAATATTGGATATCTTCTGCTTCTCCTATTACATAGAGAGAAAATATCATAGAGAGTGGATTTAACATAGAGAGAAGATAAAAAATATAGAGAGAGAAATTATAGAAAGAAAAAATTATAGAGAGAAAATAATACTCAGAGAGAAAAATTTATATAGAGAGAAAAAATTTAGAGTGAAACAAAATTATCGTCCAATTTTCGTCCAATTTAGAGTGAAACAAAAATTTAGAGAAAAATTTATATAGAGAGATAAACATTAGAGTGAACAAAAATTATAGAGAAAGAAAACATAAAAGAAATTTATGATTTCGTCCAATTTTCGTCCAACTTTCGTCGACGAAAACTAGAAGAAATTTGTTATTTCGTCCGATTTTCGTCACACAGCCAATAGCCAGTCTTGGCCAGAACTGACTGTGCTTTTTCGGCGACGAAAACTAGACGAAATTTGGTATTTCGTCCAATTTTCGTCACACAGCCCATAGCCACTCTCGGCCAGAACTGACTGTGCTTTTTCGGCGACGAAAACTAGACGAAATTGGTTATTTCGTCCGATTTTCGTCACACAGCCCATAGCCACTCTCGGCCAAAACTGACTGTGCTTTTTCGGCGACGAAAACTAGACGAAATTTGGTATTTCGTCCAATTTTCGTCACACAGCCCATTGCCACTCTCGGCCAGAACTGACTGTGCTTTTTCGGCGACGAAAACTAGACGAAATTGGTTATTTCGTCCGATTTTCGTCACACAGCCCATAGCCACTCTCGGCCAAAACTGACTGTGCTTTTTCGGAGACGAAAACTAGACGAAATTTGGTATTTCGTCCAATTTTCGTCACACAGCCCATAGCCACTCTCGGCCAGAACTGACTGTGCTTTTTCGGCGACGAAAACTAGACGAAATTTGGTATTTCGTCCGATTTTCGTCACACAACCAAAAGCCAGTATCTGGCAGAAATGACTGTGATTTTTTGAGGACGAAAACTAGACGAAAACTCGACGAAACATAGACGAAATTTGTTATTTCGTCCTGATTTCGTCTCACAGCCCAAAGACAGTCTCGGTTAGCCTGATTGTGTAATTTTTCTTCGACGAAACATAGACGAAATTTGTTATTTCATCCGAATTTCGTCTATATTTTAACAGGTTGTATGGGCAGTCTCTGGCATGTTTCACTGTGATGCAAATTACAACAAATTACAAAGAACATATCATTCCAACTTCCAACAAATTACAAATAACATATCATTCCAACTTCCAACAAAGTACAAACAACATATCATTTCATTACAAACAACATATCATTCCATTACAAATTTCACTGTGATCCAACTTCCAACAAATTACAAACAATATATCATTCCATTACAAACAACATATCATTCCATTACAAATTTCACTGTGATCCAACTTCCAACAAATTACAAACAACATATCATTCCATTACAAATTCTAACAAATTACAAATAACTTTGATCCAACTTCCAACCATTACAAACAACATATCATTCCATTACAAATTCCAACAAATTACAAATAACTTTGATCCAACTTCCAAATCATCGAGTCATTCCTTCAGTCGTAGCCCTTCCATTACAAAGTACAACATATTACAAATTACAAATTCCAACAATTAACAAGTTTTTTGATGCATCGAGTCATCCCAATCGTCATGGCCCTTCAATCTACATATTGATGCAAAATTTGATATGCAATTCGCCTTCGAAATAAGGTCATATCAAGCTACAAATTTAAACAATTAGATTGCAAGTGTAATTATTGAATATTATAACTGACTGAATATTATATTGCAAACAACTGAATATTATACCTGACTGAAATCGAATTTTTTGTTGCAGCTATAATAATTGGCAAAAGACATCAAAAATACGCCACAATCAAACCTATATAACATATACAATTGTTAGTTGTATAAAAGGACTAATATTTTATTGTCAGTATTTCGTAATAAAAACTTACCCATTGTTTTGCATAGGATGATCTTTACCATTCTTGCTTATCCATTTTGCACCCTGTAATGCATTTTCATCTCCCAAAAAATTTAAAAACATTGGTAGAATTTCTAAAAATGCTTCTACCTTTTTCCTATACTTAGAAACAGGGTCACTATAAAGAGAGTCTATCAAAACTAATTGCCTATCCTGCATATGAAGAATCCCAAGATACCAATGTTGGTTTTCTTCATTGATAGGGATTATTACATATGAACACTTCCATAACGGAATGATATCCCCTTTATCATCTTTGAGAGGACTGCCGAATTTTTTGGGCCACCTATATGATGCAATGAAGGCATACATAAGGTGATCTTTATCTAGGTTGCTTTCATCGTAACTTTGTACAAAGTCCTTCCATTCCTTATAGCATGTTTGACATAATATCTGCAATTCAAAAATGAATAATAAATATTTATTGAATTGTGAGAAAAATTTTTATACAAATACTATTAAGAATGAGAGATATACCTAAGAATATGTCCTAGCCAAAGAAATGGTGAATGTTGTACTGGTCTTATTCCTTAACATACGCTCTTCAAGTAAGTACATATATACATCAATGTGCTGCAACAATATAAAGTTTTAAACGATTGAATATGACATATCGAGATATATCAAAAAAAAAAATTGATATAAACTCACCTCGCTCATCACCCATGATGTGCGCTCATATAGTTTGTTAATTAAGTAAGGGGTTATAATGAACCCATCAATTACAACTTCAGGCCTATATTGACAATTATCCAATAAATTACTAAGAGGCAAAATATGTTATCATTCAAAAATAGATTATATAGTGACTATACTTACAAATTATTTCTGTTGTTATCAAGAAAAGCTATCATTGTCTCTCTCTCTTCAGACGAAAGTCTTCTTATCGATTTTTCTACGAAAACGACCTCCTCTTCTTGTATTTCCTTACGGAGAAATTTTTTCTTTTTGTAGGTGATGTATGGAGAGCTTATTTTTCGACCCGGTTTCTTCAACCGCTATGATGTTAAACCTTTGAATGTAACCCTCTCCACCACCACCTCGTCTCTCTCCTCATCATCCTTCTCCTTCTTCTCATTCTTCTTCTCCTCCTCCTCCTCCTTCTCCTCCTTCTCCTTCTTCTCATTCTTCTTCTCCTTCTCCTCCTTCTTCTTCTCGTTCTTCTCCTCCTTCTTCTCGTTCTTCTCCTCCTCCTCCTTCTTCTCGTTCTTCTTCTCCTTCTCCTTCTCCTCCTCATCCTCATCCTCATCCTCCTTCTTCTTCTCATTCTCCTTCTTCTCCTCCTCCTCCTCCTCCTCCTCCTTCTTCTTCTCCTCCTCATCCTCCTTCTTCTTGTCCTTCTCCTTCTGCACATACCGTTAAAGATAAACATATAGTTAATGCATACGTATACAAAAAGCAAATAATTATAGAATACATAGAAATCGTTATTGGTTTACCTGACTCTCTCCAACTCTCTCCTCAAGTGAGGAGATCTTCTTTTCATATTTCTCCTCAAGTGAGGAGATCTTCTTTTCATATTTCTCCTCAATTGAGGAGATCTTCTTTTCATATTTCTCCTCAATTGAGGAGATCTTCCTTTGACATTTCTCTTCTATTGATGATATCATTTTTGCATAATTCTCCTCAAGTGAGGAGAATCTTTCCTCAAACTTCTCCTGAAGTGAGCATAATTTTTTTTCAAATTTCTCCTCAAGTGAGGAGAATCCTTCAGCTTCCGGTGCAGTCAACAACAGCTGATTGCCTTCGAAGGGAGAAGCCTCAGCATCAAATAGGTTTTGCAGCAGATCATTTGTCTTCTCCTCTTCTGTGAGAGTCAGCTCTTTCAAAATCTGAGCCTATTAATACATTCAGACAAAAAAATTAATAATTATACGATGCATCTATTACTTTAATCTAAGCAATTAAAAACTCATATACTTACTTTATTTGAATTCACAATATCATTTATTCTTTGGTGTGACGTTACTCTTGTGTCATACCAATTGAGTAATCTCGGCCATCTTGGATGCTCAAGCATCATGGCACATACACTCCCCAGTTGGGGAATCCGTTCGAATACCCATGCCTGTAGCAAATAATTAAAGAAAAATTAATACAAATATCAAACAATAGATACTATGAATTGTTTATGTATAGAATAATACCTATAAAATGTACATGCATCCAAAAATATTATACTTTGGTGGCCACTTAGTAACATTTACTGCACCTTCAAGCCCAGATATAATATTGCTATAACAGAGGTTACCCCAAGGGTAGCTATTGAAACCGTCCAGATCATCCACCAATCTCAAATATCTTTCCGGTACGTTGACATTCTTGTTGCTCCCAAGAATGACACTTTCCAAAAGAAGTACCAAAGAAAGTTTAATTGCATCATCTGGAACTGCAGTTGCTATGATTGAAGCCATTAAGGAGGCCTGAGTAGCCCCGCGTGGAAAGTATCTGCTTCTCAAGTTGTCTGACCCTATCTCTAGCATCGGAGGAGGAGGCCCAAGACAAAACCGGAGTCCAGAAACTAAAGAAAACTCCAACGGAGAGAAGGAAATAGTCAGGCCATCCAAATCAAACTTGAGACCACCTAAGTGTCTTTGCCACAAATAATGAATGACACTTGGGGAAATCATAGCTCGTGCTCCGCGTCTCCAATCAAATAAGAAACCAAAACAACTCCTTTTCATCCTCTCCATCATATCTGTAGAATTGTTTTTTGTATCCATTGCCTTGAAGTGCTCCTCAATTTCATTAAGGTATTTAATGCTGTTCCTTGCAGAAGCTTTACCAAAATACCTTAATCTTTCACTTAGCTCCGTGGCCACTTTCTTTTCAACATTCTCTCCCTCTTCTATCTTTCTTTTCTTTTTCTGTACTTCAATAGGTTGTGTAATTATAGAAGCAGAAGGAGGGTCCCTATCACCAAGTCCACGAGAACGCCCACGACCACGGCTTCTCTTCACCATCTGTAAACAAAATATATATATGACGAAACTACTATTAGTTATTCTCCAAATACGAAAATACTGTAAGCTTTGTTTGAAGAGAATTGATCTCTCAGTTTCTAGATTGAACAAAATATCCTTCCATTAGTCCATGGATACAGGTAAAGAATTTATCAACTGATTGTGAATTTTCGGCAACGAAACATAGCCGAAATTTGTAATTTCGTCTAATTTTCGTCCAACTTTCGTCACACAGCTCAATGCAAGTCTCGGGCAGAACTGCCAGAACTGACTGTGATTTTTCGGCGACGAAAACTAGATGAAATTTGTTATTTCGTCCGATTTTCGCCACACAGGCCATAGCAAGTCTCGGCCAGAACTGACTGTGCTTTTTCGGCGACGAAAACTAGACGAAATTTGTTATTTCGTCCGATTTTCGTCAAACAGACCATAGCCAGTCTCTGCCAGAACTGACTGTGATTTATCGGCGACGAAAACTAGACGAAATTTGTTATTTCGTCCGATTTTCGTCAAACAGACCATAGCCAGTCTCTGCCAGAACTGACTGTGATTTATCGGCGACGAAAACTAGACGAAATTTGTTATTTCGTCCGATTTTCGTCAAACAGACCATAGCCAGTCTCTGCCGGAACTGACTGTGATTTATCGGCGACGAAAACTAGACGAAATTTGTTATTTCGTCCGATTTTCGTCAAACAGACCATAGCCAGTCTCTGCCAAAACTGACTGTGATTTATCGGCGACGAAAACTAGACGAAATTTGTTATTTCGTCCGATTTTCGTCACACAGGCCACAGCCAGTCTCTGCCAGAACTGACTGTGATTTTTCGGCGACGAAAACTAGACGAAATTTGTTATTTCGTCCGATTTTCGTCACACAGGCCATAGCCAGTCTCGGCCAGAACTGACTGTGATTTATCGGCGACGAAAACTAGACGAAATTTGTTATTTCGTCCGGTTTTCGTCACACAGGCAATAGCCAGTCTGCCAGAACTGACTGTGATTTACGGCGACGAAAACTAGACGAAAGTTGTTATTTCGTCTGATTTTCGTCTCACAGTTTAAGACTGTGATTTTGTTTGCGACGAAAACTAGATTAGAAAAAATAGGGCTAAGGATTTGGGTCTATAGAGCATACCTTGGCAAATCCGACGAAGCCTGAACGACGAAGCCTCAGCGACGAAGCCTCAACGACGAAGCCTCAGCGACTGTTGACGTTGACGCCGGTCCGACGAACCCTCGACGACGGTTGATCGTGACAAACCCTCGACGACGAACCCTCGACGACGCAGCCTCGGCGAAACCAAGTTACCCAGCCACGACGACGCAGCCGGTTGAGTTGGAGGTTGTCGGACGCAGCCTCGACGAAGGTTGTTCGTGACGAAAACAAGACGAAAGGCTCGATTTTCTCTCAAAACTCGTAAGAAACCAAGTTACCCAGCCGCGATAGGTTTTTACAGTGGTAAGGGTCAATATGTCTTTTTACCTGCTTAGTGTCACCGTGCGACCTGTTTCCCACGTGCCGGTGGCCATTTTCGTGCAAATTTTTTGACGGGGTCCATTCTCAACAATAGTTGAGAGTTGGTGGCCATTTCGGTAAAAACCTCTTTAAAAAATAAAAGAGCCATGCTATTCAACCAGAAGCGTGCCCCGAATGCTCAACCAGGATGATGTGGCATCCAATCACAAGGTCCCTTTGCCTTTGCATGGGCTGAGTGTAATTCATCCGATGAGACTGGGTGCAAAGGACGATTGTGATTCAGACACGTCATTCTGGTTGAATTTTGGTTGTCCATTCGGTATAAACACTCCGGGACAAATACGTCTTTTTAAAAAATAAAAAAATAATCCCCAACAATTAACATTCATCTCACTGTGGGAATCCTTAGATCATCTCTAACCACCTCCCTTACCTTATGCGAGCTATTTTTGCCACATCAACAAAATAAGGAAGTAGAGTAGGATTGGTAATTTTGGACCCGACACGGCAGACTTGACACGACCCGACACGAAATTAAGCAGGTCTGGGTCTGGGTTAATCGGGTTCGGGTTGACACGATAGACCCGTTTAATAAACGGGTCGAGTCTGGGTTTAGGGTCTCGATATGTTAGACCCAGAAATATCCGTTTAAAATTCAACAGGTCGTGTCAGCTGTGGCCGGGTCGGGTCTACTCACAATCCGATATTGTAGTATGTAGTACCAGCAGGTCTTATCAGATCAGGTCGGATCAAGTCGGATGAATAGACCCGTGTGATAAACGGGTCTATCCGTTTATAAGCGGGTCGGGTATATGTTTAGGATCTAGACATTAGTTAAATGGGTCGGGTTCGGATCTAGGGGTTTTGGACACGATCCGAAACTAGACATAAACCAGACACGAGTGGAGTTTAATCCACTCCAACCGTGTCTCTCCGGTCTTCCTATATAAAAATTGGATGGTCTTGATTTTTTAAAACCAACGACTCTGATTGGTTATTTAAATATTATATGGGTGATATAGACATGCAGTCCCCTGTTATTAAATGGATGGTATTGATTTTCTGAACAACGGTCCCGGTTCACTCTGCAGCATCACATGGGTGATGGTGACTTGCGGGACCCAACCAAGTGAGTGAGGTGGAGGTCTCGCTCAAGCTAGCGAGCAAAAAGAGGCCATCACAGCCCCACGCTGTCGGCTGAAGTTTGATTCCATTCCGGGTTTCTTGCCATGGACGGTTGTGATGAGCACGGACCTACCGACCGGGGCTGACCGACTGGAGAAGATAAGAACTCGGCAGAAAGAGGTCACCCGTGACCCACGACAACCGCATATACCTTTGGCATTGACTGTGTCCCCATCAGAAACGTACAACTCAGAATCAATTAATGATAATAATTACAAAGAGGCAGAGAGAGAGAGAGAGAGAGATTGGGTTGCCAGCACAGATAGAGAGAGATTGGGTCAGCAGAGAGAGAGAGAGAGAGAGAAATTGGGTTGCCAAATGCCAAGCCTATATATGTATATATATTTAGAGAAATGTCATTCAATCCGAAGGTTTGTCCCGATTTTGCTGACCTGATTGATATAGTAGCGTGCAACTGGTGGCTGAAACCCATTAGTGATTTTAAAATCTTTAACAGCACTGGTTGCACGATGCCATGTCAATCAGGCCAGTGAAATCGGGAAAACTGCACTGGTTGCACGATGCCACGTCAATCAGGCCAGTGAAATCGGGAAAACTTTCAGGCTGAAGAGCATTTCTCTTTTTTATACTAGCTAGCTTTGGCTTCTCGTTTGACTTTAGGGTTTAGCCACGCATGGAGTTCTTTTGATAGTTGGTTCAAGGTTAGCAAACAGCCAATGGTTACTGGGGTGCTAGTATGATCTATCCTAAAAGTCTAAATCCGTGACATAAATATGGACAAATATATAGAGTTCGGTTCTCGGGTTGGGTCAGGTGTATTCGATCCCAAACCCAGAACATACTCTTATTTAGTTGGGTCCACAAAACTTAGAACCAAAACAACCCTGTTGGTTTTTTGATGGCCCTTTACGGAAGAGTTACTGAACTAGGTGGACCGGGTTGGTTGTCGCGGTCCTGGTCAGACCGGGCGACTCAACCAAGAGGCTTGACAGGGTCGGTGGTGAACCTAGCCTTATTCTCATATGCAGCCAATAACCGGTGGATGCCCTGATGGGTTGTGTCTACCGGTTGGACACATATATTATAAATAGATGTGCAGGGGTGAAGTCCTCATACGCACGTCTTCAGAGCCGCCGTTGTGAATCCAAAGGGATTCAGGAGGACCCATCGAATCCGCGGGAGACGGCAGCGTGTGAAAGATCTTCACCCGGTATTGCGAACGATCTCTCTCGTCACACGAAGGTATGTTCTTCATCCAAGACGACGATCTCGGACTGTCGATCGGGGTTGTTCTCGTGTTGAAAACCCAACAATTGGTATCAGAGCAAGGTTTAGACTATGCCCGTCGTCTTCTCGATGACAATTTATGTTTTCCTTCGCATCCGACGAGATTGATTCTCGTCGAAGATTTACATGCTATTTCTTTTGATTTCTGGATCGGTATCATGCGATCTCGAATCCGTCGGAGATCAAAGCCTAACCCCTCCCCTCACTGGTCTCTGAATTTGGATCCCGAGTGACCAACCTTACTCGGCCGGCGAGCCGTCGGAGACCGGAGAGCAGCAGCATGGGCTCCGACCTTCGCACAGGCTCGGGCTGCGGGCTCCAGCGCGCGGAAGCGGCAGCGGCGGGCTCCTGCGGGTTCCGGCGCGCGACAGCGGCTGCGGGCTCCGGCGCGCAGCAGCAGCGGAGGCCGGATCCGGCGGCGCACGCAGGCGGCGGTTGCGTGTGGGCGTGGGGGACGGTGGCGGCGGGTTAGGGTTTTTTGTCCCGAGTATTTTGGGGAAGATGAACAGTGTTCATCAACTTTTGGGTTTCGTTGGGTGTAAACCCAACAGCCTTTTACCCGACCCGCCAACCCCTTAAGATGATAAACCCGATTGGTTAGTTGGGCTTGAACCCGACATTACCCCTAGACCCGACCCGAATCACTGGTTCGGACCCGGACCCAGGTCCAGGCCCAAATTCTGGGCCGACCCAGACCCGAACCCAGATACAGGCCCAGACCTGAGCCCGGCCCAGCCCAGATCTAGACCTGAGCCCAGATCCTGGTTCAGGGAGGCCCAGGACCAACCTGAGCCCAGCTCTTGGTTCGGGCAGGCCAAGGCCCAACCTGAGCCCAGATCCTGGCCCAGTGAGTTCTGATGCTGTTTATCATGTTTATGTTTAATCTGGGCTGTTGGTTTTAGTCCTGTGAATATAGGTTCAATCGGGGTCTGATCTGATCAATCCATATATGAATCTTGACTAATTGAGCCGTTCCGGACACATCGGGTATGGTCCGATTTCTCAAATTCAGACTGTTTTACAACTTGATGCATATATGATACAAATAGTAAATATTTTAATGTTCGAATATGTCATCTTGTGCCAATTTTAAATTATTGATTTTATTACATGTGTAAGGTAGTCATGCTGCAATTGTAAATGTGTCCTGATAATATTAAAGGTTTCATGCTTCTCTGCTAGTAGGCACATACATAATATGCAATTGATAGCTGATGGCTGCCATTGAACCCTATTGGGTATATATTGGCATTATACTATATATTAGGTCTTCCATGGGGTTTAGAGAAGACCAAGTGACCGTCTGAGGCTCATTTTCGAAATGAGGCGGATTTGTCCAAAGGTAGGCGACTCATGGAGATTGTGGGTAGTCGGATTGGAGGGCTTCCACTAGGGTCACTAGGCATCCTATTGTACTTGGGTTTGATTCTGCCCAAAGGTGTTTCAGACTACTGAGTGCAGTAGAATGAGCAGAATAGTAGCCTGTGATTGGGGAAGATAGGATAACCCTTCTGCCCAAAGGTGTTGGATAGTGTCCGACTCAACCCTATTACAGCTGACTAGGTCTGTGCACGTTTCTATACGTGACTTAGGAAACTGAAGCACATCAAGGGATCTGGCCAAAGCTGAGTCTTGATGGTGTGAGGGAGTTGTCCTAGAAGAGAACTTAGCACATGAAGTCCTCTTCGGTTGTATTGAATTATAACCCTAATTCATGTCAGCATATATATTGTGATTAGTGTTGAAACTATCACTGATTTGTAATCCTCTCTTCAGAGAAGGATGTGATAGCTATTTCGGATAATCTAGCTGTTATTGAGCCCCTGAATGGCTCTGATGATTCATCTTGGAAGATGAACGTTGAGATCTTGCTAGGATGTATGAATTGTGACTTTGTGCTTATAGAGCCAAAGTTGTCAGAGCTTATAGATGCTTCTACTAAGGCCCGATAGATCCACTTTGCTAAGTGGGAGAAAACGAACCGTCTCTCTTTAATGATGATCAGGGCCACCATTAGCGAGGAGCATTGCCAGGACTAAGACTGTAGCATAGTTGATGGCATTGTTGAAGAGACAATTCGTAGGGACCAAGAAGTCTCTGCTGTATGACAATATACTTTAGATCATGAATCTGAAGTATGACGGTAATGGCAGCGTTCGTAAGCATATTCTTAAGCTCTCGAAGCTGGCCATAGAAATCAGAGAGCAGGGTCTTCAGTTTGAGGAGGAGCTTCTAGTCTATATTGTAGTGATCTCCCGCCTAAAGTTTTTTGATATTTTGAGGTGAATTATAATACCTAGGAGATCTAATGGGACCTCAATCGGTTTTTTCACCCTATGCATCGTTGAGGAAAAAACGACTGAATGGAGGGAAGAAGGGATATGAGAAACTTGACTTTGGTGGTTCTGGAATGAAGTCATTCAAACCGAGATTTCTGTAGCAGACATTAGTCAGTTGTGAGTTCAATACCGTAGATATACCGTCTAATTTTGTAGATCAACGCAGGAGCTTTTGTTCATGTGTCCCACGCTTTGCATGGGCTCAAGAGCAGAATAAGGCCCAGACCGGAGGATAGGTTTTTCCTTGGTAATGATAACTTGATGAGTATGGTGGCAGTTTGCAACTACTTGGTGGTGTTGGACTAGGGTCTCATTCTGGTGTTAGAGGATGCTTTCTACCTTTCGATCCGGTCGAAGCGTTTATTTCTAGCAGAGGATTCTGCTGTGCTTTAGCACAAGCGACTAGGCCGCATCTCTAGGAAGAGAGTAGAGGTCTTAGTGTAAGATGAGATTCTACCTAGTCTGGACTTTTCAGACTTTGGTACTTGTGTGGACTGCCTCAGAGAAAAGATGACTAAGCAGAGAAAGCTCACAGCTACCAGAGCTTGAGAGCTCTTAGAGTTGATCCACACGGAAATTTGTGGTCCATTCCCAGTCAAAGCTCGTGGTGGCCAGTTTATTTCATCACATTCATCGACGACTTCTCTAGATGTACCTACGTGTATCTTCTCCATCACAAGTCAGAGGCCGGCTTTGGAGGTCTTCCAGACATACCAGTTGGAGGTGGAGAAACAACTTGATAAGAAGATCAAGGTAGTTCGCTCAGATCGTGGAGGAGAATATTTTGGAAGGATGAACCAGGATGGTGTGAATCATGGCCCTTTCTTTGAGTATCTGAGGCAGCAGGGGATTGTTCCCCAGTATACCACACCTGGTACTCCTGAGCAGAACGGTGTGGCAGAGAGGAAGAATAGGACTTATCAGGAGGCTGTTCATAGCATGATGAGTCACTCTTCTCTTCCAGAGAAGTTTTGGGGAGAAGCTTTGAAGACAACGTTTATATTCTGAATCGTGTGCCTTGCAAAGCTGCCCCAGAAACCCCTTACAAGAGATGGAAAGGTTCAGCTCCTAGCCTCCTTCATTTGCATGTTTGGGGTTGCCCGGCAGAGGCTAAGCTCTATAATCCAGAAATAAAGAAATTTGATTTCCGCACAGTTCGATGTTTCTTTATTAGCTATCCTGAGAGATCGAAGGGTTTTCGGTTCTATTGTCCTTCCAGACTATTAGAGATAGTGGAGACCAATAGGGCTGTAATTCTGGAGGATGCAGAATTCAGTGGGAGCCAACGACCATCTGATACCCTTTTCAGAGAAAACTCTTCGGAAGGTGTTGTGCTAGCATCGTTTTTTTCAATTGTTTAGCCAGACGTTATAGCAGATACGACACCAGCACCTGCTGAGACTGTGGCTGAGGTTGACTCACTACCAGTTCAGGCTGTACCAGTTCTAGATACTCCAGTGGAGCCAGTCTAGCCGAGGAGGTCAGATCGACAGCGTAGGTCAGCTATCCCAGACTATTATGAGGTCTATTTTCAAGAGATTCAGAGTGAGGGATCTGATATTACTGACCCTACTTCCTTTCGTGAAGCCATGGGTTGCAATGAATATCGACAGTGGCTGGAGGCTATGAGAGAGGAGTTGCAATCTATGGAGAAGAATCATGTTTGGGATCTTATTGTGATACCAGAAAACCGGAAGGCGGTGGAATGCAAGTGGATCTTTAAGACTAAGAGAGATGCCGATGGCAAGATCGAGAGATTCAAGGCCAGACTGGTGGCTAAAGGTTTCAGGCAGAGTGAGGGTATTGACTTTGGCGAGGCTTACTCTCCGGTTTCCTCTAAGGACTCCTTAAGAGTGATTATGGCCATTGTAGCCCATCACAACCTGATATTGCACCAGATGGATGTTAAAACAGCATTTCTGAATGATGATATGACAGAGGACATTTATATGTCACAGCCAGAGGGCTTTGTAGTTAGTAGGAGCGAACAGCTGGTTTGCCAATTGAGGAAGTCTATTTATGGGCTGAAGCAGGCTTCCAGGCAGTGGTACCTGAAGTTTGATCAGGTTGCTATAGAGTATGGTTTTTTCAGAGAATATGGCTGATAGATGCATATATCTGAAAGCCAATGGGAGCAGGTTTGTCGTACTCATCCTCTATGTTGATGATATTCTATTGGCGAGTAATGACATTCACATGCTCCATGATGCTAAGCACTTCTTATCGAAGAAATTCGACATGAAGGACATGGGTCAAGCAGACTATGTGCTTGGGATCAAGATTCACAAAGACAGAGCAGCAGGAATTCTGGGACTCTCACAGGCATCTTATGTTGAGAAGGTCCTGAAGAGGTTCAGGATGGATAGGTGTGCTCCGGGTGAGGCACCAGTACTGAAGGGAGATGTTTTTTCCCAGGATCAGTGTCCCAAGAATTAGGCTGAGAGGAGTCAAGTGGATACAGATGAGTACGCTTTTATTGTGGGGAGCGTCATGTATGTTATGACTTGTATTCGACCAGACATCAGTTTTGCTGTTGGGATGTTGGGTCGTTATGTTCAGAATCCGGGTGTAGCTCATATGCATGCAGCTAAGAAAGTTCTGAGGTATCTTCAGCATACCAAAGAGTTCATGCTTACCTACAGGCAGGGCAGTGAGCTTCAGGTGATTGGCTACACCGACTCAGACTTTGCTGGCTGTAAAGACACCCTGAAATCCACTTCGGGATATGTTTTCCTGATGGCGGGAGGAGCAATTTCGTGGAAAAGCTCCAAACAATCAATTGTGACTGACTCCACTATGCATGCAGAGTATGTTACTTGCTATGAGGCTACAAAGCATGCTCTTTGGCTGAAGAACTTCGTTGGAGGCTTAGGCATTGTGGATTCGATCCAAAAACCTTTGCCAATTTTCTATGACAATGAGGCTGTTTGTCAGTATGTCAAGAATGAGAAGATTACCAGACGCAACAAGCACTTGGATATCAAGTATATGCTTGTCTGCGAGAAAGTCAAAGAGAAAGTGGTGGAGATCCCGCATGTTTGCACAGAGCTGATGGTTGCAGACCCTCGCACAAGGGACTTGTACCAAAGGTTTTCCAGAGCCTTGTGACCCTATGGACTTGATGGAGTCCTTGTATCAGTAGTTAAGTCCCTTTGCCTTGTGTTTAGTCACTACTGTTTTGTCTTTAGATGAATAAAGCTCGATGTCATTTCTTTATTTGAGTTATGTCAAATGTAAGCAAGATCATAGCCTAGGGTAATATGATTTACTCAAGATACTGAGACTAGACATGCTTTGGCAACATGTCCAAACGTCCAGTAAGCTTGGAGTACACGGTACTCAAAAGTGACATTGAGACTAGGCATGCTTAGGCAACATGCTAGATAGTTCAATATGCCTGGAGTAAGATGACTTACTCAAGATACTGAGACTAGACATGCTTTGGCAACATGTCGGAACGTCCAGTAAACCTGGAGTACACGGTACTCAACAGAGACCTGGGCTAGGCGTGGGTGGGCATCACGTCGAAACGCCTTCATTTTGTTTGTAGTTGATTGGGTATCAACATGGGCATTAGAATGACATGCTTAGACAAGCATGAGGTTGGACATCATGGGCCTGGGCACAAGACCAAGTGATAATGTGCTCAGATAACCCATAGACACATGAGAAAACCACCAGAGTTGTTTGTTGGAGTTCTTTGTGGGTCTGATAGGTTGACCATGAATATAAACCAGTATAAGAGATGCTGGAACAATCATGGTCTCCTATCAGGGTCATTTTGAACAAAGACATGAATGGTCCCTTAGTATTTTTTTTTTAAAAATCGATCCGGATCGTGTTTTTCAAAACTGAGTGACTCTCCAAATGTTTTAAAAAAATATATATATATATTTTCATTACAAAATTATATATGTATATTTTGAAACAAGTTCCCACACTTGTATTGTGTAAAGGGCCAAGTGGGAGATTGTTGGTTTTTTGATGGCCCTTTACGAGAGAGTTACTGAACTAGGTGGATCGGGTTGGTTGTCGCGGTCCTGGTCAGACCGGGCGACTCAACCAAGAGGCTTGACAGGGTTGGTGGTGAACCTAGCCTTATTTTCATGTGCACCCAATAACTGGTGGATGCCCTGATGGGTTGTGTCTATCGGTTGGACACATCTATTATAAATAGATGTGCATGGGTGAAGTCCCCATACGCACATCTTCAGAGCCGTCGTTGTGAATCCAGAGGGATTCAGGAGGACCCATCGAATCCGCGGGAGACGGCAGCGTGTGGAAGATCTTCACCCGGTATTGCGAACGATCTCTCTCGTCACACGAAGGTATGTTCTTCATCCAAGACGACGATCTCGGTCTGTCGATCGGGGTTGTTCTCGTGTAGAAAACCCAACAAACCCGACCCCAATTGGACACTTCTTCAGACAGTTGTCGTCTATCACAAGTGGCGTGCATCAAGTTCATCCAAGCATTGCCCGGGTTTCTTACTAGTATAATACTAAAATGGAGCCCTCTCTCTCGTGTTGTGACACGTGAACTATTTTGAAGACTCATAATCCTTCTCCTATATGTGAACACGGTTCTTTCTCATAAATCCTATTAAAAACCTATTATAAAGATGATAAATACCCATGCAATGGCATTTAATGGTCATTTGATGTTAATTAAAAAACTCATTTGTAATATATCCCTTTCTCTCTCTTACAAGTGAATCACACTCGGATGAGTGAATCGCAATCATTCCATATAGCACACTTCTTCGGACTTATGTGATGTCTGTGCTAATGACATACATCAAGTTCATCCAGGCATTGCCCGGGTTTCTTATTTGTATCTATACTAAAACGGAGCCCTCTCTCTCGTGTTGTGACACATGGAGCTTTTTTGAAGAACTCATTTCTTATACAATGTGTGTACGCAGCTCAATCCCATTTAATTCCTCATATTGTAACGGTTCACCTGCTTTATATAAAATGTCCCTTTTTTCTAGGATATTTTTACAGCCACTCATATGGATTACCACACCCCAATATAAATAGAGCCCTCTAGCTGGTTGACGAACCACGTGGCGCATCCATAGGAAGATCGAACAAGTTATAGTACCATATTTGTGGCAATCTCATAAAAAACCTATTAGATGTATCGGGTTTCTATGATGTATCATGTTCGACATCTCTCCCATAACTCTCTCTCTCTCTCTCTCTCTCTCTCTCTCTCTCTCTCTCTCTCTCTCTCTCTCTCTCTACATTCCTTCTATATACAGTAAACAATAGGATGTGATAGGATACCATGCTTTAGAAATGTTCTTTATCATAAGAGTTACTGTTGCAATCTTGCTTAAATCATTGTTGATTTTCTTCCAGCCATTGGGATCCCAAGTTTCATTGGCTGCATAAAAAGGTGCAGCTTCTGTAGCCATGAATTTTGTTTCATTTTTTATTTTGTATATTGTTTATTTACTTTCACATTTTCTTTTTTTAGGTACATTTCTATTGTCGTTAGTATTACTATCTGTGTATAAATTGGAGGAAAGTGAGAATTAGTATTTTGGCTTTCGTAGTTCCTGATTATATAATCAGTTCAAGTGCTATAGAAAAGAAAAGGGGAAAAAAAGAAGATTTCTAGTTCATCTATTGATTGTGACATTGTCATTAGAATTGATGGTTTTATTGTTTATTAGATAGGTTCGTTGGCCAAATACCTATGTCTAAAATATGAACCATATATATGATCCTTCAGAGTTGAATCGTATTTCAAGGATCCACAACCACCCCTCATTTACAACCCGACCTCTCGGTATATCTATCCTTGGCCTCTTCCTTCACCATGATAAGTCATATTCAAAAGTTATGAATCTATATTGGATATCTGAGATCGGCCGCATGAGGTTGTTGTCTTGGCTTTTTTGGTAATTTATAGCAAATGGACCAATAATTTCCTACGTGATATATTTAATCAAAATTTTCATTTTTCATTTCTTTCTTGCTAAGTAGCACTGACATTGCATAAATTTTCTACATTACATAAGATTTAGCATTTCTTACAATAGTTTTTTTCCCCTCTAAGCTATATTGCTCATGTATAATTTTGGCTTTATGACTAATTGTATAGTAATTAATACTGACTATAAACAATCATATCTTGTTGTTCATTATAAATTACTCAAAAAAAAAACCTTGATTTATTATTAAGATCATGTAATCCATTTATTAGAATGTTTTTATTTTACATCCATGTGCATCTCATGGGTTAACAACTCTCTCTCTCTCTCTCTCTCTCTCTCTCTCTCTCTCTCTCTATATATATATATATATATATATATATATATATATATATATATATATATATATATATATATAGAGAGAGAGAGAGAGAGAGAGAGAGAGAGAGGCGTGTTACATTGCGATGTGCGCTGCCGGTGAGAAAATGCGCTACGTTCGGTTGCCGTCCGATCGAAGATGGATCCCATGGGAATCGAACGGTTGTGGACGCGGAAAAAAGCGCGGGTCGTCTTTATTGCGAATCACACGAGATTACAATTGTGGCCGGGACCCGGGTTGCTCTGGTGTAGCGAGTCCGGGTTGCGGCGAGTTTTGATCAGGGGATTGTGGGAAAGATCTTCTGGGGGATCCCTTTGATCCGTGTCTCCACGTGGTGTTCGTGCGAGAGCTCTGAAGGGGCTGCCCAGGACAGGGGTTTTACAGGGAGAGGGTTTTGGAGAGGCTAAGGAATGTCCACCGTTGCTTTGTCCCTTCCGTTCTTCGCGCTTTCTCGGCTAGGGGGTTTTCGGCTTCGTTCCTCGGTCTTCGCGCCTTCCTCATTCCTTGCTTGACCTCGGTGTCCTTGATCGTCGGTTCGCGGCGTCGATCTAGCTTTTGGCTTTGGCTTTGGCTTTGGCTTTGCTCCGGCGTGGCTCTGGCCTTTGCTTTGCTTCGGCGCTTGCACTTGGACGTAGCTGGGAGAGACTTGCGATGCTTTCGTTCTTCCGGACTTCGCGTCGTATCGGCTAGAACGTGCGGTGCTTTTGCTCATGGCCGGCGTAGTCGCTTGGCTTTGGCACTTGCGTTGCTTTGGCGCGGGCTTTACTGGGGCTTTGCTTTGGCTTCTTGCGTTGGCTTTAGCTTTGGCGTCAACTCGATCTTCTTCTTCGAACGACGTGGGCTACTTCTCCGGTGCTTCGACGGTTTACGTATCGACTGGGCTTCTCTTCTCCTCCGGGCTTCTTTGGCGTGATCGGAGTTGAAGAATGCTTTCGAAGATGGTGGGGGTAGCACCGATCTCCGTGCGACGGTTGTGGCGTCGACTTTTGTTGATGAAGACGACGAGGGTAGCGACGGTCTCCGTGTGACGGTGGTGGCGTCGGCTTTTGTTGATGAAGACGACGAGGTAGCGACGCTTCAGACGATCTGCTCCAGGCTTCCTTCTTCGTGGATGGGGCAGGCGTTAGTCGAAGACGACGGGATGATGACGCTTCGCTTCTCTCCTCCGGGCTTTGGGGCTTGATCGGGATCGAGGATTTGTTGGAGACGACGGGGTAGTGCCGCTCCTCTTCTTCTCCGGGCTTTGGGCTTGATCGGAGTCGAAGGCTTGTTGGAGACGACGGGGTAGTGCCGCTCCTCTTCTTCTCCGGGCTTTTGGGCTTGATCGGAGTCGAAGGCTTGTTGGAGACGACGGGGTAGTGCCGCTCCTCTTCTTCTCCGGGCTTTTGGGCTTGATCGGAGTCGAAGCTTGTTGGAGACGACGGGGTAGTGCCGCTCCTCTTCTTCTCCGGGCTTTTGGGCTTGATCGAAGTCGAAGGCTTGTTGGAGACGACGGGGTAGTGCCGCTCCTCTTCTTCTCCGGGCTTTTGGGCTTGATCGGAGTCGAAGCTTGTTGGAGACGACGGGGTAGTGCCGCTCCTCTTCTTCTCCGGGCTTTTGAGCTTGATCGGAGTCGAAGCTTGTTGGAGACGACGGGGTAGTGCCGCTCCTCTTCTTCTCCGGGCTTTTGGGCTTGATCGGAGTCGAAGCTTGTTGGAGACGACGGGGTAGTGCCGCTCCTCTTCTTCTCCGGGCTTTTGGGCTTGATCGGAGTCGAAGCTTGTTGGAGACGACGGGGTAGTGCCGCTCCTCTTCTTCTCCGGCCTTTGCTTCTGGCGTCTTCGGAGTCGAAGGGTTCTTCTTCTCCGAGCTTTCTTCTTCGTGCACGGAGTCGAAGGCATGATCTTCGTGTGCAAGGGTCTTCACATTGATGAGGACTTTCAGTAAGCCGATCCCTCGGGACAGGCTTGACTGTGCCTCGTGAAGCCTTGGGTCGATGAAGAAGCGTCTCCTCTTCTGCAGAGCTCTGGCGTTTCGTCTTCAATTTCCCGACCATTTTTTCCTTCCCCCACCCCCTCTATTTATAGGCAAAGAGGTGGGGAGAGAGATATGGGAACTTTTTAATTTTAAATCCCTTTTGTATCTCTCTCATAATTACCCGGATTTTATTCATCCATTGATGAGGGTAATAACATTTAGTTGTTTTCCTTTTCTGGCGGGTGCAATTATGGCTGGATTTTGCGCACGAAATCGATGGCGATCGGGCGCTTCGTCTTGTGCGTCGGATCGAGGGATCGGCGCAGATCCGCGTGTGTGCCGACGTCATACGCTACCTCCCCCCGCGCATGGCGGTATTTTTTTCCTTTTCTTTCTTTTCTTTCCTTTTCTTTTCTTTCCTTTTCTTTTCTTTCCTTTTTCTTTTCTTTCTTTTCTTTTCTTTCCTTTTCTTGCCTTTCCTTGCAGGGCCGGCCGGCCCCTCCATGGGGTTCGGTCCCCACTAGGGCCGGCCCTATGGGGTTCGGACCCTAGTAGGGGCCGGCCCCTCTTGAAGTGGGGTCCGGGTCCGCATCGGCGCGCGCGAGTCGGGTCCGCGTGTCGGGTTTGCATCCGTGTCGGTGCGCGCGAGTTGGGTCCGCGTGTCGGGTTTGCATCCGCGTCGGCACACGTAAGTCGGGTTCGGGTCCGACGAAATTCGTGTGTCTACAAATGCCCCCTCAAGGACGAGTGCGTCGGTGAGAGCGTGTCGGGTTCGGACACGTAAGAATCGTAGAGCACTTGTCCTTGATTCCTTTTGTGGGCGGGGTCGGGTGTCTGTTTAAGGACCCCTACCCCCTTCATCCGCCATTCTGCTTCTTTGCGAAGGTTCCGCCGGCTTCTGGAGACCGCCGTCGGAAGAGAGCTGCCTGGGGTTGGGTACGAGGTCAGCGGCGCGCGGCGCGCAGAGCTGGGTGCCGGTGCGAGCAGTTGGCTGTGGCTCTTGCTTGTAGAGAAGACCTTCGCTATGGTTTCGATCATCTTCTTCGTTGCGGACCTCTTTTTGCTCCAAAGATTGCACGGACGTCGAAGGTGGCCGCTGTACGGAGTTAGAGTGTGGCACGAAGGCGGCTGGAGTGCGAGGATGGCCACGATGCATCTCGGCGGAGGACTATTGCCCCTTCTTCGGTATGGGAGTGCAATGGCGAGGCCGATTGTCGCAGCCGAGGTCGATGACGCAGGCGTAACGAGAGAAGGAGGCGGAGTCGTCGTGGCCGAAAGCGATGACGACGGCGCAAAGAGAGGAGGTGGAGTCATCGCGGGTCAGGTATGGCGACTCTAACTCCTTCTTCTTTCTTTCTTTCTTTTTTCTTTTCTTTTTTTTTTTTTTTCCTTTTCTTTTCTTTCCCTTTTTTTTTTCTTTCCTTTTCTCTTCCTTCCTTTTCTTTTTCTTTCTTTTCTTTTTTTTTTCTTCTTCTGGTTCTGGTACGCGGTGCTGGGTCGTGTCAGCGGGGCGCGGGCTGCGGCTGGGCGACGCGAGGCAGCGGCGAGCGGTCGGCGGCCGGGACAGCGGGTGGCAACTTCGGGTGCGGGCGGTGCGTGCCGGCAGCGCGCGGCGCGGGTGGTTCGGGGTGCAGCGGTGTGCAGGAGCGCGGGCTCCGGCCTCAGGCGCGGGGCACGGCGCCGGTCGCGGCGGCTCAGGCGGGAGCGGGCAGCGGCTGTGGTGGCCTCGGGTGCGGGCCGCAGCGGCGCGGAGGCCGGGCGGCGGGCGCGGGTGCTGAGGCGCAGAGGCCGGGCGGAGGGCGCGCGGGCGCTGCGGCGCGGAGGCCGGGCGGAGGGCGCGCGGGCGCTGCGGCGCGGGAGCCAGCGCAGCCGGGCGCGGCGGTGCGGCGTCCCGGACTCGGGCGCCCCCCCCCCCCCTCCGGACGTGTAGGCGGGGAAGGAGGGGGCTGCGGGCCCCCCCCTTTCCTTTGGTCTCGGGCTCGGATTGGAGAGAAGGGGCTGCTGCTGTCCCTCTTTTTTTTTTGTCCTTTCTTTCTTTCCTCTCTCTTTTTTTTTTCTAGTCCGCGAAGGCAGCAGGCGGCGCGGCTGTCGGAGCAGGCAGCGGCGACGACGGCCCACAGCATTGGCTGCAGTATGCGTGGCGCGGGGGCCGGGAGCGAGTGGCGCGGAGGCCCGGCACGGTCGCAGAAGCAACGAGGGCGGCCGCCGGTGCGACTCTGAGTCGGGCGGGCCCCGATTGGGTCGGAGGTGGAACGCAGTGGCAATGGCGGTGCGACTCCGAGTCGGGCGGGCCCCGATCGTGTTGGAGAAGGGACGTGGTGGTAACGACGGCGTCTCCGGGTTGGCCGGGCGTGGGGCGCAGCTGCGGCTCGGTGCGCGGGGTTGAGTGCAGGCGGCATGGGTACGTGGCGCAGACGACGGGTGTGTGGAGCGGCGCCGGCGCGGCATAGGCGGGCGGTGGCCAGGCTTCAAGCTGCGCGAGTGGTGTGCGGCGCTTGAAGACGAAGGCTTCCGTCGGCTTGGAGACGAAGGCTTCTTTGATGCTTGGAGACCGTCGGCGGAAGAGTGCTGCCTGGGGTTGCACGAGACTTGCTCCGTCTTCCCGGTGTCGCCTCTTTCGTCGACGGCGGCGGCGATGGTGCGCGTCGCTTGAAGACGAAGGCTTCCGTCGGCTTGGAGACGAAGGCTTCTTCGATGCTTGGAGACCGTCGGCGGAAGAGTGCTGCCTGGGGTTGCACGAGACTTGCTCCGTCTTCTCGGTGTCGCCTCTTTCGTCGACGGCGGCGGAAGAGTGCTGCCTGGGGTTGCACAAGACTTGCTCCGTCTTCCCGGTGTCGCCTCTTTCGTCGACGGCGGCGGCGATGGTGCGCGACGCTTGAAGACGACGGCTTCCGTCGGCTTGGAGACGAAGGCTTCTTCGATGCTTGGAGACCGTCGGCGGAAGAGTGCTGCCTGGGGTTGCACGAGACTTGCTCCGTCTTCTCGGTGTCGCCTCTTTCGTCGACGGCGGCGGCGATGGTGCGCGACGCTTGAGGACGAAGCCTTCCGTCGGCTTAGAGACGAAGGCTTCTTCGATGCTTGGAGACCGTTGGCGGAAGAGTGCTGCCTGGGGTTGCACGAGACTTGCTCCGTCTTCCCGGTGTCGCCTCTTTCGTCGACGGCGGCGGCGATGGTGCGCGTCGCTTGAAGACGAAGGCTTCCGTCGGCTTGGAGACGAAGGCTTCTTCGATGCTTGGAGACCGTCGGCGGAAGAGTGCTGCCTGGGGTTGCACGAGACTTGCTCCGTCTTCTCGGTGTCGCCTCTTTCGTCGACGGCGGCGGCGATGGTGCGCGACGCTTGAGGACGAAGCCTTCCGTCGGCTTGGAGACGAAGGCTTCTTCGATGCTTGGAGACCGTTGGCGGAAGAGTGCTGCCTGGGGTTGCACGAGACTTGCTCCGTCTTCCCGGTGTCGCCTCTTTCGTCGACGGTGGCGGCTTGAAGACGAAGGATTCTTCGACGGCTCGCGAAGACGAAAGCTTCAGTCTTGGCGGCGAAGCATTCTTCGGCGGCTTGGAGCCGAAAGATTCTTCAGCGGAGTGTTATCGTCTTCTTGGTGCGGGAGCATAATGACAATGGCACGGCGAAAAGACGAAGCCGAGTGTGGTGGCGATCGCCTAGTGCGAGGATGAGTCGGAGGCGTTGAAAGCCAGGGAAGGTGGCTCCCTTTTTTTTTTTTTTTTTTTCGGAATTGACTTTACCTCTCGATCGGTCTTGCACTTTTCATATCCTTGCAAGATTCGTCCCCCTGAGTACCTTCCGAAGGCTGGCTAGATTATTGATGAGGTCAACCGCGGGTTTAGAGTTACTAGCGAGGTTGCACCTTTCTGGTAGCAATGTCAGCTTGAAGGACACCGAGATGGGCGTTCTGAAGAGGATGACGAGGCCACGAGCATCAACAAGGAGTAGACTGCTTTGATTGTCTTTTGCTTGTCGATCTTGACCTTGATGACAGCTCCAGTGGTTCTTTTGGCTTTGTGGAGGTCACGAAGGCTGCGGTTGTTGTTTATGCGTCCACCATTCTTCGGGTTGCTGCTTTTGACTTCAGTGGCAGTTTCCATCCTTCAGGTGGGCCTGAGCTTTTGCATGAGCCCGGTGGATTTCAAGGCAACGACTTTTTTTCTGCGGAGCAGATGCACACCTTCTTTGGAAGGTGGCGAGCTTCATTGCTTACGACGGTCTTCGCTGGAGGATGCTTCCTTGGGCTTAGCTGCTACCGAGGGAGAGAGACGTCGATTGTCGGGGCATCGCACGCTTGCTACTGCAGACTTGGTTCGGATGTAGAAGAAGGTGGAGGTCGTTCGTGCGTCGCTTCAAGAGTCGGAGTCCCGTTTGGGAAAAGCTCAAGCGACCGAGAAGACTTCTGGAGCAGAGCTTGCAAGGCGGCGTGAAGAGCTGATGAAGTGCCAAGAGCTGGTGGAGCAATCGAGAAGGCTTCCGAGGCGGACTATGCGAAGTAGCGTGCATAGCTGGCGATGCGTCAGAAGTTCACGACTTCTCTATCCTGGGAGTTGCAGCACGTGTAGGCCGTAAGAGGTGAGCTGCTTCGGCGCCTTAAAGACTTCGACTTGCTACTCGTGCGTCGCTTTAGAAGCTGGAGTTCCATTTGGGAAAAGCTCGAGCAACCAAGAAAATGTTTGGAGTAGAGTTTGCGAAGCAGCGTGAAGAGCTGACGAATTGTCGGGAGCCGGTGGAGCGATAAAGAAGGCTTCCGAGGCGGACTATACGAAGCAGCGTGCATAGCTGGCGACGCGTCGGACGTTGACGGCTTCTCTACCCCTGGAGTTGCAGCGCGTGTAGGCCGCGGGAGGCGAGCTGCTTCAATGCCTCAAGAACTTTGACTTTCCTGTCATCCTTTGGTTTGCTGACTGGACTTGTGGATTTGCACTTGTTCTTTTCTGGGCTGGTCTTCTGGGACGATGCTAGGGATGTTTCTTTTTTTGTCTGGACTGAACCTTTGTAGGCTGCCTACGTACCCTATTGAGAGGGATCAAGTCGCACGTAGTTCGTTTATTCCCTTTTTTTTTTTTTTTGGGCAAGGGGGGTAACCTTGCGCTAAGCAAAGTACCTTTTGAGGGACTTGCAGCTGGTAGGCAAAGTCGCCGCTGGTTCACGGTTGTTGCCTGCCCTCTTCGCTTCAATGTAGTTAGAAGTGAAGATCTTCTTGACTGGAGTTTTGATGACTGCTGGAGTTTGACTGGAGTGAATGCCTCGGCGATTTGGAAGGATTCGTTCGCCGCTTTTGAAGAGGCAAGCTTGAGTCTTTGTCAGGCGATATGGTATTGCAGCTGAGGGTAGTGAACCCATGTGCGCCATGCTTTCTTTGCTGAGGCTGGATTTGAACATCAATTCGGTGGAGTTTTGCCCCCGAGTGCCATCTGGCTTGATTGCGAGTTGCTTGGAGCTGGTGTACTCGGAAGACTCGGTTGACCTTGAGACGTGCAACAGACCATGTAACGGTAGTGTCATCCCTTGCAAAGTGCTGAAGTTGGCCTCGAAGAATGATGACGTTGGTTCCTTTGCTGGAGTGAGAGGCGATCGTCCTGGTTTTCGAAGCCACTGAGGTACGAGCCGCAGGACTGAAGCAGCTTGAGCTGGCAACGGAACGCATCGCATCGAGCTTGATTTGAAGTTGATGTGAATTTTTCGTCTTGGTGCCGGCGCTTCTTTGTCTTTGTGCGCTGTCTGGATGGAGGATGTCACTAGTTTTGCAAGTGGAGAGCTTTTGTCCATCGCAGCTGTTTTGACTTCCTGGACTTGTGGAGCTTTTGCTGGAGGAGCTTCTGCAACGAAGTCTTTGGCCTCGTAAAACTTGGCATCAGCAAGGTGTGCTTTAGCCTTGTTGAACAGCTTGCCGTTGGCGGCGATGCTTCTCCCCATGCTTTCGATGTTAATGCTGCTTTCTTCATCGTCTTTCCGGAGCACTTGGTGAACTTCCATTATGCAGCAGGAGATCTTGAAGTTTTGACCAGCTTCAAGGAAGCAAATAGGAAAGAACTTCTGGAGTGTCACTGGCTCTAGAAAGCTTTGCTGGAGGAGATTTTTTAGATTTGCTGGTGGTACTTTGGACGTCTTTCTTCCTGGAGCTTCATTCTTTTCCTTGAAGGACTTTCTTCTGAGGAGTTTTCTTGTCGCCCGATCTTTCTCATGGTTAGCTAGGCGTGCTATCCTGTAGCTTGATCGTCGTGGCCTTCTCCTTCGAGGCGCCATAGCCCATGTGTTAAGATCTTCCTCGCCAAGGTGAAGAACTGGTGTTGCGACTGAAGGCTCTTCCTTGATCAGAAGGACTTGCACTTCTAGAGACTGTACCGATTCATCTTCTGATCCCCAGCTGGTTGGCTTGATTTCTTCATTTGGAATCGAAGGAGACCTGGAGTAGAGGACATAATAGTCAATTTTGCCCGATGGTTGGCCTAGCAGGTTGACTTCGGGGCTTCTTTGTTCGTCTCTAGCTTTGAGCAGGTGCCGGGACGTAGTTTCGTTTGGAAGAGGGAGTGCTTGCATGAGAGACGGTTGCCCCCAAGGCAGTAAGGATTTGGCCCTAGGCACTGAAGAAGTATGTCGTCGTCGTCTTCTTGGACTGCCCCCTTTCTTTGAGTCATCAACGGTGGACTGCCCCCCTTCTGCGAGGACCGACGGGGCATCTTGCAATTCGTCATCCGAAGTAGAAGTATCACCGTTGTCGGGAGCCGTAATGGAGATATGATTGACGGCAGCCATGGGTGGGTGGGTGGGTATTGCAACGAAGTCCTCGATTGGCATCCCCAAACGATCGAATGCCGACTTCTTCTTTGATTGTTTGACTGTCCCGAGCCTCTCGAAGACGGATGTGCGTTTTCGATTTGACCAGTCTTTACCGCCTCTGGTTTGCTTCCGGAACAAGGCTTGGCATCGAGCCCGTCGTCGTCTTCTCCTGCTTTTTGGATGGCTGAGGTAGGTAGAGAGTGCATTGGAGATTGTCGATCCTTCAGCTGCTTCATCTACCATCCTTGCCTCGATGTAGTTCGAGGTGAAGGTCTTCTTCGCTGCGGTTCTGATGACCAACGGAGCTTGACTGGAGCCGATGCCTCGGCGGTTCGGGGGAATTTGCTCTCCGTTTTGAAACAGCCGAGTTTGAGTTCTCGTCATCCCATGTGGAGTTGCTGCTGGTGGAAGTGTGCCCATGGCGCTTTCCTCGTTGTAGCCGGCTCTGAACAGCAACTTGGCAGCATTTTGCCCCCAACTCCCTTCCGGTTTGAATCCGAGTTGCTCGAGGTCTGCTGATTCGATAGGTCTGCTCGGGTTCGGAGCTTGCGTCAGACTAGGTAGTGGCACCGTCATTTCTTGCAGAGTGATGACATTGGCCTGAGATAACGACGGGGCCAGCTTCCTTGTCGGAGTAGAAGGCGATCGCTCGGATTTACGGAGCCACTGCGGCGCGAGACGTAGGACCGGCACCGTTTGGACTGGCAACGGGGTATGTTGCATTGCTCTTGGCTCGAAGCTGATGCGCGTCCTTTGCCCAGGTTTCGACGTTCCTTGGACCTTGAGTCTTGCTTCGTCAGAGGGTGGCGCCGAATTCGCGGGAAGTGGAGTCTTGTCCTGCTTCACTTCTTCAATCTTTTGAGCTCGAGGGGCTTTAGCTGGCAGAACTTCCGCGACCAGGCCCTTTGCTTGGTAGAATTTAGCGTCGGCCAGGTGTGCCTCGGCCTCGTTGAATGGCTTGTCGTCCGCAACTATGCACCTCTCCATGCCTTCTTCGTAGTACTTGAGGCACTGGTGCCAGGTGGATACCATGATGCCGTTCTCGTGCAGCCATGGTCTTCCCAACAGGAGGCGATATGACGTCTGGCAATCGATGATGTGGAAGAGGACCGTTGTATCCAGAGGGCCGATGGAAAACTTCAAACGAATGATTCCGACGGTGGACTGTCCGCCCTGGTTGAAGCCTTGAATGACCAATTGACTTGGTGAGAGCTGGTCGTCGGTGATGCCGAGTTGCCGCATCATCTGGATAGGCATGATGTTGACGGCGGAGCCACAGTCCAACAAGATTCGGTTCACTGGCTTCTCCTTGATGTATCCCGAGACGTAAAGAGGCCGGTTGTGCAATCGCGTCCCGAGTTGCAGGTCCTCATCTAAAAAGGTTATCGTCGCATCACACGAGGCTACAGCTTTGCGCTTCTGGTCGTCCTTCCTTTTCCTTTTGTAGCTATCCGGATCGGCCAAGGCCGCAGCCATTGCCAGGCGAGCCTTCTTCGGGAGATGCAAAGCTTCTACGAGCGGCATGTGCAGTATTGCTTCGTCGTGAGAGGCTGTGCCCCCTTTGTCGGAATCGTCTCCCTCATCGGTGGAGTCGCCTTCTTCAGAAGTTTCGCTTTCATTATTTCCTTCCGACGCCTCATGGACTTCGACCATGCAACAAGATACCTTGATGTGTTGGTCCGCTGGGAGGAAGTGATCCGAGAAGAACTCTTGCAAAGTTGTCGGCTCTGGAAGAGTCTGCTGAAGGATATCGTCTCGGCTTGCTGGCGGCACTTTGAACGCCTTCCTCCCCGGAGCCTTGCTTTTCTTCTTGTAGGTCTTCCGCTTGGTGAATCCCCTCATCATACGGTCTTGTTTGAGCTTCTTTTCTTGCCATGGCTTTCGCCGCCGCGGTAGCATGACCCATGCTTCTTCGTCGGTGGATTCCCCTTCGCTAGGATGATGGTTGACAGCAGCAACTGGTTTTTTTGATGACACTTGTTCTTCCGGAGGCTCTACTGGCTCGTCTTCCGATCCCCAGCCGGTGGGCTTGATTTCGTCGATTGGAACGGATGGAGGTCTTGAGTAGAGGATGTAATAATCGAACTTCCCCGAAGGCTGGCCCAGCAGACCGACTTCCGGATCTCCCTGCTCGTATCTTTCTCGAAGAGCGCGTTGGGACATAGCTTGACTGGAAGGGACTTGCTCTTCTCGAGGTTCCACTGGCTCGTCTCCCGATCCCCAGCCGGTGGGCTTGATTTCGTCGATTGGAACGGACGGAGGCCTTGAGTAGAGGACGTAATAATCGAACTTCCCCGAAGGCTGGCCCAGCAGACCGACTTCCGGATCTCCCCGCTCGTATCTTTCTCGAAGAGCGCGTTGGGACATAGCTTGACTGGAAGGGACTTGCTCTTCTCGAGATTCCACTGGCTCGTCTCCCGATCCCCAGCCGGTGGGCTTGATTTCGTCGATTGGAATGGACGGAGGCTTTGAGTAGAGGACGTAATAGTCAAACTTCCCCGACGGCTGGCCCAGCAGACCGACTTCTGGGTCTCCTTGCTCGTATCTCCTTTGGAGCGCTCGTTGGGATGCAGTATTGCCTGGAAGAGGTGCTGGCGTAAGCGATGATTGCCCCCAGGGCAGCGGTGTTTCCTCCTCGGAGAACGCAGGAGTACGTTGACGTCGCTTCGAGATTTTCGGCTGGGAAGTTGACTTAGCGATTGGCGCTTGACGGTTGAGGCGCAATTTGGGCATGCTTCGTCGAGCGGCAACGAGTACCGGCGAGAAGGAGCCGAAGGTGATGGACGTCATGTTGGCCGTAGCAACCTCCCCGGAGTCGATCTCTATCTTCCCTTGCTTGGCGAGTGCCATGATTCTTTCCTTGAAGACGAAGCATCTTTCGATGGGATGACTCACCACCCGGTGGTATTTGCAGAAGAGAGGGTCGTCGACGCGATGCATCTGCTCAGGCCTCTTCGAAGGAGGAAGCTCTATCATCTTCTCTTGCAGTAGTTGGTCGAACATGGAGGAGACTTCCGAGTCTGGGAAGGGGTACTCCTTTGCTTCGAGCTCCTCGAGAGTCATCCTTTGTCTTGGCGGCGGAGGCGGTGGTATGGCGACTCCCTTCTTCTGATCCGGCTTGCCACCGATCTTGAGCGGTTTGGAGGTCGAAGCGACGTCGGCAACATTGACTTGTTTCGGTTTCGTTACCGGTGGCTTGTCCTTCTTCTCTATCTTCATGAAGTCCTTGTTCTTCGAGTCCCCGCGGTTTGCTAGGCTGAGTTCCATGTCATGAGCCCGAGTTGCGAGTTCTTCGAAAGACCGAGGCTTGATACCTTTGAGGATGTAGAGTAGACCCCAGTGCATGCCTTGGGTGCACATCTCGATGGCCGAGTCTTCAGACAAGCGGTCTCGTGAATTCAACGCGAGGTTCCTCCACCTGTCGATGTAGTCGATCACTGGCTCGTCTTTCCTTTGCTTGACGGCGGTGAGTTCGATCATGCTGACGGTTCGTCTGGTGCTGTAGAAGCGATTGAGGAACTCCCTCTCCATCTGATCCCAGCTGTCGATGGTTCCTGCAGGAAGATCAACGTACCAGTCGAACGCGTTGCCTTTGAGGGTGCGGACGAATTGCTTCACCATCTCGTCGCCATATGTGCCGGCATTATTGCAGGTCTCGATGAAATGGGCGACGTGCTGTCTCGGATTTCCCTTTCCATCGAAGTGCTGAAACTTTGGCGGCTGGAATCCGACTGGGAAGCGTAGCTGCTGGATCCTCGTAGTGTAGGGCTTCGAGTATGCCGCCGTGATCGGAGGAAGGCTACTGCCGTGGGATCGCATCATGTCGGCTATCAATGCTTGGACTTGCTGAGCACTCATCGCAGCCGCTGCCGGAGGTTGTGTGGCCACCGAGGCTGGCATTGGGGAGACGACTTCCACTGGGATGGGAGCCGAAGAGAGCGCTGGAGTAACTGCTTGAATCGTCGGAACAACCTCTGTAGGAGCGGGAGTTGAAGACGGAACTGGAGCGACTACTGGAGAAGCGACGGGTTGGCCGACTGGTGCAGCGTCCTTTGCGCTTAGCTTTTGGAGCAGAGTGTTAATGTGACGATCCTTCTCCTCCATTAGCCGAGTAATCTGCGCCATGTGCTCGTTCATCTGCATGACTTGGAGCTGAAGAGCGAACGGAGGATGGTGACGGAGAACGTCTCGGTGTTGCATGTTCGCATCCTCGCCATCATCATCGAAGACGTAGTTACGCCGACTTGCTTCTGGCTGATGATTGATGTTTGCCCCCTGCAGAGGAGGTGCAACGTCTGCTGGAGAACCTGAACGGGTTCGGGGTTGGGGCTGGTCCTCCCCAAACTTCTGGACATGGGCTCCAGGATCGAGGCTCGTTTCTTCATGCACCAGGGCCTCGTCGGCGCTTTGGCAAGCATCTTCGGTAGTAGCTTCTGGCACGAAGACGTCCGCAAGAGTCCGAGTACGCCGAGTGTAGACGCGCACCATTGGAGGAGCATCACCCTTCGGATTTACTGGATCACCGTGTCGGAGTAGAGGAGACTCGGCGATTGGTGAGAGGCTTGGAGCAAACACGTCGTTGTTTGTTCCGGCCATCGCGAACTTCAAGCAGCTTCTTTAGCCGTACGGATAAAAGGAGAAGATGTCCCACCGGGCGTGCCAGAAATCTGTGGACGCGAAAAAAAGCGCGGGTCGTCTTTATTGCGAATCACACGAGATTACAATTGTGGTCGGGACCCGGGTTGCTCGGGTGTAGCGAGTCCGGGTTGCGGCGAGTTTTGATCAGGGGATTGTGGGAAAGATCTTCTGGGGGATCCCTTTGATCCGTGTCTCCACGTGGTGTTCGTGCGAGAGCTCTGAAGGGGCTGCCCAGGACAGGGGTTTTACAGGGAGAGGGTTTTGGAGAGGCTAAGGAATGTCCACCGTTGCTTTGTCCCTTCCGTGCTTCGCGCTTTCTCGGCTAGGGGGTTTTCGGCTTCGTTCCTCGGTCTTCGCGCCTTCCTCGTTCCTTGCTTGACCTCGGTGTCCTTGATCGTCGGTTCGCGGCGTCGATCTAGCTTTTGGCGTTGGCTTTGGCTTTGGCTTTTTGGCTTTGGCTTTGCTCCGGCGTGGCTCTGGCCTTTGCTTTGCTTCGGCGCTTGCACTTGGACGTAGCTGGGAGAGACTTGCGATGCTTTCGTTCTTCCGGACTTCGCGTCGTATCGGCTAGAACGTGCGGTGCTTTTGCTCGTGGCCGGCGTAGTCGCTTGGCTTTGGCACTTGCGTTGCTTTGGCGCGGGCTTTACTGGGGCTTTGCTTTGGCTTCTTGCGTTGGCTTTAGCTTTGGCGTCAACTCGATCTTCTTCTTCGAACGACGTGGGCTACTTCTCCGGTGCTTCGACGGTTTACGTATCGACTGGGCTTCTCTTCTCCTCCGGGCTTCTTTGGCGTGATCGGAGTTGAAGAATGCTTTCGAAGATGGTGGGGGTAGCACCGATCTCCGTGCGACGGTTGTGGCGTCGGCTTTTGTTGATGAAGACGACGAGGGTAGCGACGGTCTCCGTGCGACGGTGGTGGCGTCGGCTTTTGTTGATGAAGACGACGAGGTAGCGACGCTTCAGACGATCTGCTCCAGGCTTCCTTCTTCGTGGATGGGGCAGGCGTTAGTCGAAGACGACGGGGTGATGACGCTTCGCTTCTCTCCTCCGGGCTTTGGGGCTTGATCGGGATCGAGGATTTGTTGGAGACGACGGGGTAGTGCCGCTCCTCTTCTTCTCCGGGCTTTTGGGCTTGATCGGAGTCGAAGGCTTGTTGGAGACGACGGGGTAGTGCCGCTCCTCTTCTTCTCCGGGCTTTTGGGCTTGATCGGAGTCGAAGGCTTGTTGGAGACGACGGGGTAGTGCCGCTCCTCTTCTTCTCCAGGCTTTTGGGCTTGATCGGAGTCGAAGCTTGTTGGAGACGACGGGGTAGTGCCGCTCCTCTTCTTCTCCGGGCTTTTGGGCTTGATCGGAGTCGAAGGCTTGTTGGAGACGACGGGGTAGTGCCGCTCCTCTTCTTCTCCGGGCTTTTGGGCTTGATCGGAGTCGAAGCTTGTTGGAGACGACGGGGTAGTGCCGCTCCTCTTCTTCTCCGGGCTTTTGGGCTTGATCGGAGTCGAAGCTTGTTGGAGACGACGGGGTAGTGCCGCTCCTCTTCTTCTCCGGGCTTTTGGGCTTGATCGGAGTCGAAGCTTGTTGGAGACGACGGGGTAGTGCCGCTCCTCTTCTTCTCCGGGCTTTTGGGTTTGATCGGAGTCGAAGCTTGTTGGAGACGACGGGGTAGTGCCGCTCCTCTTCTTCTCCGGCCTTTGCTTCTGGCGTCTTCGGAGTCGAAGGGTTCTTCTTCTCCGAGCTTTCTTCTTCGTGCACGGAGTCGAAGGGATGATCTTCGTGTGCAAGGGTCTTCACATTGATGAGGACTTTCAGTAAGCCGATCCCTCGGGACAGGCTTGACTGTGCCTCGTGAAGCCTTGGGTCGATGAAGAAGCGTCTCCTCTTCTGCAGAGCTCTGGCGTTTCGTCTTCAATTTCCCGACCATTTTTTCCTTCCCCCACCCCCTCTATTTATAGGCAAAGAGGTGGGGAGAGAGATATGGGAACTTTTTAATTTTAAATCCCTTTTGTATCTCTCTCATAATTACCCGGATTTTATTCATCCATTGATGAGGGTAATAACATTTAGTTGTTTTCCTTTTCTGGCGGGTGCAATTATGGCTGGATTTTGCGCACGAAATCGATGGCGATCGGGCGCTTCGTCTTGTGCGTCGGATCGAGGGATCGGCGCAGATCCGCGTGTGTGCAGACGTCATACGCTACCTCCCCCCGCGCATGGCGGTATTTTTTTTCTTTTCTTTCTTTTCTTTCCTTTTCTTTTCTTTCCTTTTCTTTTCTTTCCTTTTTCTTTTCTTTCTTTTCTTTTCTTTCCTTTTCTTGCCTTTCCTTGCAGGGCCGGCCGGCCCCTCCATGGGGTTCGGTCCCCACTAGGGCCGGCCCTATGGGGTTCGGACCCTAGTAGGGGCCGGCCCCTCTTGAAGTGGGGTCCGGGTCCGCATCGGCGCGCGCGAGTCGGGTCCGCGTGTCGGGTTTACATCCGTGTCGGTGCGCGCGAGTTGGGTCCGCGTGTCGGGTTTGCATCCGCGTCGGCACACGTAAGTCGGGTTCGGGTCCGACGAAATTCGTGTGTCTACAACGGTACACCTCCATCCCGCACCGAATCAACTCTACAGCCGTCCGATCGGAGATCGATCCCGTGGGAATCGAACGGCACACCTCCATCCCGCACCGACTCAACCCTGTAGCCGTCCAATCGGAGATGGATCCATGGCAATCGAACGACACGCCTCATCCCACCGGCTCCACACTGCATCCGTCCGATCGGATGATCCAACGGATGGGATCCCGTGGGAAACAACTGAATAGGGACAGAAAAATCATGGTTACTGTAACGCTATAGTAACTGCGATTTTTTTTCCCCTATTCGGTTGTTTCCCACGGGATCCCATTTGTTGGATCATTCGATCAGACGGCTGCAGGGTTGAGCTAGTGCGGGATGGAGCCGAATCCCATGGGATCCATCTCTGATCAGACGGTTGCAGGGTTGATTCGGTGCAGGATGGAGGCGTGCCATTCGATTCCCACGGGATCCATCTTCGATCGGACGGCAACCGAACACAGTGCATATATATAGAGGCGTGTTATGTTGCGCTATGCGCTGCCGACGAGAAAATGCGCTGCGTTTGGTTGCTGCCCGATCGGGGATGGATCCCGCGGGAATCGAACGGCACACCTCCATCCTGCACCGAATCAATCCTACAGCCGTCCGATCGGACATGGATCCCATGGGAATCGAACGGCACACCTCTATCCCGCACCGGCTCAACCCTGCAGCCATCCGATCAGATGATCCAACGGATGGGATCCTGTGGGAAACAACTGAATAGGGGCAAAAAAAAAAATCACGGTTACTGTAACGCTAAAGTAACCGTGTTTTTTTTTTGTCCCTATTCGGTTGTTTCCCACCTCCATCTACGATCGGACGGCAACAGGGTTGAGCCGGTGCGGGATGGAGGCGTGTCGTTCGATTCCCACGGGATCCATCTATGATCGAACGGCTGCAGGGTTGATTCAGTGCGGGATGGAGACGTGTCGTTCGATTCCCACGAGATCCATCTCCTATTGGACGACAACCGAACGCAGCGCATTTTCTTGGGGAAATTTTATTCATACCCCAAAAATCTGTAATTAGCCCCCGTATCCCTAGCGATTCTCAATAGCTTACTCAACAATCCTTTAATACCAACAATGCCCTTTTTTTTATACCCCAAACCCCAAAGCCCCTGCTCAGCGTCTTTTGTACCCCAACCCAACCCAATGTTCGTTTAAACTTAGCCCCGCCCAACCCGTCGGGTTGTGCGGGGTGGGTTCGGGTTAACCCGCCCAAAGTCGGGTTGGGTTCGGGTTGGCCCGCCCAAGTTGCTGCTAGGGTGGCAATGAGTCGTGTCGGGTTCGTGTCGTGTCTAGTTTCGTGTCGTGTCCAAAACCCCTAGACCCGGACCCGACCCGTTTAACTAATCGTGTCTAGATCCTAAACCCGTACCCGACTCGCTAATAAACAGGTAGACACGATAAGACCCGATAAGACCCATTTACCACCCGGATCTATTCAGTTGACCCGATCCGACCCAATCCGACTTGACCCGAAAGACCCACTGGTTTTATATATTATAGTATCGGATTGTTGGTAGACCCGACCCGACCCGACCCGACATGACCTATTGAATACTAAACGGGTCTTCCTGGGTCTACCGTGTCCAGACCCTAAACCCGGACCCGACCCGTTTAATAAACGGGTCTATCGTGTCGACCCGTTTACGACCCGAACCCGTTTAGCCTTGACCCAGACCCGCTAACTTCGTGTCGGGTCGAGGAGAAATGATTCGGGTTGGGCTCGGATTAGCCCGCCCAAATTCGGGTTGGGTTCGGGTTGGACTCGGGTTGGGTTCAGGTTGGCCCGCCCAAGTTGCAGCTCTACTTGTGCCTTCAAGTATCAGCCAATTGCATGGGGTTTATTTAAGAGCGGGGTGTATTCAAGAGTGCATATAATTGGGGTATATTTAAGGGGGTATGTGTTTGATTGGGGTATAATCAAGTTGGGGCGGGCCATTTAACTGGGGTATATTGAAGGTGGGGTGTAAGGGGGAAGGGTATTTTTGGGATAAGAATGGGGTATGAAAAAAAAAAATGGGGTGTATTCAAGTTTCTTGGAAATGGGGGGCTAATTACAGATTTATGGGGTATGAATAATATTCGTGAATCACACGGGTTAACTATAATTGAGAGAGAGAGAGAGAGAGAGAGAGAGAGAGAGGATTGGGCAAGCAATCCATATTCGGTGGGAATTTGGTGGGCCCACACCAAGGAAAGGCATGTGCAGGTTCACATGTCAAAAGCCCACTTTCCGTTGGATGGACCCGATGAATGAATGAAGATGTAAAACCTATGGATAAGGCTTCCCACCATGTGTCTCCCGACACCAATAATAAATACAAGCAAGAGTTGGTAGCTGTTTCTGCAGGTGTTGTTGGGGATGTATACATCTAACATACAAAATGAGGGCTGATTCATTCCATAATGCTAAAAAATTTCAACTTCAATGGGAAGTCCAAGGTTATCTTGAAATTCTTGGGAAGCCCAAGACCACTCTTAATCCCCGTGTTGGTCCACCCCTGCCTGTAAGTAAGGTGAAGCATCACAACCATCAATTCGGACTGAGTCTCATTCACCTGTCGGGTTGCTTGCCATTGGACGATCGTGATGCATCACCTTACGTATGGTGGACGCTATTGGATCAGTACTCTATATAATTCCTTAATTTTAAGGATTATACTAAGTCAAATCCCTTGACAATGTAGGAGTATGAATGTGATTGACGTCGCATCCCAGTGACAAAGCACCTGCCCCCATTAGGTAGGTCGAGTAATTGGATCCTTGGGGCTCCCTCCCATCTGTATGGTGGGTTTATCGCCTGTCTTTTTAGCGGGATTTTTTGTGCAAGTGTGTGGTAATAATATTACAGGTTCCAATCTTGACATATCTTGTGTTCTAAGCACTAACAGATGAAGTATTCATCGTGACGTAATTTTAAATTTTTTTGGAGAAATTGGTGTTTGGTGCTGAAAATGGTTCCCCTTTAATGTCAAGGATCCATGTTAGCGATAAGCCCTTCTGAAAGGAGATTGACTAAATCAAATCATGGCAGGGACTGATCTATGATAAAAGAAAACACTAAATGGCTAATTTAACTCTAAAGATTTTTGTACTTTAGCAGGATACTCTTGGTGCATTTGGACCGTCCGATCTGCACGGTAAAAACAGCCACGACATGTGCATCTCATTGACACCCTTCATATGTTCAATCTGATGGCTCTCTTTCTCCATACACAATAGGGAATTATCGAAATGAATCTGATCTGTACTCTTTACACACAACCGCGCTTTTAACATTTTAACATTCAATCCAATGGTCGAGATGCACCCGTACATAATAGGTATGGGGGGTTTTTCTGGAATTGTGCGGTTCAACTGAAAAGGCACAACCTAACAATCCAAAGAACACAAGTCAACCAGGTTTACATGAAAAAATCATTCGCAACGTCGAAGGAAAAAAACCACGGGGTGGGGCGAGAATACACTAACAAGGCGACAGGAGTACAAATGCTTACCTTGACCCACATACACCCGGAGAGGACTGGCCTCCCAAAATGCTGACCTCTCAAGTCTCTCTCTCTCTCTCTCTCTCTCTCTCTCTCTCTCTCACACACACACTCTCTCTCTAGCTTCGAAAATTCAGGAATGCAACGGGCAGCACTTTCCCTTCCCAAAATTATGATCCTTTTTCTCTAGGGGGGGGGGGGGCACCTTTTATAGTGCTTCGGGGCGACAGCTGGGACGCTCCGAGCGGGCCGGGATTGATGGCGTGTCCCGCGGCCTACGTAACTATCCCGCACGTGGGCGACGTGTCATTTTGCATGCGCTGGGTAGTCACAGCTGGTGATACCTGCCTTACCGATCAATCGAAAATCTCAGGGCGTGGACTGTCTTCCCGTAACCATCGCCCAACTGAGATTCTCGAGAGTAGTTACTACTCAGTTTTCGTGCACAATCTTCGGACCAGCCCTTCGCGTGAATACTGAAGTTGCGCATGAATATTTGAGTGGTCGTGGCGAGATGCACGGCCGACCGGGTGCATGACCGACCAAGACGCACGGCCATCCGAGGTGCAGCCGGGCCAAATGCGCAATCGTGAACGAAGTGCGCAATCGGGCGCAACGAGGTGAAGCGTGCGGCCAGGCGCAATGAAGTGAAGTGCACAGCCGGACACAGCAAGGTGAAGTGCACAGCCGGGGCGTAGCGAAGTGCGTGGTCGGGGGAGCGAGATGAAGCAGATGGTCGGGGCGCAACAAGATGAAGCGGCTGGTCAGGGCGCAGCAAAGTGCACGGTCGGGCGAAGCGAGGTGAAGCGCGCGGCCGGGGCGCAGCAAAATGCACGATCGGACGCAGCGAGGTAAAGCGCACGGTCGGGTGCAGCGAAGTGAAGGGCGCAGCCGGGGCGTAGCGAAGTGCGCGACCAGGCACAGCGAGATGAGGCGCGCGGCCGAGGCACAACGAAGTGCGCGATCGGGCCAAGCGAGGTAAAGTGCGCGGTCGGAGCACAGCGAAATACACATTCGAGCGCAGCGAGGTGAAGCACGCGGCAGGGTGCAGTGAAGTGAAGTGCGCGGTTGAGCGCAGCGAGGTGCGTGGTCGAGTGCAGCGAAGTGAAGGGTGCGGCCGTAGGAAGCGAGGTGAAGTGCACGACCGTGGTGCAGCGAAGTATGCGGTCGAGCACAACGAGGTGAAGCGCGCGGCCAGGGCACAGCAAGGTGAAGTGCATGGCTGGGGCGCAGCGAAATGCACGGTCGAGCACAGCGAGGTGAAGCGCACGGTTGGGGCGCAGTGAAATGTGCGGTCGAGTGCAGCGAGGTGAAGCATACGGTCGAACACAGTGAAGTGAAGTGCGCGATCGGGGCGCAGCGAAGTGCGCAGTTAGGCGTAGCGAGGTGAAGTGCGCGGCCGGGCCGCAGGGAAGTGCACGGCCGGGGCGCAGCAAGGTTAAACACGTGACCGGGGCACAGTGAAGTGCACGGTCTGGCGCAGCAAGGTGCGTGACCAGGCGAGCGAAGTGAAGCGCATGGCCTAGGCGCAACGAAGTGCGTGGTTGGGCACAACAAGGTGAAGCGCGCAGTCGGGGCGCAGCGAAGCGCACAGTCGGGCGCAGCGAGGTGAAGTGCGCGGCCGGAGCGCAATGAAGTGCATGGTCGGGCGCAGCAAAGTGCACGGTCGGCAGGGGCGAGGTGCATGGCCGGTCGGGCAAAGTACACGGCCGGGTGCTTCCATTTTCTTTATTTGTTATGGTACACACAATACCCCTTCTCGATCGATCGGTCTTATGGTTCAGCCGATCGAGACTATTCCTCGCACTCGTTTAACTTGCCAGTTCTAAGCACTTAACCATTTTTCTCTTGCTCGCGTAACACTTTAACAGACCTGCCATTCTCGTCATTGAATCTTGCGAGTCGATCACTCATTAGTGCTCGAGCGTTTTCAGCGGTCGGTCGAACTCCTTGCTGAGTTTTTCAACTGGTCGGTCTTCAGTGCGTGTTTCACCTTCCAGGTACTTTTCTCTGGCCGGTCATACTCCTTGTTGAGTCTGTTGACCGATCGGTCTTTCCTGCTAGGACTTTATTCTTACTGAGGGGTAGAACTCATTTTGGAGTGTTATATCCCAGTCAGCTTGGAAAACTCACCCCTGCTCTGCAAATGAGGCAAGTAGTTCTTAGAAGAGACTTTTGCTTGACCCAACTCGCGGGGGGTCAAGTGCTCTTGGAGGAGACTTTTGTGTTTCACATTTCGTGCATCTTCACTGACCGGTCATACTCTTTATTGAGTTTTTCGACCAGTCAGTCTTTACTGCGGATTGGTCTTTAGTGTTTCACTTTTCGTGCATCTTCACTGATCAATTATACTCCTTGTCAAGTCTTTCAATCAGTTAGTCTTTACTACGGATTAGACTTGAGTGTTTCACCTTTCACGCATCTTCACTGACCGGTCATACTCCTTGTCAAGTCTTTCAATCGGTCAGTCTTTACTGTGGATTGGTCTTTACTCAATAAGGAGTGTTTCATCCTGGGCATTTTCACCGGCCGGTTATACTCTCTTTTGAGTCTTTAGACCGGTTGGTCTTTACCGCCCCTTGGTCTTTACTCCCGCCGAGTGATAGAACCCATTTTAGAGTGTTATATATTGCTCGGACTTTTCACCTGTCGGTCATACTCCTTCTTGAGTCTGTTGACCAGTTGGCTTTTAAGATTTGCCCCCACTCTCCGAGAGTTGAAAGTACCTACCGATCATACTCAACATTGAGTCTTTTGACCGGTCGGGCTTTCACCCAACCGACTCTGTAACTTCTATCGATCGAGTCTTCTTGGGGAAGGTTTTTTTGCTTGACCCAACTTGTGGGGGGTCAAGGGCTCCCGGAGGAAGCTTTTAGCTTAAGGGTGGACGATTCTGCCCAAGGTAGGTCTTCCCGATCCTTTGCCACCCCCAGCCAACTCATATTGCTGTCTTCTTTGTAGAAGATCTTGGATAATGAATTTTTACATAGAGTCTTCATTGATAAAACAAGAACATGAAACCTTCCATTAAAAGCTTATAGCCATTACATTCTTAGGCCTAGGAGACTACAAGCAGTAGTGATCAGTTGGTGGAGGGGGTGTCTTCTTGTGCCTCATCTACAGGCTCGTGGGCCATGCGTCGAGGATAGTCATTGAACTGGTCGAGATAAGTTGCTTCATTGAGGTCCTCGATATGATTCTGCAATGCCCGGCACTGCCGCGTGGTATGTCCGTGCTCCATGTGGTTGTTGCAGTAGCGAGATAGGTCTCGTGAGCCCCCCTATGCTAGACTCATCGGTGGTGCCCTACGAAAGTACTGCTCTTCCTTGATGATCTCGAAGACCTCGTCAATTGGCATGTTAAGCACTATGAAGTCCGGGGCACAGTGAAATGTACGGTCGGGCTCATCGAGGTAAAGCACGCGACCGGGTGCAGCAAAGTAAAGTGCGCGGCCGAGCGCAGCGAGGTGAAGCGCGCGGCTGGGACGCAGCGAAGTGCGCGGTTGGGTGCAGCAAGGTGAAGCGCGCGGTCGAGACACAGCGAAATGCACGGTCGGGCGCAGTGAGGTGAAGTGCGCTGCCATGCGTAGAAGTGAAGTGCGCAGCCGGGCGTAGCGAAGTAAAGTGCATGACCGAGCACAGCGTGGTGTAGCGCGCGGTCGGGGCGCAGCGAAGTGCGTGGTTGGGTGCCGCGAGGTGAAGTGTGCGGTCGGGGCGCAGCGAGGTGAAGCGTGTGGCTAGGCGTAGCGAAGTGAAGTGCGCGGTCGGGGCACAACGAAGTGCGCGATCGGGCGCAGAGAGGTGCACGGTCAGGCGCAGTGAGGTGCGTGGTCGGGCGTAGCAAGGTGAAGAGCACGACCGTGTGCAGCGAGGTGAAATGCGAGGTCGGGGCGCAATGAAGTGTGCGGTCGGGCACAGCGAGGCGAATTGCGCGGCCGGGGCGCAGCGAGGTGAAGTGCGCGGTCGGGTACAGCGAGGTGAAGCGCATTGTCGGGGCGTAGCGAGATGAAGCACACTATCGGACCAGGCAAAGTGGAGTGCACGACCGGGGCGCAGCAAAGTGCGCGATTGGGCGCAGCGAGGTGAAGCGCGCGGCCGAACGCAGCGAGATGAAGTGCGCGACCGGGGCACAGTGAAGTATGTGATCAGGCACGGCGAGGTGAAGCGCGCGGCCGGGCGCAGCGAAGTGTGCGGTCGGGCGCAGCAAGGTGAAGTGCGCGGTCAGGACGCATCGAAGTGCGTGGTCGGGCGGGGCGAGGTGCGTGACCGGTCGGGCGAAGTACATGGCTGGGTGCTTCCATCTTCTTTATTTGTTAAGGTACACACAATAGGGAATGGTTGCAATACATTCAATATGTACTTTAAACACAACCATGACATGTGCATCTCACCCATACCCATTTTACAATCAATACTAAAATAGAGATGCATTTGGATGGCATGAAATGAAAATTTAATGAACTTTAGATGAAGAGCAATGTTCTGCTTTTATTATTATTGAAGGGGAGAAACAGTAACAAATACAACTAGAAAAAAAAACACCATTGTTCAGGGACCTACTAAAAAACGATAGTTTTTAGGAGCCGATGACAAACAATCTTTATTTTCAGAGACTGGTCACTAAGTCCCCAAAACAATTATAGAAATATGAACACTCGTGAGTTTTTTAAACAACTTGTAACATATTTTTAAGTTAGATATCTAATATCTATAGTTCACTCCCTCATAAGTTGAGTGAATGTTGTGGACACCTAACTTCTTAAGAGCTCATCCTAAGGACCGTGGGGTTCACTTGTGTAGCCACCTCATCCAAGTCTCTTAGTTGGGAGAGGTTATCTCCAACCGAGTCCCAATAAGGAGTTCCTAGCCAATTTGCACTAAACCCCCTCCCAACCGAACCCTCTCCTATCGTTTTTTTTTTTTTTTTTGAGAGATCCCTCTCAGAGTATGAGAGGGGGGTCAGCCTAGACCCCTACCAGTTTATTAAAAAGAAAAGAGGGAGGTTACAAATCAAGCTTCATTGTTACAAAGGTTGAGAAGAAAACTCCTGGCACCAGCCTCTGCGCATGAAGCCCACAGGTGAATCAATGATTTTGGTCATGAAGATGACCCGCTTCGCCTTGGTGCTTTTTCCCTTGATAAGTCCTCCGGTTCCATCCTCACTAGATTGCCCACGAGATCCCGATGGCCAGCATGTCCCATCCCCGGCAGTCTGGACTTCGGAAATTCCTGCGTCGCCATTTTCCCCACATAGTCACGACGGTATCCGGAGGTGAACGACGGCCTAGGCATCGGAGGAAATGAACCCAGACCAGCTTCGAGAACTCGCAACCCAGCAGGAGGTGGTCCGTAGTCTCGTCCTCCAGATCACAAAGGCTACATGCTAGGTTGGTCACCCCCTGGTGGTTTCTCCGCAACAGGCTGACCTTTGTGAGAATCATGTTCCTGAAAGCAAGGAGCATGAAGATTCTCATCTTTAGGGGGCACCTAGCCCGCCAAATTGTTCGAGCCTGGGGGCATGAAACTCCCCCAAAGTTGAGGAACTGGTAGCAGTTGCAGACGGAGTAAATGCCTGAACTAGTCCACCGCCACCCTGCCCTATCTGGTTTTAATGTAAGGGACACCTCCCCTAGGACTCCCACCAGCTAGCCCAGTTCCTGAAGGTGCTCCGTAGGGAATAGGCTAATGAATCTCGGCCTCCAAGTCGTGACCCCCTCTATGACAGACGCCTGCAACCGGACCGACGCCCCCTTAGATGAGGCCAAGTCCTAAAGGTTATAGAACAGGATCCGAAGCGGTAGTTCCCCGATCCAAAGATCCTCCCAGAATCTCACCTTCATTTCGTCCCCCGCAATCAGTCGGTTGCCGCAATGGAAGATCGTTGAGACCCTGGTGACCCCTCGCTAAAAGGACGAGATTGGTCCCGAAATATACGATCTAGAATGGAGGGGGGAGAATCTCCTGAAGTACCTCGCCGTGATGACGCTCCGCCAAACGTCTCCGACCCCGTTCTGCAATCTCCACCACCACTTCCCCAACATGGCGTGGTTGAAATCCCGCAGATTAATGACCCCCAGGCCCCCTACTCCTTAGACTTGCAAGTGTTGCCCCAAGCTAGGAGACGGTACGATCCGGAGTTGCCCGAAGCCCCTCGCCATAGAAAACGACGGCGCAGCTTGTCAATCCTGTTGATGGCCCAGGACGGAAGGTGGTGGAAGGAAAGGTAGTAAGTCGGGATTGAGGACAAGACAGAGTTGACCAGGGTGAGCCTCCCTCCTATCAAAAGTAGGTTCCCCTTCCACCCGGAGAGCCTCCTCTCCAACTTCTGGATAAGCTCGAGTCAACCATCCCTCGGCAGCTTCCAATCAGAAATGGGGAGGCCCAGGTACTTGAAAGGAAGCTTGCCCAGGCTGCAACCAAGAATAGTCGACATATCAAATTGGGTGTCTAGGTTCGCCCCCAAGTAGTAAATAGCTTATTTGGCGAAGTTGATCCTCAGCCCGGACACTAGCCGGAAGCATTGCAGGAGAAGCTTGAGAACCATCGCCTGAGCTCGGTCCGCCGCTAGGAACAACAAGGTATTATCCGCAAAATGAAGATTGGAGACCTCCCAAGCTTCCGCCCTAATCCCATCAAGCAGACCTGCTCGAACTGTCTTCTTCAGGATCGTGTCGAAGATGTCCACCACCAGGATGAAGAGGAAGGGGGATAGCGGGCACCCCTGCTTTACCCCCTTGCGCATCAGGAAGGAGTTTCCTATCACTCCATTAATAATGTAGGACATCCTGAAAGAGGAGAGGCAAGACCAGATCCAATCCAACCACTTGGGAGGAAATCCCCGACGTCTTAGGCTCTCCATCAGGAACCCCTACCCCAGCTTGTCAAAGGCCTTCTCAAAATCAAGCTTGAGAAGCATCGCCTCGCTGTTCGTCTCCCGAAGGTGGTGTAGAACCTCCTGGGCGGTCGCCACACTATCCAGGATGTTCCTCCCCTTGATGAAGGTCGATTGCGAGTGCCCCACCAGGTCCGGAAGCAATGTGGCCAGTTTGGAGGAGATGACCTTGGCCACTGCCTTGTTGATGCAATCGGACAGGCTGATTGACCTGTAGTCACGAATAAAGCACACTCCCTCCCACTTCGAGATGAGGACACTATCCAAGAGTGATTGAGGCTCTTAAGATTGACCCTCCCCGCAAAGAAGTCCGAAAGGAATCGCAACAAGTCCGGTTTGAGCATTTCCCAGTATCGCTGAAAAAAGAAGAAGAGAAAACCGTCCGGGCCTGGGGTCCCCTCCGCTGACTGATCGAAGAAGGCACTTCGGAATTCCTCCTCCACAAAATATCTCAAGAGTGACTCCAGGTCAGAGATACTGTTGAAAGACAGGTTCTCCCAGTCCGGCGGCAAAAAATATAGCCCGTCTCTGTCGAACTCCCTCTTGAAAAATCTGGTGGCCCCTCGGAGAATCCCCTGCTGGTCATCGTAAGATTCCTCCTCGAGAGTCAAGGAAGAGAACAAGTTCCGTCGTCGGTGGTCGTTAGCGATACTGTGGAAATACCTGGTGTTCAGGTCCCCCTTTGCCACCCACCGATCCCACGAGTGTTGTTTCCATATTACCTCCTCCATGTTAAGAACCGCCATGAGCTCGGTGGAAGTCTCTCCCTTCACTCGCGCTCGGCTTGCTCGAGGGGTCTAGCCTCCTCCCGGATCTCAAACTCCCTGATGCGATCTAGCAAACCCGTCTTCCGTCTCCGCAGGCTGCCAAAGTGATCTGTAGTCCAACGCGAAATCTCTCTCCTCATGAAATGAAGCTTGGACGAGAGGTTAAACACGAAATTAGGCAAGCTTGGGGCTGCTGACCCACAAGTTGTCACCCTCTCGTCGAACCCCTCCTAAAGAGTCCACATCTTCTCGAAACGGAAAGGCGCCTTGGTCCTCTGCCCCTCTCCTGTGTCTAGGAGAACCGGAACATGGTCTGAGAGGAAGGAGGTAAGGGCGACCGTGGAGGAGAGAGGGAACAGGGATTCCCACTCCGTAGAGATGAGGAATCTGTTCAGTCCTTGCGAAGATAGGCTGCTCCCTCCTGTTGGACCACGTGAAAGCTCTCCCGCCCATCGGTAAGTCCACCAAGTCGTATTCCGCCATGAAAGAGGAGAACGCCTCCATCTCCGTACAGCTCCCCTGGTGCCCGCTTCTCTCCCCGATGAATCTGGTGGCGTTAAAGTCCCCGTTAAGGACCCAGGTGCCCGGGAACGCCGATCGAACTGCTCAAAGCTCCTCCCAGAATTCGAAAGAATGTGGTGGTCCGTAGACAGTGGTGACTGTCCAAACCTGGTCGTCCGATCGATTGCGTAGGGAGATCATGAGAGAGAAATCACCATACAAGCGATCCGAGATGGAGAAGAGGGAGCTGTCCCACCCAATTAGGATTCCCCCGCCGTCAGCGGTCTTCGTCTCCTGCAGACAGATGACATCCACGTCGTGAGTAGAAGCAAAAAGTCTCGCCGCCTGCCTCTTAGAGGACCCACCTAACCCACGAACATTCCATGATATGATCTTCATCCAAACCAGGAAGAACAACCAAGAAGACACATCCAAACCCAAGAAAGGCCCAAGATCAGACATTGTCGTCCAAATGCCGGAGTGCATCAACAAAACGTCTTGTCTCCACAGGATTACATGCAGGGTCAGAAGGGGGAGAAAGCCGCAGCCCGCTGCCAGGGTGAGGATTAGCTGGTCCTCCAAAACGTTCAACGGCAGGGCTAGAGATCTCGAACCACCGCCGCCTTCATCGAGCTCCAGGAAGTCCACCTCAAACCTTCCTTCCTCCACCTTCCGTAAACACTGGCGTGAACTCCTCCTGACCACCTGGAGACCCTCTCCCATCTTAAATTTTTTGATATGGTGTTTGCAAAATGGGAGGGTTTTAATTTTCACCGTTTGAATAGAGGGGGGGGGGGGGGGGGGGTATGTGCAAAAAATCCGTTGGGGTCAGGTCCTTCGGAGTCCTCCAAAGGCTATCCGATCTTTGTGGTAGACTTCGGATATCTCAAGCTCCACATCAGAAATGTCCCAAGCTCGGAGCACCACATAGGCCTTGGGACAATCACTCGAACTCGGTTGGAATGGGGTTCTGTCGCTCTGAGCGCCACATAAGCCTTAGGATAATCACTCGGACTCGGTTGGAGATGCTCTCATCAGACTTTTTGTATCATTTGCTTGTTTTAAATCATATAGTGATAGAATTAAGAGAAGAATACCGATTATTGTAATTTTTTTAAAAAAAAATGTTATATTTTCTTGATGACGTATCATATAAATAAGAATTTTTTCTATAAAGTTGACCAAAATAAAAAACTGAGTCAACCATGTTATAGGTTTTGAACCCATAACCTAACCCAAGCCCAACCAAGTACCATAGCCGAACCACCTCACATCGCTGCCAATCCTTGCCGGTCACCGAGCCAGAACCGGTTAGCCATCTTACCTTTAATAGTTACATTAAACCATGGGGACCGGCCAACTAAACCTGATGGGACAAAACCCATTTAAAATAGTATTGAGCCAAGCCCAGCAACCTGCGGGCTCAACCCACTTAATCCGAACCGGACCTATGTTCGGATCAGAATCACACCGAGATTACACCAATAAAAGGGTAGTATAGTATTAAAAGACCGGTATCATCCCCAATGAGAGATTACTAGATTTCAGGGAACAAGTTCGGATACGATTTAGATGAAATGATTGTTTAAGAATTATGTAAACTGAAAATAAAGACAATTTGAGAAAACTAAATTAAGATTGAAGATTCAGATAGGAAAATCAAGGGCATCGAATCCACCATAAGCCTCGCACTATGGTGTTATATACTAAATTAGGGTTAAGTGTTCTCATATGAATGAGACCTATCATGGCTACAAACCCTAATTGTGTCGACAAGAAAGATGTTACAATTGTTCAATCGGCATAAATCATCATCGGTTGAGACGATTCATCACTAGGGTGTGGATTGTCTTCCCTAAGAATGACTCATTCAATGGAACGATTGCAATTATGTAAAAACCATTAGATGACAATCATAGAATACAATTACAAATAGCAAACCATGATGCATATTAATCAAAGTTAGAAACGACTCATAAAGATTATGCTGCAATATCAAAGATAAATTAGAACAATTCATTCATAAATACTCTATCACGTAATATCTATACGAGACGCATTAAACATAAAGCAACGCATAGTCTTTGGCTAGGGTTTCATCGAAACCCTGAAAAGTGTGTTTAGTCTCTCTAGGAGATGGAGGCGATGAAAGTGATGAAGAAGGATGCAGAAGACTTCATGGAGGTACCTCTGTAACGATCTGATTTTTCGGCCTAGAGTAAAGTTGTAATATATGTATTTTTACTATTTTTGTATTCCTCGTTTTAAATCTGTGGACCCAATCTTGATGAAACTAACGACAATACGTTCGTCCTGAAAATATCTTTCCAATGGATCTGACCAAGTTGGATTTCGAGTCCGGAATCGCAAGTTATGAGTGTTCGAACATTTCGATACGGATTCGATAAGTGATTCTCGGTATGGGTGTACACTGTGGAGTGTACTCACTTAGAACCGATCGTACCATGCTAATGCGTGCGAAGCCCGATTGTCACGTCACATGGTGTCCCATTGGCGTAGAGGAACCCTGATCGTCGGTGTCACGTTCGCGCATCACATGCGCATATGAATCGGTCGTTGACCTATGTGCACACCTAGTTGGCAAGTTCGAATCTCGAGTGTGGCCGTCGCATGAAGCCCGACGACGTACGCGAATCCTAACCATTGATACACCATACAAGGATTATAGAAAATAAAAATGGTAATAAAATATCATGCACGAGGTTTTTGACGGCTGATGAAAAATTCAGGGTGTGACAGCTTGGTATTAGAGTTTAGGGACATGATCCTAGAAATAGACATAAAGAAGAAAGTTAGTTGAGAAAAGAAACTTAAGAAGTTATAGGATTATCAAGGTTATGATGATTTGACCTGAGTATTTGATTTAGATTATAGAAGCTAGTAGTCATGAAAGCACGTCTTTACCATGGCGGGAGTCAGCTTGGTTGAAGTTTCAGTTCAAGTACCAAATCTTTCCTCCTCGATGATCATGAGGATGAGGATCAACTGAGGTAAGTGGAATCTAATAGGACAGAATTTAAGTTAGTCATTTGTGTAAAGAGTTTGTCGTGGTAAGTAGTGTATTAGTTCTTCGGGGATTCAATTACATTTCTATTCTACTAAAAGGGTTACCATTCAATAGATATTGTTAAGAAAGACGTTTCTTAAATCCGGTAAGAATATATATTGCTTTTTCATCATGAGCTAAGATATTTAACTCTCGAATAAATAACTCGGGAGGGATAATGAGTTCTCTCGCGAAGTAGAATATGACGTCTTGTAAGGAAATTCTATTTGACATACACTCCTACGTTATAATCTGATAAATATGAATGTCTGAGAGTATTGCTTGGTATGATTGTTAATTTAGGACTTGTGTTGAATAATATAATCATGCTAGAATGTTTGATTCTCGGGTAAGATATCTTGGGAGGGTCAATGATTTCTCTCATAAAGCGATATAAATTGCCTCGTGGGGGAATTTTATTTGGCATACCCTCTCGCATTATAATCTAGAGAAGATAAATATCCTATAGTGATGTATGTTATGATTGTTTGTTTGGAATTTGTGTTTAATGAGAATAGATGGCAATGAGTTCACTCATAAAGTGTTATGGGACACTTCATAAGGAAACTCTGTTTACTATCTATCATAAGTGTTTTACAAAGTATTTAAGGTATAGGAATGATAGATTATCCGTGTGTTGTGAACTGGTAGTTATAAATTTTGAGAGAAAATTGGCACCTCGAGATTTGTTGAATTGTCAATGTTATTACTAGTGTGGAAGATAACAGTGTTGAGATAAGTGATTTCTCAATTACCTTGGGATGTTATTGAGGTTTGATTTTGAACCTGGTATTCGTTGTGATTCCAGTAGTGTTAATGTTGAGAATGAAATTTCTATAAGGAGGAAATGGTGTAACAATCGGATTTTTCGATCTAAAGTAAAGTTGTAATATTTGTATTTTCACTATTTTTGTATTCATTGATTTAAATCCAAGGGACCGATCTTGATGAAACTGATGACAATGCGTTCATCCCGATGATATCTTTCCAACGGATCTGACCAAGTTGGATTTCGAGTCTGGAATTTCAAGTTATGAGTGTTTGAATATTTCGATGCGGATCCGATAAGCAATTCTTGATATGGGTGTATGCCGTGGAGCGTACTCACTTAGAACCGATCGTACCATGCTTATGTGTGCGAATCCTGACCGCGACGTCGCGTGGCACCCCGTTGGCGTACACGAACCCTGATCGTCAGTGTCGCGTTTGAGCATCATATGTGTGTACGAATCGACTGTTGACCTATGTGTGGACCTAGTTGGCACGTACGAATCTTGAGTGTGTGTGTCGCGTGGAGCCCGATGGCATACACAAACCCTGGCCATTGATACACCATACAAGGATTATAGAAAATAAAAATGGCATTAAAATATCACGTTCAGGGTTTTCGGCGCTTGACGAAAAAATCAGGGTGTTACAACCTTGACTTCTCTCCTCCGAAATCTATACTATATACTAAAACGGAAGCCTCTCTTCCGTGTTGTGACACGTGGACGTCTTTTAAAGAACTAGAATCCTTCTTCTTTGTGTGAACGCGACTCTCTTTTAAATCCTATTAAAAACCTACCATAAAGATGATAAATACTCATTCACAGGGATTTAATGTTACTATCTCTCTCTAACAAGTGATGTCGCTTGTGCCAAATGACATGCATTAAGCTTATCCGGATATTGATGACAAAAATGGAGTCCCCTCTTCCGTTCTATGACAAGTGGACCACTTTAAAGAGCCAGAATCCTTCTCTCATGTGTGAACGCGGTTCTCTCATAAATCCCATTAAGAACCTAATATAAAGATGATAAATACCCCATACAATTGTATTTAATGATCAATTGATGTTAATTAGAAAAATCATTAGTAATATCTTTTTCTCTCTCTAACAAGTGAATCACACTTGGATTAGTGAATCGTAATCTCTCAAGATTGCACACTTATTCGGACGGTTGTGGTGTCTTTGCTAAGTGGTGTGCATCAAGTTCATCTGGGCATTGCCCGGGTTTCTTACTAGTAGCTTCCAGTTCTGCAAGATTCTTCTTCCTTGAGTCGCAAACAGAGTTATTTATATGTGCTACGGCCGTCGCGATCAAATCCTCGCCGGATCAGAGGATTAGGGCTCAAAACTGATGAATCAACATAAATTCACCCGCTCATACTCAACATCAACGCGTGCGACCAAATTTGTCACATTTCACCTGGGTAAAGTTGCAAAACTTGCTTGGTTTTGCTTTGGCAATTTGCATGTTTCTTATCTCATTTTTCTTGCAACTTCGGTATCTCTTGCAAGATAAAATATCATGTATTCGAGCACAATTAGGGACACGAAAGTGGGCAAGAAGGGATATTTTTAGGTGCGTAAATGTGGTACATTTAAGTATCGATCATACCCCCAAACTTACACTTTGCTCATCGTCAAGCAAAGATAAGAGATATTAGATTAGTACATGAGGGTAAGTAAAATATAGAGAGCATGGATTTTAGTGCTTAAGAAATTATTGAATCACAGTTGAATTCAGTCAGAATCAATTAATAAAAAAGTGTATACGGAATAAGAACTATCAAACCATTCTCTGCTCGGTGCTAAGAAATTAAGAATCAAAATTAAACATTATCTGGATCATGTCTACGTGATTACGATTGTGAAAGTGACTCCAGCCATAATGCCGCAGGGTTTTCACTCTATTTTAACTTCCCTGTCGGTTTCCATTATATGGATGAATCTACCGGATTACTATACCATACGTATTTACATATCGCTTTGGTGTATGTGCAATGTTCAACCTTCTTAAGGTAGAACTAGACTATCTAAGCAGACGATTTTACGGCATTTGGCACAGAAACACCCCTACGGATTTATAGCTCAGGCAATGCAGGCTACACGGTAGAACTAGATTATCAACCATCTCATCCTAATTTCTCTTTCATTCTAGACAAAACTCCAGTTGATTAGGCCAAAGATCCAAATACTAAGTGATGATTAAAAATAAAGTAATAAAATTTTTTTTATCGATTTTGTAGATAAAAATAGTTATTCTTGTAGTGATGCTTATCTCCGGCGCTTCGATTCCAAACCAAAGAGAAGGTTATCGCATTAGATAAAATATAAACACAAAAAATAAAGTAAAGTAATGCTAAGCTATAAAAATATCTTTTACAAAAAGAAAGAAGTTGTGGAGGTGTACTACGCACCAAACCACGACTTGCTCTGCCGACCAGCACCCACCGATTTTTTTTTTTTTTGGGGTAAATTACACATAGACCCCTTTAGTTTGACGGGTTATCATTTATTTTACACCCCCTAATGTTTAAAGCCCTACAAATACGCCCCTATAGTTTTAAAAACATATCACTTGCACCCCCCTCCAGAGGGACTATGTGTATAGTTTCCCGGACAGTAGGGGGGCATTTGTAGGGTTTTAACCATGAGGGGTGTAAGTGATAATCAGTCAAACTGCAGGTAGTCTATGTGTAATTTAAACTTTTTTTTAGCCCCACTAATCATGGAGGTCTATTGAGTCGCCACTGTTATTTGGACATTCTACGGACAAATTCGCGAACAAACTTTGGTCGTGTGGAGAGCAATTTTGCATCCAACGGTTCAGATTGGAGTGTATGTCCCCTTGTATGTTCAAATAGCCCTCTTCAATGCCTCCTGTTTCATTTCTCTAAGATGTTCTTGGTTTATTTTTTAATTATTTTTATAACCTGGTCATCGACCCTTCGAGAAGACGACGATCGGCTGTTCCATCTCGAACAGCAATTACCCGTACGGCTCCGTGGCGCGTGCCACCGGAGCTATGGCCCCGGGCCTGACACGAGCGGTCAAGTTGGCTGTTTGCTACGTGAGCACAGAGTGGCGTGGGACCCACGGACAGATTCCGAGTGTACGCCATCAGATCAGCCACAGTGTCACTGTGTCAGCCCTTCCTAATCCACCGCCCACGATCCATGTCCCCATCGCGACGTCCACGTGGCGCAATGACAGAGCTCCGGAGGCCGCCGCTGAGCTGTACCGAAAAAGATATTTCAAAAATCCATGATTGAAAAAAAAGGAAAAAGAAAACAATTTCCCATGTGTAATAATCAATAGGCCACCGGCAACGGGCTACCACCGGTCATCGACCTCCGCTTTTTCAGTATATAATGACTACCTGTGAGACCCAAAGCAGACCGGAGAAGGGAAAGCTGAGACGTAGTGAGAGTGAGCAGTAGAGAGAGAGAGAATGCCGATCTCACGGATAGCAATCGGGAACCGGGACGAGGCGATCCATCCGACCGCCCTCAAGGCGGCGCTGGCCGAGTTCATCTCCACCCTCATCTTCGTCTTCGCCGGCCAGGGCTCCGGCATGGCCTTCAGTACGTACTGTCACCCCCCGCTTCGTGTTTTCTTAATACGTGACTTGGTGATTATATAGGAGTGACCGTCTCGTGGGTGTTTTCAGGTAAGCTGAGTCCCGACGGGAAGACGACGCCGGAGGGGATAGTGATGGCGGCGCTGGCCCACGGGTTCGGCCTGTTCGTGGCGGTGGCGGTGGGGTGCAACATCTCCGGCGGGCACGTGAACCCGGCGGTGACGTTCGGGGCGTTCCTGGGGGGGAACATCACCCTGCTGCGGGGGATCCTGTACTGGATCGCGCAGCTGCTGGGGTCGACGGTGGCGTGCCTGCTGCTGCGGTTCAGCACGGGGGGGCTGGAGACGGGGACGTTCGCGCTGGCCGGGGTGAGCGTGTGGAACGGGCTGGTGCTGGAGATCGTGATGACGTTCGGGCTGGTGTACACGGTGTACGCCACGGCGGTGGACCCCAAGAAGGGGAGCGTCGGGACCATCGCGCCCCTCGCCATCGGGTTCATCGTGGGGGCCAACATCCTCGCCGGAGGGGCCTTCAGCGGGGCCTCCATGAACCCGGCCGTCTCCTTCGGGCCGGCCCTCGTCAGCTGGAGCTGGACCCACCACTGGGTCTACTGGGCCGGGCCGCTCATCGGCGGGGGAGTCGCCGGCCTCGTCTACGAGTTGGTCTTCATCTCCCACTCCCACGAGCAGCTCCCCACCACCGACTACTAAGATGATTGATCATCTCTCGAACCCGTTTCTCTCTATCTCTCCTCCTCCTCATCTCTCTCTCTCTCTCTCTCTCTCTCTCTGTGGTCTCTGTTGATTGGAGTTGTTTCAAGTAAGAGGAGTCGGTGTGTTGCTGTGTAGAGGGTTCATTTATGTGGATGATGATGCGGTGCTGCTGTCAGTGTTCCCTTTTCTTTTTCTTTTTTTCTTTTTTTTTTTTGGGGGGGGGTGGGGGGTTATGCCGTCACACAAGTCCTGATTTACAGTACTCTCTGCTGAAATCCTGCCGAATCAAATAGAGAAATAAAACAAATAAGGCTCAACTAAATTTCATTAAATTTATATTTTCTATCATCAACTTGTCAAGAAATATTTTTTTACATGAAAGTCAATTGAAATCCCTCCAGTTTATCCATTTAAATTAACCATAAAATAATTTATTATTATATATATATATATATATATATATATATATATATATATTTATCAAAAAAATTTATATTCTATCAACAAACCAAATTCCTATTCTTTCTTCCTAATTGTTACTCTTTGTGCGAGATAGAATCAATTTGGTTTTATCATATCGTGACCAGATGGTTATAAATAAAGCTACAATCAATCGATAATAAAAATATTTTATTATCTTAAATTGTTAATTTTTGTTAATGGAATGTAATTTTTTATCAATTGTAATTTGTTTTGTTGAGATTTTGTTACTAGAAATATCATTTAGTTTTTTTTGTTATTGCATGTGCGTGGTGGTAGGAACTTCTGTTAGTTAAAACTAAAGGATTTTTACCCTTTAATTATTGTTAATTCTTTTGCTACGATTGTTACATTTTATTTGTTGGGATAAAATTGCCATTTTAAAATTCTTGGTTTTACATGTACATGGAAAAAAAGAGAGCTCATGTTTGTCAAAGAGCTCATGTTTATCACGTAAATATCTGAAGTGGTATTCAAATTTATGAATGGTCTTATCCATTCTTTATTGGGTAAATAGAGTTCTATTCTATTAGCATGCAATGCAATAGTTCAAGGAGAGTTAACTAGCTAAGGATGGGAAGCTAAGGCTTTCTACAGAGATACAAAATAAGGGAAAGAAGAGAAGGAGAATAAAAGACTTATCGAAAGAGATGAGCCGAGGCTTGTGCTTGCACAATGCCCTGAAAACTAGATCGTCGCCGTAGGATGGTGCTCCCGGCCTCCGACAATAAGTCCCCAAGGTACAACGACTTCGAGCTTCTCCGCACCAAGGAGAGCTCGTAGGAACTCTCAGGAAACTCCAAAAACAATATCAAAATCTGAAGAGAATGTTGGGAAGTACTGCATTGCTCACGAACCCCTTTGGTGCTCCTCCAAAGAACAACTAGAGCTCGATCCCGAGTTGTATGTCGACCACGAACATGATCAGCAATGGGTGTCCTCGAGCAGCCCGTCGGTCACGAACAAGTGCAGTCGTTGTTTGCTCGGGGATGAGGCAATATTTCGGCACCAAAGTGGATCAGCACCTCCACTCTAGAACCTATTGCAGCACCTCTACTCCTTTGACTTCGGTCAGTTAGAGAGAGAGAGAGAGAGTTGGAGAGAGTTGGTGAGAATGAGAGATGAAGAGATGTTCTGGATGGGTTCCAAAAGCTCTGTATTTAAAGCCGGTGCTTGACAACAGAACCCATGATCTCCTCTAATCTCTCAACTAGCCCCATGATCTCATCTAACCTCTCAACTAACCCATGATCTCATCTCAACTGATCTGCTCTCCGTTACACCCGTTCCCACAAAACCCGGCAAACAAAATGAGAGATAAAAACATTCAAAAATATTTGAATTTAAAATTCAAAACCAACAATCCCCCACATGAATGACTTAAAATAAAAAATACAAAACAAAATTTGGAGTTCCATAGGAATGTGCAATCATTGAGGTGTCTTTCGACTTGAACGCAGTTTAAAGATTGTCTGTAGGGTTTACTAACTGAGTAGTGACCTAAGTCTTGAACTGCTCAGTTTGGATAGTAGACCTAGTCAACAGGCAACTCACACATCCTTAAATCATAATTGAGTTCCTATCTCGGTTGTGCTCATTCACGGCCATGAGCTCTCCCCGGTTTTAACAAGCGCTCTAGAGAATTTGCCCCAATTCTCATAGGAAGCAGCCTCACTTCCACACTCGTATAGGTGCAATCTATAAAGAGTGATTTGTATCTATACACCCTACTGGTATTTCAGCTATAGATAGCATTAAGAGTCTATGACTCAGCCTCACAGCGATACAGAATGTACTACCACATCATAGGGAGGGGTAATATGCTTGGTAGCACTCCCACAAGTTTCTCGGATAACTTGTTGTCCCATTGAACCTCGTTCTTGGGATCTCCAGTCACGAAGGTTGGGTTACTGTTATCGGAAACTTATTCATTCTTAGGCCTCAGCCCCATCCCCTTCGATGTATTTAGAACTAGCTCTCTAGCTAGTCCCTTAGTTAAGGGATCTGCTAAGTTGTCTTTTGACCTTATATAGTCAATGACAATTATCCCTTCTTTTATCATCTGTCGCACAGATTTATGTCTACGACGAATATGTCGGACTTTCCATTATAGGAATTGTTCTTGGCCCTCATTATAGCTGCTTGGCTATCACAATGAATAAGAACAGCATGAATCTGTTTTGGCCATAAAGGAATATCCATAAGAAAGTTCCTTAGCCATTCACCCTCCTCACTAGTCTTATCTAGGGCTATGAACTCCGATTCCATAGTGGATCGGGCTATGCAGGTTTGCTTGGATGACTTCCAAGAAACTGCACCTCCTCCAAGGGTAAACACGTACCCGCTAGTGGATTTGGTTTCCGAAGAGTCCGCAATCCAATTAGCATCGTTGTACCCCTCTAGGACAGCAGAATACCTACCAAAGAAAATGCCACAATCCAAGGTATGTTTTAAGTACCTCAGAATTCGAATTAGAGCATCCCAATGCTCCTTATTAGGGTTAATAGTGTATCTACTGAGTCTGCCTATCGCATAGGCAATATCGGGTCTCGTGCAGTTCATGATATACATAAGACTGCCAATTATCCTCGAATACTCAACTTGTGATACACTTAACCCTATGTTCTTCTTCAGGTGTACTGAAGGATCATATGTAGTTCTGGCAGGTCTACAGTCAAACTGACCAAACTTCCTAAGGACCTTCTCTATATAGTGGGACTGAGATAGAGCTATGCTATTGGAATCTCTCAAAATTTTGATTCCTAAAATGACATCTGCAGCTCCTAAGTCCTTCATATCAAATTGCCTGTTTAGAAGGTTTTTGGTTTTCACCACAACTTCCAAGTTGGTTCCAAAGATCAACATATCACCTACATAAAGACATATGATCACGCAAGTCTGACCATTGACCTTAGTGTAGATGCACTTATCTGATTCATTAATCGAGAACCCACTCAAAGTCAATACTTGGTCAAACTTTTCGTGCCACTGCTTTGGAGCCTGTTTGAGACCATAAAGAGATTTTTTTAGTCTACAAACCTTCTGCTCTAAACCTTGCATTATGAAGCCTTCTGGCTGATCCATATAGATCGACCTCTAATTCACCATTCAGGAATGCAGTCTTTACATCCATCTGGTGAATCACAAGCCTATGGATAGCGGCTATGGCTATAAGCACCCTAATGGATGTAATCCGGGTCACATGAGAGTAAGTGTCAAAGAAGTCCACTCCCTCTCGTTGCCTATAGCCCTTTGCTACTAACCTCGCCTTATATCTCTCTATAGATCCATCTGCCCTAAGCTTCTTCTTGAATATCCATTTACACCCAACAGTTTTGCAACCAGGAGGAAGCTCCACTAACTCCCAGGTGTCGTTGGATGTTATGGATTCAAGTTCACTGTTTACAGCTTCCTTCCAAAAGATGGAGTCAGCTGAGGTCATGGCTTCAACATAACTAGTTGGATCATCTTCCACTAGATAAGTGATAAAGTCAGGTCCAAAAGAAGTACCAGTCCTAGCTCGTTTTCTCCTTCTAGGTTCGTTCTCTTCCTCGTCTGAAGAGTCGATCCTACACCTAGGAACAGACCTCTCGAGCGTGCTGGACTCCTGAGGCCTCTCAGACCTATCTTTATAAGGAAACCGGTCTTCAAAGAACTCGGCATCCCTAGTTTCGATGATGGTATTATCATCTATATATGGGCTCTTAGAGTGGATAACTAAAAACCTATATGCACTACTATTATGGGCATATCCTATGAACACAGAATCAACTGTTTTAGGACCTAGCTTGGTCCTCTTGGGGTTAGGTATGGATGCCTTCGCAAGACACCCCCACACTTTAAGGTGTTTATAGGAAGACTTCCTACCTCTCAAGATCTCATACGGTGTCCGCTCATACTCCTTAAATGGGATCCTATTTAGAATATATGCTGCAGAAAGTACAGCCTCCCCCACATGTTCGTAGGTACCCCTGAATTGATTATCATGACATTGACTATGTCCTTTAAGGTCCTATTCTTCCTCTCAGCTACTCCATTAGACTGAGAGGAATATGGAGCAGTGGTCTGATGAATTACACCGGTGTCTTCATAAAACTTAGTGAAGTCTCCGAACTCATATTCACCCCCTCTGTCCGACCTAAGGACTTTGATCCTCTTCCCTAACTGATTTTCCATCTCAGACTTGTAGGATATAAACTTGGTCAAACTCTCGTCCTTACTCTTAAGGAGAAATATTGAACAATGTCGAGAACAATCATCGATAAAAGTGATGAATATGTGTTCCCTCCTCTCGTAGTGCAACCCTTAAGGTCGCACACGTTTGAGTGGATTAAGTCTAGGGTTTCTAGGCTACGCTCTACATTCTTAAAAGGTTTCTTGCCATATTTTGCCTCTACGCACATGCCACACTTTCCATCCAAGAATGGAATACATTTAGGTACGCTACCTAAGTTAACTAACCTTTCAAGTGATTTAGAGTTAACGTGTCCTAGTCTAGCATGCCACAGATCAAAAGACTCAGATAAATAAGCAGAAGATGAAGCTTTATTATCATTAACGAAAGAGGTTACATTCAACTTAAATAAGCCCTCATCAAGGTAACTGTTGGGATTGATGTGTTCTAAGCTTGTAAAACTTTATGTTTTGATCTAATAAAGATTGATAGTTATTATTATATGAGATGCATATAGGTGCGTAACATAGTTACGTGTTCTTTAGGGAACAGAGAGCCATGGTTATATGGTAGTCCACTGAGTTGAAGACTAAGTGGATTGGTCCCGTATAACCTAAATATGTTCGCAGCTATGATCAGGTTGGTCGCCTCATCATGATAAGCTGTTGGCAATGACAGTTCATGGGATGTCTTCACCATGGTCATCACCAGGCACAGTGTCTGTGGCTGAACGGAACTAACACGGTGTACAGATCAGTGAGCAGACACTGGTACACTAAGCCGTGTTTCTGCTTAGGGTAAAACGGTCCTAAACCCTGAGGAACCACGTCTGATGGACTAACCAATTGCGTGGTGCTTTGGCGCACCAATGTGTGAGGATCCATATGCAGTGATCCAAAACCACGGTGTACTGGGTTACCCGGCTGGCGTTGCATTAGCGTGTCACTCCTGCAGGTCATCCACACCCCTGATGGGAGGTGCATTCCTTGGTGTGACTTACACTGTACCAAACCCAGGCCTGGTGGTCATCAGTTTGACTGTTGACCGGGTTCGATTACTCGACGGGGTAATCAGAGGTACGATGTATAGGTCAACCTGGAAGGAACCAAGTCATATGATCATTCGAGTATGACGGTAGTCTTCACCGCTCGAAGTGAATCATGGCATCAAGTGGAGGGACGACGGGTTTACCACTACTAAGCGGAGAGCAGGGGTATGATGGAGAACATAGTAAATCTGGGTGAATTGGAGTGCAGCCTGCGTCGCACTCTGGGTGGCTACGCAGGTTAACTCGAGCTCAGAGGATCGATGGTACACTCGGGTAGTGTGTCGATCGAGCTTGAGTTGGAAGCCATGAACCCCGGTCCCTGATGGTTCCACCTTATCAACATTATGTACGATTCTTGAACCGTCTCCTCGGAACACCATAAGCAAGAGGAAGAAAGAAGTATACGCTCCGTGTGTGCTTGGCACTAGAGCACGGTAGATGCGTAACTATATGCGAGTACTAAGGGTTGTCCCCGAGACTAGTACGGAGTCGCATGTAGTAATCCCTAGCCATAAGTGAACTTCGCTGCATAGGTGCGATGCATCGGATTATGTTACGAGTTGACTAGTTGACTTTGCTAGAGGCACCCTCAGGTGGCCTCAGTTAATAGTAGGTAACTAGTAAAGCTCACTTAAGAAGTGGCCGCTAGGTATCGCATGCTAGAAATGGTCAAAATGAGGCGTCGGGGCGTTTTGGTAAAAACCTCACTCTGCCGGACCTCACTGTTGGCCGACCCTAGTGGTGTGACACCTTGCTAGGGCCGGCCCTATGATGTAGGGATAAGAATCCCTCATCTATAGGGCCGGCCATATAGATAGGGATGGGGCGATAAAAACGGTTAAGATCGAGCCCTAAAAAGTGGGAAAACGGATAAATACGCGGAGAGATAAAAAGGAGATAATGGAAAGATAATGAGAGGGGGTCATTATCCCCTTGGATCCTTATCCAAGGGGGTTGACCGGCCCTATAAAAGGACCTATGGGGCGCCGGCCCCATGTGCTAGAAAATCCGAACCCCCCCTCCTCTCATCTCTCTAGTTCTCTCCCGTTTTATCTCCCGTTTCCCGCTTGCTACTTCGTCTTCCTCGCGTGGAGTTCTGAAGAAGGAGAAGGGTCGTTCTTCGGAGGCACTCAGAGATCCGAGAGCGACGTTCCATGTATCGTGTGAGATCGGGTGAACAAGAAGGCAACATCTCCATTCGTACCATCGGCATCTTCGCGAATGATCTTCCGTCTCCATCGACAAAGAAGACAATTCTCCGCGGTTAAAAGATCCGTACGAAAGGTATGTGTAATCTAACATGTAGATCTAGCGAGCATTATGATTTGCATGCATGCTAGTTAATCATTACGCTAGATTGCCGTTAGGGGTTTTCGATTCTCGTGCATACACATGCACACATATGTAGATTAGTTTCCATGAAAGTTTAAATAGTGTAACGTGTACCATGAACGGTCTTTCGACCGCCAAATCGCTTCCGCTGCGAGCCTCTGATCCGGATTAACTTCCAACAGTAACCCTTTCCCACAAAAGACCCTTCCTTAGTCAGGACAAATTTGTCCGACTCAAATACAAGCTTGTAACCCTTCTTGCTCAGCATCGCTCCGGAGACCAGATTCTTCCGGATGTCTGGGACGTGCAACACCTCCTTCAGAGTCAGAAGATTTCTGGAGGTGAGCTTCAGAATCACGTTCCCTTTTCCAGCGACTCGAGCAACCGAGGAGTTCCCCATGTACAGCGATTCTCCTTCTGCCATAGATGTGTAAGTAGAAAATGAGCTCTTCGACCCGTAGATATGCCGGGTAGCTCCCGTATCCACCCACCAGTCTGCAAGGTTGCTGACTAGGTTGACCTCCGTCATCACTGCCGAGAAGTAGCCGCTCTGGGCCACGTTCGCCTCGAACTTGTTCTTCGGCCGATTAGCTGCATTGAAGCGGCACTCCCTAGCCAGGTGACCTGGCTTGCCGCAAACGAAGCAGTCTCCCTTCGGCTTCTTTTTGAACTGGGGTTTGGATTGCTTGTTCTTCTCAAATGGCTTGGGAGCTTGCACCTTCTTATTGGAAGACTTTCCCTCCATGAGGTTGGCCTTGCCCTTTATCATATAGGCTCGCTCCCTTTGCTCCGACACTCGGTTGTCCTCCTCTATACGGATTCGAACAACGAGGTCTTCCAGGGTCATCTCCTTCCTCTTGTGCTTCAAACTGTTCTTGTACTTCTTCCACGAGGGAGGCAACTTCTCGATGATAGTTGCCACTTGGAATCCCTCGCAGATATTATAGCCCTCTACGAGGACCTCATGGATGATAATTTGTATCTCCTCTAGTTGGGAGACCACAGACTTCTCATCTTCCATTTTGAACTCCAGGAGCTTCCCGACCACAAACTTCTTTGAACCGGCATCCTCTGTGGCATACTTCTTCTTTAAGGAGTTCCACAGATCCTTGGCGGACTTGTAGATGAAGTACACATCATAAAGGTCAGGAACTAGACAGTTAAGGATATAATTCCTACACAGGTAGTCCTGCCTCTCCCAGGAGTCTATATCGGACTGGTTCGAGGAACCATCCGATTCAGTAGAAAGATTAGGCTTCTCTAAGCTAATGAGATCGACAACCTTAAGGACAGTCAGATAGAACCAAAGTTTCATCTGCCATCGCTTAAAGTTCTTGCCGTCGAAAGGTTCAGGCTTCTCGCTAGACTTGCTAGGTTTCCTCTCCATCTCAGAAGTCATCTAGGAAGAATCCCTTTTGACTTTTCAAAAGTTTGACGGCCAGGTCAGCTCCATGAAGGAGGTGGAGCACTTGGCTCGCTTAAATACCAGGCTTCCTAGGGCAATTTAATGCCGGTTTGTCAAGCTTTCTTTGACATCGTCAAACTTAAGAAATTTCAAAGAAAATCTAACAGGTGACAAGAGACTAGATCTAAACACTCTCGAATAGGGACTAGATCTAATCGGAATAAAAGAGAATAGAACACATAAATAATATCTAGTTTTCAGATTGTTGGGTAAATAGAGTTCTATTCTATTAGCATGCAATGGTTCAAGGAGTGTTAACTAGCTAAGGATGGGAAGCTAAGGCTTTCTACAGAGATGCAAAATAAGGGAAAGAAGAGAAGGAGAATAAAAGACTTATCGAAAGAGATGAGCCGAGGCTTGTACTTGCACAATGCCCTGAAAACTAGATCGCCGCCGTAGGATGGTGCTCCCGGCCTCCGACGATAAGTCCCCAAGGTACAACGACTTCGAGCTTCTCCGCACCAAGGAGAGCTCGTAGGAACTCTCAGGAAACTCCAAAAACAATATCAAAATCTGAAGAGAATGTTGGGAAGTACTGCATTGCTCACGAACCCCTTTGGTGCTCCTCCAAAGAACAACTAGAGCTCGATCCCGAGTTGTATGTCGACCACGAACATGATCAGCAATGGGTGTCCTCGAGCAGCCCGTCGGTCACGAACAAGTGCAGTCGTCGTTTGCTCGGGGATGAGGCAATATTTCGGCACCAAAGTGGATCAGCACCTCCACTCTAGAACCTATTGCAGCACCTCTACTCCTTTGACTTCGGTCAGTTAGAGAGAGAGAGAGAGTTGGAGAGAGTTGGTGAGAATGAGAGATGAAGAGATGTTCTGCATGGGTTCCAAAAGCTCTGTATTTAAAGCCGGTGCTTGACAACAGAACCCATGATCTCCTCTAACCTCTCAACTAACCCCATGATCTCATCTAACCTCTCAACTAATCCATGATCTCATCTCAACTGATCTGCTCTCCGTTACACCCGTTCCCACAAAACCCGGCAAACAGAATGAGAGATAAAAACATTCAAAAATATTTGAATTCAAAATTCAGAACCAACATTCTTTTCTAGAGAACAGAGCTTAGGGGGGTTTTGATCACTCTTGCATTGCGCCGCGCTCAGACATCGGTCAATCTCTCCCATGCTGTCGATGAGCGGAGAACACATCGGTCAATCTCTCCCATGCTGTCGATGAGCGAAGAACGCGGAGAACAATCGGAGACCATCCGTTCGTATTGAGGTTTGCCAATTTCGCGCTGGCAGACTCCTTGGTTCAAGATGAGCTCCGGCCATAGAGTTCATGTATGCGATGGAGGAGCATGTGGCCGCGCGGGGTGATCCGGGTGGCTAGAGTTTGCATTCGATCTGGCCGCTATGTTGTCAATCGGGTAGGTCTGATGTCAAGCAGGGAGGGCCGCATGGGTTAGTGCGACGGAGAATGTGACTTTTTAAAGCTTTTACCAATTTATTTACACAGAATGATATGGTATCCAATCATACTTGTACTTTGTTTGCCGCTCTCGGTTGAGTGTGATTCATCGGGCACGACTGAGTGAAACAAACGGATGTGATAACGACACATCATTCTGTGAGAATGAGTGGGAAAGCTATATTTTCTTTATTTAAAATAATTTCTATGGTTATATTTTTTTTAAAATAGTCACCCTGAATCACGAAATCATTATGGTTAGGGTCCAGCCAACGACACCTATCGTCTCCGGTTCGATTACTTGACCCTTATGATGGGAGTCCCCTCGGGTTTTCTCTGTGGCCTGTAGATCTCAATAATCCGAAACCATCCAATCGCACGAAAATAACAAGTGTCAATGGTCGGACCTGAACCATGATGATGCCGTGGTTCGGGCGACTAACTTAAGGGGCGTTATATTTTTTTGGATTTTTTTTACTTATACCCCACTTTATATCAAAGTTTGAGTTTCACTCGTATTTTCTAAAATTTTCACTTTACCCTCATTCCGTTCCCTCACGGTGAGTGACTGAGGGTGCAACTCAAATTTCGATATAAAGGGTGGGGTGTAAGTAGAAAAAAAAGCCCCGATCACTTTCTCACGGTTAAGTGACGGACAAGGTGTGAAGTTAAATTTTTAGAAACTGGGAGGTGTAACTCAAATTTGGACATAATTGTGGGGCCTATAGAGACAGAGTTAAAGAGAGGGAGGTAAGAAGTGTAAAGAGAAAATCATAACGCTCAACCACCCTAAAACCTAAAAAGTCACGAGACTCCCCACTCGCTGATTTGGTAGATATTTTTGCTACCGGTTGACTTGCTGCACTGGCTTATCACCCAATTGTGGTCTGCCACGTTATCAATCAATTAGAAAGGTCATCATGGGGCAGCGAAGTTTGGCTGCGTCAGGCAACTAGTAGGGTTGGCAACTAGGGGTGTTCATGGTTCAGATTGGTTCGGTTTTTTGATAAATTTGGAACTGAACCGAAGTTGATCGGTTTTCTAGAAAATGGAACCGAACCAAATCATTCCTTGGTAAAAACCGAACCAAACCGAACCTTTGGTTCGGTTCTGCGAGTCCTTCAAATCGCTCGTCATCACACCATGAGGTGTGATTGGTTGAGCCGCTGAGTTGGTTCAGAATTCATTCTTAAGCCTTTTAACTTTGGGTGCTGCTATTTGACCCTATAGAATTACTAGTAATACCTTTAATTTTTTACTTTGAGATATTTCATAAGTTGGGATTTGGGGGTGCTAGTAATTATGTGGGTAACACTCTTCACTTTTCAGTTTCATCACACCGTTGGACACTTGAAAGTTTTGAATGCACCGAATGGTGGTAATTGGGGTCTTCACCATGTAATGTAAAATATTAGTGAGACTGTACATTGTATAGTAGTAACTACTGAGGTTATAATACCAATGGTTCGGGTTGGGTTGGTTCGGGTTTAAAAACTCATGTGGGTGCAAATTTTGGTAAGAAGGTTGCCAACAACGGGACCCACCGGCCCTGCCTGGTGGGCCCCCGAAGACCACAGCGGGACCCACCGGCCCTGCCTGGTGGGCCCCAGGAGACCACAGCGGGACCCACCGGCCCTGCCTGGTGGGCCCCAGGAGACCACAGTGGGACCCACCGGCCATGCCTGGTGAGCCCCCGGAGACTACCACGGGACCCACTGGCCCTGCCTGGTGGGCCCCCGGAGACTACAGTAGGACCCACCGGCCCTGCCTGGTGGGCCCCCGAAGACCACAGCGGGACCCACCGGCCCTGCCTGGTGGGCCCACGAAGACTACCACGGGACCCACCGACCCTGCCTGGTGGGCCCAAAAGCCTGTGGAATCCCCCAGGAGACGGTAGCAGGGTCCACCAACTTTACCTGGAGGATCCCCAGATACTGCAGCAGAAACCACCATTTGCCCCGGAATTCCTCCCCGGGAAGTCTATAAATAGCAGAGCCTTCGAATGTAAAGGGATCGGATTTTCAAAACCTGAAACTCCAGAACTCAAACCAGAGCTCTGAAAACAGATCAGTGCCATCATCTGATATCTGTCTCAGAAACCTCTATCTCCTCTTACCCTCTACCTCACCTTGATCTTCTTCTTGTCTTTGAACAAGTCGAAGAAACTTCAGTGACACTCGGCCTGTCGAGGTCACTTCAAAACAAGTGTTAGTGAATTCGGGTTGTTCCCTATAGCACGGAGACGTAGGCTCTGGCTGAACTCCGAGATCACTTCTCGTGTCAACACTCTCTCTGATTGCATCTCTCTATTTACATATCAAAAGCTGCAATTCCAATCGACAGATCGAACAAACGATCTTCGACTTCAACTTCGATTGACTGGTGAGGCGAGGTCTTCGGGTCGGCACGAAGATTTTCCCCCACAACTCACAACCCAAAACCGAACCGACCATAGCGGGTTTTTTTTTTTTTGGACCCGAACCAAACCGCCGATCAAAAATACCCGATCCAAACCGAACCAAATAGACCGGTTTGGTTCGGTTTGGCGGGTCAACCCGAACCAATGAACACCCCTATTGGCAACGGGTCGGGTCGGGTCGTGTCCAAAACCCCTAGATCAGGACCTGACCCATTTAACTAATCGTGTCTAGATCCTAAATCCGTACCCGACCCGTTTATAAATGGGTAGACCCTATAAAACCCGTTAGACTCGTTTATCACATGGGTTTATTCAATTGACCCTATCCGACCCAATCCGACTCGACCCACCTAACCCTATAGACCCGCTGATACTATATATTACAGTATCGGATTGCGGGTAGACTTGACCCGACACGACCTGTTGAATTTTAAACGGGTCTTCCTGAGTCTACCGTGTCAAGACCCTAAACCAGGACCCGACTCGTTTATTAAACGGGTCTAGCGTGTCGACCCGTTTACGACCCGAACCTGTTTAGCCCTGACCCAGACCCGCTAACTTCTTTGTCGGGTCTGCCTGTGTCGGGTCCGAAATTGCCAGCCCTAGCAACTAGGGAGGAAGTTCGGGTTGGACCCCTACTCCATTCGGGTATGGATAGGGTTCGTACCTGATTCATACCCATTTGGATAGAAGAGGGACTATACTCGATCCATACCCAACATGGTTTTGGATTTTGATTCGGTTTCGGGTATAAATTGGATATAATTTTGTTTCATTCTATCCATCATATATGCAAATACTTGAGGGGGGAAAAAAAATAATTCAAGGTACAAAGTTAAAAACCTCTTGGTTTCTTATGTACAATGGTTTTAGTAGAGTATAAGTATGGGTAGGGATATAAGTTTTGTATTATCTAGCACTAGTAATGCTCGTGTCCAAGGGCATGGAAAAATTTCCGTGGACGACAGAAAATATTACAAGGGTGGGGACAATATTTCGAGCAAAGTGTCATTCTTTCGAAGGTGGCAACAAAGTATTTCGAGAGCGGCAACAATATTTCGAGGAAGATAATAAAATTTTGAGAGAGATAACAATATTTCGGAGAAAGTGATAATATTTTAAGGAATGTGACAATATTTCGTGAGCGGTGATAATGCTCATGTCTTTCGGCACTTGAACGGGGTGGAAAATTAGTACGGCGGCACTCACAATCGGCAAGAGCACCCACATTTAGATGGGGAGCCAACACTCAGTAAAATTAATCTAATTCATAGGCAACACTCACATTCGATTTGGACAACAAAAAATCAGCAAACAGATAAAAAGAATTTGGATATAATGGTAGACAAATTGAATAATTGACTATACATATATTTAAATAACCATAAGAATTACAGCACCGTGTCATTTCAACTTCTCCCTCATTAACGACTTATACATGGCATGAATTACATGTCAGCACGCCACCGGCGATGCGAAAATTAAGTGTGGGGGCACCAACATTCAATGTTGGTGGCCATTTTCTGTGATAGCACCCACCTTCTACTCAAGTAGCTCTACAATAACCACCACCACCCCCCCCCCTTGCGGCCACCACCACACTACTTCAGGGGCAGACCTAAGTTGGGCCCCGGGGGGGGGGGGGGGCTCAAACCCCGCTCACTTTGGAGAAAAAAACTAGGATATATTACACTTTGACCCTAGAAGTTTAGCTCAAAATCAATTAACCCCCCTGTAGTTTATTTTGTTCCAAATCGCTTCCTAAGGCTTGAAGTGTTAGCACAATACCCCTTTTGTCAACTACTTGAAATTATAATTTTTATCTGATCGAAACTGAATTGAAGGGAGGCAAAATGTAGTTTTTTGACTATGGGGAGGTTAAATGTTTTTGAGCTAAACATCAGAATGGGTGGGTGGGGGGGGGGGGGGGGGGGGGGGGGGGGGAGTGTTAAAGTTTAATTTGCCCAAAAATTAATGCTAGCCTCGTTTGTCAACTTTTGGTTGCAAATTTCATGTGGAGGTGCCCACTTGAAGCTGTTCAATAGGAGGATGCTACCAGGCCCACCACCACCTGCTGGCGCCCCCTACCACCGGCTGTCGTCGCCCCGCCAGCCACCACCCCTTGCCAGGCAATGTCCACCGTTATGTCGTCGATCCCACCCTACCACCCCATGAGCCACCCGTCACCGTCGGCCATCACCCAAGTAGACCACCGCTCCATCAGCCACACCCTGCCACCACCGCCCATGCTGGCGACCCACGGCCAATCCCGCCATCCACCAGCCACCACCTCTTGTCGACCACTGACGCCCACCGCAGTCAGCCACCACACTCACATGTGGCATCCCCGTAAGGTTCATTCCATGGCCTATAATGAATAAGAATCGAGTGGGAATCAAAGTCTGGTTACATGTTTTTGGGGGTATGTATGAATTTTTCCCAAAAATTAAGGTCACGACCCTGCGCAATCCGACCAAGTTGGCCAGTTATAACCCTAATTTTTCAATGGACTCCGATGACTGAAATCCTTCTCCACTCAAGGTAAAACCCTAACGGGCTTTTTGCAGCGTGATGAAAGGAAGTGTGTGGACGTTGTCACGTTGTTGGTCGAAACCTTTGACTGTGAGGCAATAATTATAGTTACTTTTTAATAATTATGCCCCCCCAGAAGAAAAATCATAGATCCGCCACCGCACTACTTCCTGCCACTTTCCTTGCGGCCGTCACACCTAGGCCTCGAATGGGTTGTCCCGAAACACCACTGTAATAGCAGCCGATTGGATCATTAATGGTATTAATTTGTCTCACATGTCATAAGTTAGCCAACCAAACTGGCAGGGAAAGCTAACCAACATGGCCAATAAGGAGGATGATTGCTATGAATGTATTCGGCGCCAACCCTCTATCATGATTTTCTGCAAATGAATTGCGACAATGATGTCGATGGTGATGTTGATCACATCTACAAAATAAACACAACATGAATGTACATGCCTTGATGGCCAAAACGAAACAGAAAATGAAAACTAAATTATTTTTGGTGGAACAAAACCACTGGGAATAGGGCTGGCAATTTCGGACACACAAAGTTAGCGGGTCTGGGTCAGGGCTAAACGGGTCGATACGATAAACCTGTTTAATAAACGGGTCGGGTTTGGATTTAGGGTCTGGATACGGTAGACCCGGGAAGACCCGTTTAATATTCAACGGGTCGTGTCGGGTCGGATCTACCCGCAATCCGATACTGTAATATATAGTATCAGCGGGTCTATCAGGTTAGGTCGGGTCAAGTCGGATCGGGTCAACTGAATAAACCCGTGTGGTAAACGGGTCTTATCGGGTCTACCCGTTTATAAACGGGTCGGGTACGGGTTTAGGATCTAGACACGATTAGTAAACGGGTCAGGTCCGGTTCTAGGGTTTTGGGCATGACCCGAAACTAGACCCGACAGGGCCCACACGACCCATTGCCACCCCTAACCGGGAATCAACTTTGAGAAATTCAACAACTAATAAAAAAGAACAATACTCTATATGATCTTAATTTATCGAACAACCCAACATGAATGTACATGCCAAGAGATCGTGATCGTTCTCATTGGTAAAAACTGGGATTTCCAGAGGTTTTTTCCTCCCACTCGCTCAAATCTTAAGAGAGCCAAGAGTTCAAATGTATGACAAAATAATTCACACGTACATTTTAGGATGATTTATAACAAATAGAAGCATGACCTTAAGTTAAATGACACGAATCATAACCAGGACATTAGGGATGGCAATGATGTGGTTTAAAACTGAAAACCGCAATAAACCGTACCACATAGTGTGGTTTTGATTTGCCAAAATATAAAACCATCGCGGTGCGTTGTGGTTTCGGTTTTCAGTTTTAGTGTAGCGGTGCGGTTTCAGATTTGACCAAAACCGCATAAAACCGCACCATTTAATTAGACCATTCTAGTGATAAACCGAGGTGTACTGCTCCGCATGGTGCGGTTTCGATTTTACATAATGGTACGCCGTTTTTGGTGTGGTGGTTCGGTGTTGCGGTGAGCATTCGGTTTTGTCCAAAATCGCACCGTTGCCATCCCTACAAGACATGCATGATCGAGGACCCAAGCTACTGCAAATTGCCAAGGAACTGCCCTATGTATTTAGAACTTCCCCTTGAGAATACAGTGCTTTGGTGGAGCATATGCACAAATTCTTCCTTGCTTCGATTCATCATCTGAAAGGGTCGGCCGGGTAAAGATTAACTAAGAAAAAAATATTTTCTTAAAATTTGAATCACTAAGAGCACCGTCCGCCATATCGCCATATATGGCAGACAGAGATCTCCAATCAAATGCTATTCCTCTCTGGAAAAATGCAGGGAGGTGTTTTGGTCTCTATAAATGCTGGCTTTGTGAACCAAATAGCGGGAGCCTGCTATTTCAATCCAGTTCCGGAAATCCCAAAGTAACACTCGAAAGCCGACATACATTAAATATAATGACAATTATATCTTTTATAAAACTTATACATTAATATTTTAACATAAGTATATTTATTAATCCACTAATCCATTTTTAACAAATTTGGTGGCTTTGGAAAGCTCTAATCGAGATAAAAGAGACTAATATCTATTATTTTTAGAATTGATTTAAAATTATTAAATATTATTTTTAAAATGGAGGGCCTCCATTTTAGAGGTCATGGTTGGAGGCCAACCAAAATGGAGGGCCTCCATTTTAGAATATTCTCATTTGGCAATGGCAAAATAGAGGCTATGCTTGGAGAGGGTAGTCATTCACTCAGAAATTAAGGAATAAGAGACCTTGTGGTTGCGAAGGTCGGCGGGGTGAGTGGTAGTAGATCGATCCGATAGAGCGGGGCTAGAGATCTTGGGGAAGGAACAGAGACAAGGTTGGAACGAAGTAGGGGAGACCGCCAACGGGACTGTCGGAGGCGAACCGAGAGGGGGAAGGCCAATCTGCTACTATCGGCACCGGAGAAGGAGGAGGGAGTACAGGTGGCTGCCTCCTACCCTCACTGCTGACGGTCGAGGCTTAGTGAGATTCACTAGTCGACAACTCCTGTCGGACGGGGCTGAGTGCGATTCAAGGGCTGAGTGTGCAGGCGATGGCGTCGTCCTCCTCGGGCATGACGATCGAGTTCATCAGGGCTGCCAGCCACCGGCTCCGGGAGCAGAGGATCAGGGGGATGGGTGAGAGGTCAGGAGAGAGAGAGAGAGAGAGAGAGAGAGAGAGAGAGAGAGAGAGAGAGAGAGAGAGAGAGAGAGAGAGAGTGAGAGAGAGAGAGAGAGTGAGAGAGAGAAAGGAGATTAGGGTTGAGAGAGACGATTTCAGGGGGGGGGGGGGTTGCTCGAGTGGGGGAGAACAGAGGAGAAGAAAGGGTTGTGGGCTCGAGAATATCAGGCTATCGTTCTTGGCTAAGCACAATTCAACTATCAGAGCTGGGTAAAATGGACGATTGTGCTTACGTATGGCTGCCCAAAAGCTGTTCTTGTGTTTTGGTACATGTGTCCTCTACAACTGTCTCCTCTCTAACCATACCTAAGGTTTGAAAATTCAAATTTAAAAGAGAAAAACAAGAGGGAAAGAGAGGGGGAAGGATGAATCATAGCCATTTATGTTTATCCCTCCCTTCAAAACTATCCCCCATCCTTCCCATGTTATTAAAGATATATAAGCTATGTTTCAATTACAAAATCTGTAGTCATACTCGATGTTTCGGGTCAGACTTGGATCTGGGAATCCATTGCCACCCCCTAAATTTTTTTTTGGCACCAAATTACATTACAGAGAATAGGTCAGGGAGGGAGCAAAGAACCCCCTACGTCCTGACAAAACAACATGGACCAATATCGCAAAGCATCAAGTCCCGAAGCGGGACAGAGAAATCCTTAAGCCAAAATCCTCCCCCCTGTCGAAGCGCTGCACTCGCGAGCCAGTTAGCTACCCCATTCCCTTCCCGAAAAGTGTGAGAAACCTGAGTGACGTTGCAACAATCCAAGAGACACCGACAATCTTCCATCAGGGTATTTGCCACTCGATTGGAAGTCAAATACTAAAGAACCACCATAGAATCACCTTCCACCACCCGAGGAGTTGACGACCAATGTCTAAATTGACAGCGCAAACCCAACCAAACGCCGCGAGTCTCCATATCGGGCACCGATTCGCAATGAAACTGCTTGCCCTTAGCGGCCCAAATGACACCATGGAAATCCCGAATCACAAAACTAGCACCTCCGGACCGGGGGTAAAGGATCCATCAAAATTAAGTTTAAGACACCCCCTAATTTAAAGTGTTAAAATTTTGGTGCCATCTTTTTTTTTAAAAAAAAAAAACAATCCTTGCCGCTACCCGTGTGGGTGTGTAGGGATTGGTCAAGGGGAGTGGGGTCCACAATATAGAAAACATAAAATAACTGATAGAGTTGGGTGATTTGGTAACACTACCATACAAGATAGGCAGTGTGACACTTACTCTATCCCAAAACCCAGGTATTGAGATGAGGTCTCCTTATACATATAAGGATAGGTTCCGCCCTCTACGTTACCAAGGTGGGACTAATCCTCCAATACGCGGACCCTAAGGTACCTCCAGGCAAAGGCAACCCACACCATTTCTCCTCTTCCTCTCATATAAGACATCGATTTCGTACAGGTTGTCATCTGTTTGACATCGTTCATCCCATTCATCCCACCGCTATTGTCTCCTCCCTCCTCCACCTTTATCTCCTTCCTCCTTCCTTTCATCATTTGCCGCTCTGAAAATTATTGGACTCAATCATTGGAGGTCAGTCCCACCTCGATAAATTAAAGGGTGGAAATGATCCTATTATGTATGATAGGACCTCGTCTCAGCACCTGAGTTTTGGAATAGAAAAAATCTCACATAGTATTTGAGCCTAAATGTATCACTCACTTGCCGGACATGGTCCCCACATATCTATCATCCACATAACAAGGATCATAAAAGATTGGCTTGCACATGAGGGGGAGTGTTGGAGGATTAGTCCCACCTCGATCAAGTAGATAGTGAAAACGATCCTTATATGTGTGATGTGACCTTATCTCAACGCCTGAGTTTTCAAATAGAGGAAATCTCACAGATGTGGATAGTGACATGCAAGAGACCGATGGTGGCATTGATGGGCTTGTGTTGCCCTTAGCAATAGGCCCAGTTCATAGTTGGAACATGTTTAGTATCTAATCTAATAGTATATATAATACTAAAATGGAAGCCTCTCTCCTATGTTGTGGCATGTGGACGTCTTTTAAAGAGCCATAATTTTTCTTCCGTATGTAAACATGGCTCACTTTTAAATCATATTAAAAACCTACCATAAAGATGATAAATACTCATTTTATGGCATTTAATGGTCATTTGATGTTAATCTCTCTCTCTCTCTCTCTCTCTCTCTCTCTCTCTCTCTCTCTCTCTCTCTCTCTCTCTCTCCTCTCTCTTAACAAGTGAATCACACTGATCATTTCAGATTTCACACTTCTTCGAATAGTTGCGATGTCGTCTGTGCCAAATGGCGTGCATCAAGCTTATCCGGGTATTGCCTGAGTTTCTTCCTAGTAATATAATATTAAAATGAAAACTTCTCTCCCGTGTTGTGATACATGGACATCTTTTGAAGAACCAGAATCCTTCTTCCGTGTATAAACACGGCTCAATTTTAAATCCTATTAAAAATCTATCATAAATATGATAAATTCTTATTCAATGGTCATTTAATGTTAATATCTTTCTCTCTCTAACAAGTGAATCATACTCGCTTCTGATTTCACACTTCTTTGAACAGTTGTGATGTCGTCTATGTCAAATGATGTACATTAAGCTTAGACGGGCATTGCCTGGGTTTCTTATTAGTATTACATGTGTTATTTGTGAAGTGCCCCATGAAAAAACTGGGCTACATGTAGGTGTGACTTTTAGGTATTATCGTGGTAACAAATTGTTTAAGGTACTGATAAAGCCCATATTCCTACTTGATTTGATCGTAAAAACTTAACCTCAAATTTTGGCTTATAACTAATCAATAACCAAGTTTTATTCTATTTTAATGAATGGACATAAGTTTTGGACCACCTACCAATCTCATAATTTGTGCTTGAACGTGATTTATAGTGTATTTGGTAGGATTAGACCCAGCAAAGCTTGACTCGGCCCGTCAACTCGATTCTTACCCGACACGCTAGATCCGACTCTAAATTTAGAGTTAGGATTTAGTAAATGTTGACCCGTCAAAATTATGGTCAACCCTAACCTGAACCGCCCCACTTGTTAAACCGCCACGCTTTAGCAGAGGGGGTTTAGGGGCAAGTTGAAGATGGGAAAACAATTTGAAGCTTACAAACTCTTCCGCTGCCCGTCATGATCCTATCTGTATTCAACGCATGATCCGATCATCAGATGTTTCTCATTACTCGACGCGTGACACCAAAAAAATACGGATTACGATTAACATGCACGCTGAGCGGTAGGTTATGTAATGTTAGACTAATAGCGTTAGGTGAGTTAGGGTTAGGATTAACCCATCTAGGGTTAAGTTGGGATGATTGATCCGTTTAATAAATTAGCTGGTTAGCATTTGGGTTAAGACTGAGCCATTCTAACCCACAAAACCCTCAATCTTAACTCACCAAGTTTAACCCTAACTCGATCCCAATCTTTCTGAGGATGACATAATGGAATGATCAGCGAAAGTTCTCGGACAAGTGACCGTTGGTTTTCAAACAAGTTGCACGATGGTGTTTGGTGTTTGGCCTTTGGATTGTGCGGTGAGCAATGATACACGATCCCTTTACATCCACCACACAATTAAAGTGGTTGGAGGATGTAAAGCATGTGTTAAGCGTGCCAACAAGTTTTGCCGACGTAACAATTCGGTAAGGCAACAAGCGGACCGTACTAGGTGGAAGTGACACCTGACTGGGGTCTTCTCGGTTAAATCATTTTACAAGAAATTGCTGCCCCTGGTGGAAAGACTTTTACCTTCTAAATCTATTTGGAAATCCAAGGCCCCGCACGAAGGTCAAGATTTTCTCTCTCTTAGCTTTGAGGAACGAGATACTGACGAAGGTGAATCTAATGAAGAGGCATAATCCTCTTATTTATGACTCTTCCTGTACTTTCTGTAATAGGGTGGAGGAGTCCTCTTCGCATCTACTGCTCGAATGTCCCACGGCTACGAGGATCTAGTTGCATTTTGAGAAGATCGGGGGTTTTACCTCTCATTCTCGAAATTTACGGGCTCTTTGGCACTTCTAGAGGCGTCGGGAAATCAAGAGGGAACTGCGGAGCCCATGGGATATTCTGGCAATGAGCATACTTTAGACTCTTTGGCTAGAACGGAATAGGAGAATTTTTCATCGAAAAACTGCTACGGAAGAGGAACTCAGGAGGGCCGTCGTTGCTACTTTCAAGATCTGGATTGTACCTTGGGTGGAGAAATTCTCGATAAAGGATAGAGATTTTTGTAATCTTATATTTCCTTGATTTAATTTTAATTTAACTGGCTGGGGGCTGCCTAACCCTCCCTCCTCTGAGGAGGGGTTCTCAAAAAAAAAAAAAAAAAATTCGGTAAGAAAGAATAACAATTAGCGAAGAGTAACAATTCAGTAATAAAAAGTAAAAATTGCGCCACCGATTCTAATATAGTAAAAAAAATTTAAATAAGTTTTTTTTTAAAAAAAATATTACAACGATTTTACTGTAGCAAATAGTAACAATTGCAAACTGAAATAGTAACATTTGTAATTTTAGTATTAGGGACAATTTTGTTATTTAAAGGGGAGAAAAGTGAACGGACGGACTTGCTCTAAATGCATCGTTTTCAAGAGTGACCTGATGCAAAACCATCTTGTTGTCAGTTCTTTTCACTAAACCGATCTCTTGACAGGGAACTAACACTAAGTCTCCCATAAAAAACATTGATTTCCTGGGTTTTATTTTAGAGTTTTGATTCAAGATAAATCCTTATAGCCTGAGGATAGCACCCTAAGTGTAGGGGAGATGTTTTGAGAACATGACCTTCACCCTCAAAATCAGCTATTCTCCTAAGGAGCAGTGACTTGGCACTCCTCCTCCCTTCTCCTAGTCGCGAGCTAGTGTGGTTAGCATTGAATAGGCTAGTGGGGACTACCACTTCTTTTAAGAAATGGGCAACCACCAAACACCCTTTCCCCCTACCTCCTATTCCAGACAAGATCAAGAGGCCCGAAAGTGGGTGACTAGAATGTCCTTAAGGTTCTAACTATTCTAAGGAGAGAGAGAGAGAGAGAGAGAGAGAGAGAGAGAGAGAGAGAGAGAGAGAGAGAGAGAGAGAGAGAGAGAGAGAGAGAGAGAGAGAGAGAGAGAGAGAGAGAGAGAGAGAGAGAGAGAGAGAGAGAGAGAGAGAGAGAGAGAGAGAGAGAGAGAGAGAGTTCTTTCATTAGAATGTCAATATTTTCAACTTACATAGAATAAGAAAGATTCAGCCTTCTCCTTTGTAACCCTAGCTCTCCTTTAATAGTGAGATGTGGAAGAGCCCATTCCCATGTGTTTCTATTACATTAGATTTGGGCTAGTAGCATGTCATGTGTTGACATGTGTTTCGTGCTGGTTGGTGCCTTGGCTTGTGCCACGGATTCTTTCATGTGGTGTTATTTGGTTTTGACAATGTGTGATTGTTGCTGCAGAGCGTATGAGGCTTCCACATGTCTCTTTCTCCGTTGCGCTGCTCCGAGGCCCTTCTACGGTCTTCACAATAGTGGCTCATGGAATTTAAAGGTAATAAAGCAATCCAGCATTTTAGAGGAAAAATATTAGCTCTAAGCTATAATGCTTTAGGTAGGCCGAAGATCATATGCTAAATATGATTTTTTTTTTAATCACAAGTACGGGAAGGGAATGATGGAACTTGGAAGATTATAAGAACATTCGCGCTTGCAAGGAATAAAGGATCGTCCACAAATTAACCATGTGCACCGGAAGGATCGTTGAGAGTCGACGCCTCGACGGTGCGCTTATGAAGAATTAGGTTTTCTGAAGTGGAGCCTCTGGAGACTCAAAGCATGAACAATGCACCGACTGGATGCACGAACATCCACGTCACACGCGAGACAGCTAGCTCGTTCACAAAAGAGATCGCTTTTTGCCTATAGGTGTCCCATACCGTAAGACGACGTTGGATCGACATGTGTCCTTGTTATGGAGGAACTGCGTGGACGATTGTAAGCTAAGTTCGCTCTGCGCTAACTTGCTTAGTTGCAAACGAAACCGACTTAGCCTAGAGCCTTCCGGGGTGCCATCTGGAGTGGACAAGACTGGTGCATTCCCCCCTCGACCTCGGACAGCCAGCTAGCTGGCTAGCAAAATGACTTGGCGCATTTAAAGACCCATGTGCGAGCATGAGGGTGTGAAAAGCGACAGGTGGGCTCAAGGCTCCAAAGTACAGGTTCAAATTTCAAAAACTCAAACTATCTTTTGATCATTCAACCTCCCCTTTTGAGAGCTCTGCTGACTTAATCGTCAGAGGGTCTGTGCTCCGAGAGGAGCCAGCCATTCTAACCCCTTTGTTTTGGAGGCCGCGGGAGACATCTCCGAGATTTTTCCCTGACAATATGCACTCCATTTCTTGAATCGCTGATCTTACTTCCAATTTCTCGAAAGCACGAAATAGGATTGAAACAGGGATACGATTTGAGTTGTTCGAAGAAAAATCTTGTGTTCAGAGTCAATATACTATGGTTCCAACTGTTAGATACCCTCTTGCTTCAAACAGGTGTCATAAGGGGAGGTCCATAGGGAGTATATGAAGACACCACTGCTTAGCTCCCTAGCCGATGTGAGACTAACCCAATAATCTCCCCCTCACACGAGACTAGGGACGGACACCACCACCGCCCCCTCTCTCCCGCCTCTCGTGCGGCGAGATCAGGGAAGAGGCACACCTATCACGCCCTAATATTTTACGGATTTAGGCAATCCATAATACACTGGGGTGTGAATAGAAAAACAACTTGGTACAATTCCGATTCACAAATTGAGCGGAAACAGAGCTTTTATTCCATTCAAAGTTTGATTACAACACTTTAACTTCAAATAGAAAATATAATATTGAGGGAAGTCATCTTTATTCTGTTAGACGATCTTTATATTTCTACAGGGGCTTCCTCGCAAAATAGTTCATAAAGCGGGTATTTTTATCCTTTCGGTTATGGATTTACTATTTTTGACTGTCACTCAGTGTGTCTTGGTGTCACAAGTTCGTGGCCGCAGACGAAATTGAATTCCATACTCATTGGCTAAAGATATTGTCTAAAGACTAATACGTATAATTCATCGATTTGGGCAGCCTTTAGTAGCAAACCTGTGTTGCTTTTAGATATAGGGTTTCCTTTATTAAAACTAGATTTGTTTTATACTCTGACTTGAGTCCAATGATCCAATCTATAGATTGAATCTAATTGAGCTGGGCTTAAATCCCTTTTGTGTCAGCTCGGATTACTTGACTTGATCTAACCTGATAGATCCCATTTAGCCCAGACCCAATTGGGATTGAGCATTTGTTTTCGTTAAATGGGCTTAGCCTATTTACTAGAGTTTCTTTAGTGGGCTTCAGCCCAACCTAAATCTGAGTAAATGGGCTTAGGCCTACTAGTTTATAACTAATATATGGGCTCGGCCCACTAACCGAGAGTGAGTAACCAGGCATCGGCCCATATTAGTAACCAGGCTTCGGCCCAAAGGTAAAACATCCCACACACTTGGTTGCCGGGAGGGCGGCTCTAGGTGGCCGGCAGGAGAGGCTGCCGGTGGTAGTCTAGCAGGAGGCGACCAGCGGCAAGTGGTGCCGCCAGTGGCGGTCCGGCGATGCTCCAACAGGTGGCGTCGGCTCTGGCGACAATTGTTGTGCCACAGGATGGGGGGTTTAGTCCCCTTTATATATTACTTTATTAGCAACCCAAGAGTCATAATTTTAATAGATTTTAAATTCCTAATAATTTCTAATCAGATCAGTTAATAATTTAATTAAGTTTTCAGCTTTTATATTATATCTTCTGATCTATTAATAGAAGCCATTTTGTTCTATGGTGATATTAGTTATGGATTATTTATATTAGGTCTAGGGATCAAATCCTACCTACTATACTGATCTTTTATTTTGATATTTTCATAGTCAATTTAATGTCACACGATGTAAGTGTATATATAATTTTTGATTGTTTCGAAGGCTCGGACACAATGGTGCAACCAGACAGATGATTTGAGCAACTTCTGATTCCATTTTGATTAAGCACGTTCTGTCCTGGAGATTACTCGTCCGACAATAAAGTCGTCTCCGATCGTGCGCATGATGTTCACATCGTGCACATGACTTCTTGATGCATTCTCCATTATATCGCCGATTCAGGTCGCACCCTCAGTAGGAGATCATGCACACATGCTGATTACAGGTCGTACTCAAGATCACCCCATCATGCGGAATACTTGCTGAAAGTATGCAATTTGCCTTCTACTACTTCCGAGAGATACCAACATCGAGACATACTCAACACAAATGGCGAGATATAGGTCTTGTTTGCTACTCTTCTGTAGACTAACAACGAGAGTCGTGGAGGTGGCGAGTGTCTACCAAGTCGTCTATTATGGCATGAAAATTGTCCGACAGTAAACCATAAGTCCTTTTAACCACCTGCTAGCTCCTTTGACAAAAGCGAGGAGTTCTTCTCCAGGGGGTGCTTAAAGGGGTTGTCATGTCGGAGCTCTCGTCTTGACTTTTGATTCCATTTTGATTAAGCACATTCCATCCTGGAGATTACTCGTCTGACAATAAAGTTGTCTCTGACCGAGCGCACAATGTTAGAATCATGCACATGACTTCATGATGAATTCTCCCTTATAACGCCAATTCAGGTTGCACACTCACTGGGAGATTATGCACAAATTCTGCTTCCAGGTCATGCGCAAGATCACCCCATCGTGCGGATGACTTACTGAAAGTCTGCAATCTGCCTTTACTACTTCCAAGAGATACCAATATCAAGCCATACTCAACACAGACAACGAGATATAGGTCATGTTTGCCACTCTTCTATGGACTAACAATGAGCATTGTGGTGGTGGCGAGTGTCTGCCAAGGCGTCTACTATAGCACGAAAATTTTCCAGCTATAAACCATAGTTTCTTTTCTGTCAAGCCCCAGAAATCTGAATACCGATCTCTGAGGTGTGAGGAGAGAAGGAGGTGAAGGGTTGTGTTACAATTAAAGCACTATACCAAGTTTGAGTCAAACTCAACCTTCAAGAAGGGTATCCTCAGTAGGTGTGGCACGTCAGTGCCACCACTTACTGACAAGAGTCCTTCTAAGGTAGTACAACGCTCAAATCTCCGACGGCGAGCCAAGTAGCCTTGCTCACTCCTTACCACTCGAGTAGGCTAGTCTGGTGGTCCTATCTACAAGGTTAATATGTTAGGCCACTTATATCTCATTGTATTTTAAGGTGATCTATCTTAAACTTGGTTCTTGAGGAGAGACTTACCTAAAAGAGTTTTATAGCTGGATCATTGCAACCACAATCTGCACTAAAAATACAACAGGCTAATTAAACTAAACTATACAGATATTCTCATTCTGATATGATACAGTCCCAAAAAGATACAGTCCCAACAAAGATAACAAAAGTTTTACAAAGTACTATTACAAAAAGAAAACTACAGCTACTAACTCTGCTACTGCTACTGTACTCCATAGCTGTTACCCGTACTCCAGCTTTGGCACCAATCTGCAAGAAATTCTACTTGTGAAAAGAGTAGTGCCCCAAATGTGTGCGAGTGTCTTTGGAACATGATTTAATATATATCAGATAAATATAGTAATAATATAACTTAATAAGAAACATTTTGAGAGACCCAAATAAGAAATGTTGTGAACTCGCATTGTCTATTGTTTCTCCAATTCCCATGAAATGTTGAACTCATCATCTAACCATATTATGTGTACAGATAACTCATAAGGGTTCAACCACATAGGTTAGAGTATCAATCAAGTACCAAAGAGTCTTATGCATGTGTTAATTTGTGTGGTCATGTAGCATATACGAGCCTTAATAAAAATCCTACTTAACAATATTGAGAACTACATGACATAAAATTCTAACATGATAATGTCATAACCAACGAGCCGGTAATGTTACATAGTATGGGATTCATTCATAGAAAATCACAAACTAGCGTCGTACAAAAACTTTGATAAAAAATAACCTCAGAGTAAGTGAAATACTTGCCTTAGATTTTGTGAGAAGTAATCGATACTTCTGATTTGTCCAAATAGATATTTCTGCTAGTTGACCTCCGCTTCGCCTTTGGCTGGATCATCACAGTCAGGGGCTGACAAGTTACACATTTCCATACATTACTGTTTACCCATTTAAACAAAGACATCTACAGCGGAGTTTAGAAAAAGTTCAGAGGTTCGATTCGTCATCTGCCCAGGATGCGCTCGGGTTTAAGTTCGAACATAACGATTGTTACTGCAATGTTTTAGCAAGCAGCACGAGCCTGAGCTTGGATTGAAGACAACTATTACGCCTCACCCGGTCGGATTTCGAGATCAGCAAGGTTTGGCATAGGGGATATAGAGGCCTACTAAATAGTGTATTGTCGTGCGCACAGGCCAGGGTACGACTGTTTACAAAAAGAAGGGGCAATTGGCATGAGGTGGTACCCATGGCCAGCAAAGATAATTCAATAACTGTCGATGCATCAAGGGTGGTCACAAAGATCGGTTTTATGGTCGAGTAAAGTTGGAGCCACCTCAACTTTTAGGAAATTATATGGTGCTTAAAGGTGCCATCTATTCATTGAAGGGTCACAACAGGGTTTAGGCTTGATGGTTTACTCATGTAGATTATGGAATCAAAAAGGATTTACTCATCGGCCTAAAATATCCACCATGCTGATTTACTCATCGGCCTAAAATATCCACCAAGCTGAGTTTTGGATGGAACCTGTATTAGGATTCTCTAATATCTAAATACATGATGGATGAGTAATCTCCAAGATGAAACATGTGCAAGAAAAGGAAGAACACATAAATCTTAATTGTCCTACATTCTATGTGTGCGTTGCACTAGCGTATGATAGTTGCATAGGTTAGTATATTTACTAGGTGGTAATACCGGAGTAGTATGGAGACCTACAAAGTAGTACCCCTTACCTCATATGGGTCCCACTTCATGGGTGCGAGGCACCAGAGCATGATGCGAGTGGACAAGATGATTTTAGTAGGGATACCCACATGTTTACGCCATCACAAATGGCGAAATCAAATGGTACTTTGGGTATTTAAAAGGATAACTATAACTTTATGCAATTTGTAATGACGTAAAGGATTTACACCATCTAAACTTGCGTAATGTTCAGTTTTTCACAATTTAGAGACTTTCGTTCCATTTATTGTAATATTAATATTTTCTAATCCGTTTTTTGAAAAAATTCTGCAACTATTTTATAACGGTTATTTTTTGACTGTTGTCTCCCGACCCTTCTCACGAAGAGGAATAATAGTTATATTTTATAAGTCTAAATCTTTTTGCCATCTCATAGATGGCGAAATCAAATGGTACTTTGGGTATTTAAAAGGAGAACTCAAACTTTATGCCATCTATCATGACATAAAAGATTTACGCCATCTAAGATGGCGTAATGTTCCATTTTTTATAATTTAGAGAGTTTTGTTTTGTTTATTATATTATTAATATTTTCTATTTCGTTTTTTAAAAAATTATGTAACTATTTTATAACAGGTATTTTTTTACCATTTTCTCCCGACCCTCTCACGGAGAGAAACAACGGTTATATTTTATAACTCTAAATCTTTACGCCATCAAAGATAGTGCAATCAAATGATACTTTGTATATTTAAAAGAAGAACTCCAACTTTAAGTCATCTGTAATAACGTAAAGGATTTACGCCATCTAAGATGACATAATGTTCTGTTTTTTATAATTTAGGGAGTTTTGTTCTGTTTATTATAATAATATTATTTTCTATTCTGTTTTTGAAAAAATTCTAAAACTATAATATAACTGAAATTTTTTTCACCGTTGTCTCCTGACCCTTCTCACGAACAGGAACAATGGTTATATTTTATAACTCTTAATCTTTACACTATCACAGATGGCAAAATCAAATGGTACTTTGGGTATTTAAAAGGAGAACTCCAACTTTATGCCTTCTGTAATGACGTAGAGGATTTATGCCATCTAAGATGGTGTAATGTTTCGTTTTTTATAATGTAGAGAGTTTTGTTTCGTTTATTGTAATATTAATATTTTCTATTCCGTTTTTGAAAAAATTCTACAACTATTTTAGAAAAGGTATTTTTTTGATCGGTGTATCCTAACACTTCTAACAAAAATGAACAACAATTATATTTTATAACTCTTAATCTTTATGCTATCACATATGGTAAAATCAAATGATACTTTGGGTATTTAAAAGGAGAACTCCAAATTTACGCCATCTGTAATGACGTAAAGGATTTACGCCATCTAAGATGGTGTAATGTTCTGTTTTTCACAATTTAGAGAGTTTTATTCCGTTTATTGTAATATTTATATTTTATATTTTGTTTTTGAAAAAATTCTTCAACTATTTTATAATGGGAATTTTTTTGATCGTTGTGTCTTGACCCTTCTCACGAAGAGGAACAACGATTATATTTTATAACTCTAAATATTTACGTCATCATAGATGATGAAATCAAATGATACTTTGGTATTTCAAAGGAGAACTCAAACTTTACATCTTCAATAATTATGTGAAGGATTTACGCCATCTAAGATGGCATAATATTCCGTTTTTCATAATTTAGAGAGTTTTGTTCTATTTATTGTAATATTAATATTTTCTATTATGTTTGTGAAAGAATTCTGCAACTATTTTAGAACGGGTATTTTTTTACCGTTGTCTCCTGACCCTTCTCACGAAGAGAAACAACGGTTATATTTTATAACTCTTAATTTTTACGCCATCACAAATGATGAAATCAAATGGTACTTTGGGTATTTAAGAATGGAACTCCAACTTTACGCCATCTATAATGACGTAAAGGATTTACGCCTTCTAATATAGCGTAATGTTTCGTTTTTCACAATTTAGAGAGTTTTATTATGTTTATTGTAGTATTAATATTTTCTATTTTGTTTTTAAAAAAATTTTACAACTATTTTATAACGGATATTTTTTTTGTCATTGTCTCCCGCCCCTTCTTACGAAGTGGAACAACAATTATATTTTATAACTCTAAATATTTACGCCATCATAGATGGTGAAATAAAATGGTACTTTGGGTATTTAAAAGGAGAACTCCAACTTTACGCCTTCAGTAATGATGCAAAGGATTTACGCCGTCTTTGATGACGTTATGTTTCGTTTTTCATAATTTAGAGAGTTCTATTCAGTTTATTGTAATATTAATATTTTCTATTATGTTTTTGTAAAAATTCTACAACTATTTTAGAACGAGTATTTTTTTATCGTTATCTCCTGACCCTTCTCACGAAGAGGAACAACGGTTATATTTTATAACTCTTAGTCTTTATGCCATCATAGATAGTGAAATCAAATGGTACTTTGGTTATTTAAAAGGAGAACTCTAACTTTACGCCATCTGTAATGACGTAAAGGATTTACGCCATCTAAGATGGCGTAATGTTTCATTTTCTACAATTTAGAGAGTTTTGTTTCGTTTATTATAATATTAATATTTTATATTCTATTTTTGAAAAAAAATTACAACTATTTAATAATGGGTATTTTTTTTATTATTGTATCCCGACCCTTCTCATGAAGAGGCACAATGATTATATTGTATTACTCTAATTCTTTACACCATCATAGATGGTGAAATCAAATGGTACTTTGGGTATTTAAAATGAGAACTCCAACTTTACGCCTTCAGTAATGATGTAAAGGATTTACACCATCTAAGACGGCGTAATTTTCCATTTTTCACAATTTAGAGAGTTTTGTTTTGTTTATTATACTATTAATATTTTCTATTTGATTTTTAAAAAATTATGCAATTATTTTATAACAGGTATTTTTTTGACCGTTGTCTCCCAACCCTTCTCACGAAAAGGAACAACGGTTATATTTTATAACTCTAAATCTTTACGACATCATAGATGGCGAAAGCAAATGATATTTTGGGTATTTAAAAGAAGAACTCCAACTTTACACCATCTAAGATGGCGTAATGTTCTGTTTTTCATAATTTAGAGAGTTTTGTTCCGTTTATTATAATATTAATATTTTTTATTATGTTTTTGAAAAAATTATGCAACTATTTTATAACGGATATGTGTGCGCAAAAAAGGTACGGGTCGGCTTTATTGCACAAAACGAGATTACAATTGTGGCCGGGACCCGGGTTGCTCGGGTGTAGCGAGTCCGGGTTGCGGCGAGTTTTGATCAGGGGATTGTGGGAAAGATCTTCTGGGGGATCCCTTTGATCCGCGTCTCCACGTGGTGTTCGTGCGAGAGCTCTGAAGGGGCTGCCCAGGACAGGGGTTTTACAGGGAGAGGGTTTTGGAGAGGCTAAGGAATGTCCACCGTTGCTTTGTCCCTTCCGTGCTTCGCGCTTTCTCGGCTAGGGGGTTTTCGGCTTCGTTCCTCGGTCTTCGCGTCTTCCTCGTTCCTTGCTTGACCTCGGTGTCCTTGATCGTCGGTTCGCGGCGTCGATCGAGCTTTTGGCGTTGGCTTTGGCTTTGGCTTTTTGGCTTTGGCTTGGCTCCGGCGTGGCTCTGGCTTTTGCTTTGCTTCGGCGCTTGCACTTGGACGTAGCTGGGAGAGACTTGCGATGCTTTCGTTCTTCCGGACTTCGCGTCGTATCGGCTAGAACGTGCGGTGCTTTTGCTCGTGGCCGGCGTAGTCGCTTGGCTTTGGCACTTGCTTTGCTTTGGCGCGGGCTTTACTGGGGCTTTGCTTTGGCTTCTTGCGTTGCTTTAGCTTTGGCGTTTACTCGATCTTCTTCTTCGAACGACGTGGGCTACTTCTCCGGTGCTTCGACGGTTTGCGTGTCAACGGGACTTCTCTTCTTCTCCGGGCTTCTTAGGCGTGATCGGGGTCGAAGAATGCTTTCGAAGATGGTGGGGGTAGCACCGATCTCCGTGCGACGGTTGTAGCGTCGGCTTTTGTTGATGAAGACGACGGGGTGGTGACGCTTCAGATGATCTGTTCCAGCCTTTCTTCTTCGTGGATGGTGCAGATGTTTGTCGAAGACGACGTGGTGATGACGCTTCGCTTCTCTCCTCCGGGCTTTGGGGCTTGATCGGGATCGAGGACTTGTTGGAGACGACGGGGTAGTGCCGCTCCTCTTCTTCTCCGGGCTTTTGGGCTTGATCGGAGTCGAGGCTTGTTGGAGACGACGGGGTAGTGCCGCTCCTCTTCTTCTCCGGGCTTTTGGGCTTGATCGGAGTCGAAGCTTGTTGGAGACGACGGGGTAGTGCCGCTCCTCTTCTTCTCCGGGCTTTTGGGCTTGATCGGAGTCGAAGCTTGTTGGAGACGACGGGGTAGTGCCGCTCCTCTTCTTCTCCGGCCTTTGCTTCTGGCGTCCTCGAAGTCGAAGGGTTCTTCTTCTCCGAGCTTTCTTCTTCGTGAACGGAGTCGAAGGGGTGATCGTCGTGCGCAAGGGTCTTCACGTTGATGAGGACTTTCAGTAAGCCGATCCCTCGGGACAGGCTTGACTGTGCCTCGTGAAGCCTTGGGTCGATGAAGAAGCGTGCTCTCTTCTGCAGAGCTCTGGCGCTTCGTCTTCAATTTCTCGACTATTTTTTCCTTCCCCCACCCCCTCTATTTATAGGCAAAGAGGTGGGGAGAGAGATATGGGAACTTTTTAATTTTAAATCCCTTTTGTATCTCTCTCATAATTACCCGGATTTTATTCATCCATTGATGAAGGGAATAACATTTAGTTGTTTTCCTTTTCTGGCGGGTGCAATTATGGCTGGATTTTGCGCACGAAATCGATGGCGATCGGGCGCTTCGTCTTGTGCGTCGGATCGAGGGATCGGCGTAGATCCGCGTGTGTGCAGACGTCATACGCTACCTCCCCCCGCGCATGGCGGTATTTTTTTTCCTTTTCTTTCTTTTCTTTCCTTTTCTTTTCTTTCCTTTTTCTTTTCTTTCCTTTTTCTTTTCTTTCTTTTTTCTTTTCTTTCTTTTTTCTTCCCTTTCCTTGCAGGGCCGGCCGGCCTCTCCATGGGGTTCGGTCCCCACTAGGGCCGGCCCTATAGGGTTCGGACCCTAGTAGGGGCCGGCCCCTCTTGAGGCGGGGTCCGAGTTCGTGTCGGCGCGCGCGAGTCGGGTCCGCGTGTCGGGTTTGCATCCACGTCTGTGCGCGCGAGTTGGGTCCGCGTGTCGGGTCTGCATCCGCGTCGGCACACGTAAGTCGGGTTCGGGTCCGACAAAATTCGTGTGTCTACAAATGCCCCCTCAAGGACGAGTGCGTCGGTGAGAGCGTGTCGGGTTTGGACACGTAGGAATCGTAGAGCGCTTGTCCTTGATTCCTTTTGTGGGCGGGGTTGGAGGTCTATTTAAGGACCCCTACCCCCTTCATCCACCATTGTGCTTCTTTGCGAAGGTTCTGCCGGCTTCTGGAGACCGCTGTCGGAAGAGAGCTGCCTGGGGCTGCACGCGACTTGCTCCGTCTTCCCGGTGTTGCCTCTTTTTTTTTTTTTTTTTTTTTTTTTTTTTTTTTTTTTTGGACCACGGGAGCTGCAGCGGCAGTGGCAGGGTCGGCTAGGGCTGCGGCGGCTGGGCACGAGGCCAGCGGCGTGCGGCGCGCCGAGCTGGGTGCCGGTGCGAGCAGTTGGCTGTGGCTCTTGCTTGTAGAGAAGACCTTCGCTATGGTTTCGATCATCTTCTTCGTTGCGGACCTCTTTTGCTCCAAAGATTGCACGGACGTCGAAGGTGGCCGCTGTACGGAGTCCGAGTGTGGCACGAAGGCGGCTGTAGTGCGAGGACGGCCACGATGCATCTCGGCGGAGGACTATTGCCCCTTCTTCGGTGTGGGAGTGCAATGGCGAGGCCGATTGTCGTAGCCGAGGTCGATGACGCAGGCGTAACGAGAGAAGGAGGCGGAGTCGTTGTGGCCGAAAGCGGTGACGACGGCGCAGAGAGAGAAGGTGGAGTCATCGCGGGTCAGGTATGGCGACTCTAACTCCTTCTTTTTCTCTTTCCTTTTTCTCTTCTTTCCTTTCTTTTCTTTCTTTTTCTTTTCTTTCTTTTCTTTTTTTTTTTTTTTCCTTTTCTTTTCTCTTTCCTTTTTCTCTTCTTTCCTTTCTTTTCTTTCTTTTTCTTTTCTTTCTTTTCTTTTTTTTTTTTCCTTTTTCTTTTCTCTTTCCTTTTCTTTTCTTTCCTTTCTTTTCTTTTTCCTTTTCTTTCTTCTGCTTTCCTTCTTCTTCTGGTCCGCGAAGGCAGCAGCGGCAGCGGCAGCGTGGCACGGGCTGCGGTGGCGGCGTGTGGCGAGGCGGCCGGTGCGGGCGACGGTCGTGCGGCGCAGGCGGTGGCCGGCGCGCGGGAGGCGGTGTGCGGCGCGGGTCCAGGTCGGCAGCCGGGTGGTGTGGACGCAGGGGCGCAGGTGACGCGGAGGAGGCCGGAGCGGCGCGTGGGGCTGCGGAGGACGCGCGCAGGCGGCATGCGGCGAGGTCGGGCGGGCTGCGCGCGGTCGTCGGCGTGCAGCGCGGAGCTCGGCGGGTCGGCTGCCGGGCGCGGAGACCGGGGCGCATGCGAGGCTAGGGCGCGGGAGCGAGTGGCGGCGGCTGCGGAGGTCGGGGCCGGCGGCAGTGGCCCCGAGCAGGTCGGCTGCGGCGGCCGGTCTCTTCCCCCCCCCCCGACTGGATCGGAGGAGAAGAAGGAGGTGGGGGGGGGCAGCCCCCCCCCCCCCCCCCCTTTTTCTCTGCTGTTGGCTTGCCATTGGGGGAAAGGGGTGCGGGTGTAGCGCCGCTTTGCTCTTCTCTTTTTTTTTTTTTTTTTTTTTTTTTTTTTTTTTTTTTTTTGTCGGTCGCTGATTGGGAAGGGGGCGCGGTGCAGGCTGCTGCTGCCCAGTCTTTTTTTTTTTTTTTTTTTTTTTTTTTTCTAGTCTGCGAAGGCGACGGACGGCGCGGCTGTCGGAGCAGGCAGCGGCGGCGATGGCCCACAGTGCTGGCTGCAGTATGCGCGGCGCGGGGGCCGGGAGCGAGTGGTGCGGAGGCCCAGCGCGGTCGCAGAAGCAACGATGGCGGCCGTCGGTGCGACTCCGAGTCGGGCGGGCCCCAATCGTGTTGGAGAAGGGACGCAGTGGTAACGGCGGCGTCTCTGGATTGGCCGGGCTCCGAGTCGGGCAGCCTCCGACTGAATCGGAGAAGGAGGGAGGCTATGGGTCCCCTTCTCCCATTTTGGCTTGTGACGAGCGGCTCCCCCCCTATGCGTGGGTTTGGATCAGACAAGAGGGTGGCTGTATCCCTTTTTTTTTTTTTTTTTTTTTTTTTTTTTTTTTTTTTTCTTTTACGCGGAAAGCTGGAGCTTGGAGACCGTCGTCGGAAGAGTGCTGCCTGGGGTTGCACGCGACTTGCTCCGTCTTCCCGGTGTCGCCTCTTTCGTCGGCGGCGGCGGCGGCGGCGATGGTGCGCGGCGCTTGAAGACGAAGGCTTCCGTCGGCTTGGAGACGAAGGCTTCTTCGATGCTTGGAGACCGTCGATGGAAGAGTGCTGCCTGGGGTTGCACGAGACTTGCTCCGTCTTCCCGGTGTCGCCTCTTTCGTCGACGGCGGCGGCGATGGTGCGCGTCGCTTGAAGACGAAGGCTTCCGTCGGCTTGGAGACGAAGGCTTCTTCGATGCTTGGAGACCGTCGGCGGAAGAGTGCTGCCTGGGGTTGCACGAGACTTGCTCCGTCTTCCCGGTGTCGCCTCTTTCGTCGACGGCGGCGGCGATGGTGCGCGTCGCTTGAAGACGAAGGCTTCCGTCGGCTTGGAGACGAAGGCTTCTTCGATGCTTGGAGATCGTCGGCGGAAGAGTGCTGCCTGGGGTTGCACGAGACTTGCTCCGTCTTCCCGGTGTCGCCTCTTTCGTCGATGGCGGCGGCGATGGTGCGCGGCGCTTGAAGACGAAGGCTTCCGTCGGCTTGGAGACGAAGGCTTCTTTGATGGCTTGGAGACGAAGGCCCTCCTGGCGGCTTGCGGACGACGACTCTTGCTAGGGTTCTGATCACCGTTCTCGTTGTTGACTTCCTCTTGTTTTGAAGATGGCGCGAACGCCGACGATAGCCGTTGCACGATGTCTGGAGGCGGCTCAGGGAGACGAAAGCTCCTTTCGCGGCTTGAAGACGAAGGATTCTTTGACGGCTCGCGAAGACGAAAGCTTCAGTCTTGGCGGCGAAGCATTCTTTGGCGGCTTGGAGCCGAAAGATTCTTCAGCGGAGTGTTATCGTCTTCTTGGTGCGGGAGCATAATGACAACGGCACGGCGAAAAGACGAAGCCGAGTGTGGTGGCGATCGCCTGGTGCGAGGATGAGTCGGAGGCGTTGAAGGCCAGGGAAGGTGGCTCTTTTTTTTTTTTTTTTTTTTTTTTCCGGAATTGACTTTACCTCTCGATCGGTCTTGCACTTTTCATATCCTTGCAAGATTCGTCCCCCTGAGTATCTTCCGAAGGTTGGCTAGATTATTGATGAGGTCAACCGCGGGTTTAGAGTTACTAGCGAGGTTGCACCTTTCTGGTAGCAATGTCAGCTTGAAGGACACCGAGATGGGCGTTCTGAAGAGGATGACGAGGCCACGAGCATCAACAAGGAGTAGACTGCTTTGGTTGTCTTTTGCTTGTCGATCTTGACCTTGATGACAGCTTCAGTGGTTCTTTTGGCTTTGTAGAGGTCACGAAGGCTGCGGTTGTTGTTTATGCGTCCGCCATTCTTCGGGTTGCTGCTTTTGACTTCAGTGGCAGTTTCCATCCTTCAGGTGGGCCTGAGCTTTTGCATGAGCCCGGTGGATTTCAAGGCAACGACTCTTTTTCTGCGGAGCAGATACGCACCTTCTTTGGAGGGTGGCGAGCTTCATTGCTTACGACGGTCTTCGCTGGAGGACGCTTCCTTGGGCTTAGCTGCGACCGAGGGGGAGAGACGTCAAGCATTGCTTCAGAAGCTGGAGAGTGCCTGAGCGACTAAGAAGACTTCTGGAGCAGAGTTTGTGAAGCAGCGGAAAGCTGGCGACGCGTCGAGAGTTGACTGCTTCCCTACCCCTGGAATTGCAGCGCGTGTAAGCTGTTGGGAGCGAGCCACTTTGGCGCCTTAGGGACTTCGACTTGCCACACTCGTGCGTCGCTTTAGAAGCTGGAGTTTCATTTGGGGAAAGCTCGAGTGACCGAGAAGGTGTCTGGAGCAGAGCTTGCGAAGCAGCGTGCATAGCTGGTGACTCGTCGGAAGCTGACGGTTTTTCTACCTCTGGAGTTGCAGCGCGTGTAGGCTGCGGAGCGCGAGCCACTTCGGCGCCTTAAGGACTTCGACTTGTTACTCGTGCGTCGCTTTAGAAGCTGGAGTTCCATTTGGGGAAAGCTCGAGCAACCGAGAAGACGTTTGGAGTAGAGCTTGCGAAGCAGCGTGAAGAGCTGACGAATTGCCGGGAGCGGGTGGAGTGATCGAGAAGGCTGCCGGAGCGATCCTTGCGAAGCAGCGTGCATAGCTGGCGACGCGTCGGGAGTTGACGGCTTCTTTACCCCTAGAGTTGCGGCGCGTGTAAGCTGCGGAAGGCGAGTTGCTTTGACGCCTCAAGGACTTTGACTTTCTTGTCATCCTTTAGTTTGCTGACCGGATTGATGGTTATGCACTCACTCGCCTCTGGACTAAACTCCTGGGACGACATTGGGATTTTTTTTTTTTTTTTTTTTTTTTTTTTTTTTTTTTGTCTGGACTGAACCTTTGTAGGTTGCCTACGTACCCTACTGAGAGGGATCAAGTCGCACGTAGTTCGTTTATTCACTTCTTTTTTTTTTTTTTTTTTTTTTTTTTTTGGGCAAGGGGGGTAACCTTGCGTTAGGCAAAGTACCTTTTGAGGGACTTGCCACTGGTAGGCAGAGTCGCCACTGGTTCGCAGCTGTCGCCCACCTTCTTCGCTTCAATATAGTTGGAAGTGAAGATCTTCTTGACTGGAGTTTTGATGATTGCTGGAGTTTGACTGGAGTCGATGCCCCGGCAATTTGGAAGGATTTGTTCGCCGCTTTCGCAGAGACGAGCTTGAGTCTTTGTCAGGCGATGTGGTATTGCAGCTGAGGGTAGTGATCCCATGTGTGCCATGCTTTCTTTGCTGCGGCTGGATTTGAACATTGACTCGGTGGAGTTTTGCCCCCGAGTGTTTTCTGACTTGATTGCAAGTTGCTCAGAGCTGGTGCGCTCGGAAGACTCGGTTGAGCTCGAGATGTGCAACAGACCACGTAACGGTAGCGTCATCTCTTGCAAAGTGCTGAAGTTGGCCTCGGAGAATGACGACACTGGTTCCTTTGCTGGAGTAGAAGGCGATCGTCCTGGTTTGCGAAGCCACTGAGGTACGAGCCGCAGGACTGAAGCAGCTTGAGCAGGCAACGGAACACATCGCATCGGGCTTGATTTGATGTTGATGTGAATTTTCTGTCTTGACGCTGGCGCTCCCTTGACTTTCTGCACCGTCTGGCTGGAGGATGTCATTAGTTTTGCAAGTGGAGAGCTTCTGTCCTTCGCAGCTGCTTTGGCTCCCTGAGCTCGTAGAGCTTTTGCTGGATGAGCTTCTGCAACGAGATCTTTCACTTGGTAAAATTTGGCGTCAGCAAGGTGTGCTTTAGCCTTGTTGAATAGCTTGTCGTAGGCCGCGATGCTTCTTCCCATGCTTTCGATGTTGGTATCGCTTTCTTCATCGACTTCTCGGAGCACTTGGTGGACTTCCATCACGTAGCAGCAGACCTTGAAGTCTTGATCAGCTTCAAGGAAGCGATTGGGAAAGAACTCCTGGAGTGTTGCCGGCTCTAGGAAGCTTTGCTGGAGAAAATTTTTCAGATTTGCTGGTGGTACTTTGGACGTCTTTTTTCCTGGAGCATCATTCTTTTCCTTGAAGGACTTTCTTCTGGGAAATTTTCTTCTTGCCCGGTCTTTAGCCAGACGTGCTATCATGTAGCTTGATCGTCGTGACCTTCTCCTTCGAGGCGCCATAGCCCGTGTGTTTTCTTCAGTAAGATCTTCTTTGCCAAGATGAAGAACTGGTGCTGCGACTGAAGGCTCTTCTTTGATCGGAAGGACTTGCTCTTCTAGAGACTGTACCGATTCATCTTCTGATCCCCAGCCGGTTGGCTTGATTTCTTTGTTTGGAATCGAAGGAGGCATGGAGTAGAGGACATAGAAGTCGATCTTACCTGATGGTTGGCCTAGCAGGTTGACTTCGGGGCTTCTTTGTTCGTCTCTCGCTTTGAGCATGTGCCGGGACGTAGCTTCGTTTGGAAGAGGGAGTGCTTGCATGAGAGACGGTTGCCCCCAAGACAATAAGGATTTGGCCCTAGGCACTGAAGAAGTATGTCGTCGTCGTCTTCTTGGACTGCCCCCTTTCTTTGAGTCATCAACGGTGGACTGCCCCCCTTCTGCGAGGACCGACGGGGCATCTTGCAATTCGTCGTCCGAAGTAGAAGTGTCACCGTTGTCGGGATTCGTAATAGAGATATGATAGACGGCCGCCATGGGTGGGTGGGTGGGTGTTGAGACGAAGTCCTCGATTGGCATCCCCAGACGATCGAATGCCGACTCCTTCTTTGATTGTTTGACTGGCCCGAGCCTCTCGAACACGGATGTGCGTTTTTGATTCGACCAGTCTTTACCACCTCTGGTTTGCTTCGGGAACAAGGCTTGGCATCGGGCCCGTCGTCGTCTTCTCCTTCGAGGCACCATAGCCCGTGTGTTTTCTTCAGTAAGATCTTCTTTGCCAAGATGAAGAACTGGTGCTGCGACTGAAGGCTCTTCTTTGATCGGAAGGACTTGCTCTTCTAGAGACTGTACCGATTCATCTTCTGATCCCCAGCCGGTTGGCTTGATTTCTTTGTTTGGAATCGAAGGAGGCATGGAGTAGAGGACATAAAAGTCGATCTTACCTGATGGTTGGCCTAGCAGGTTGACTTCGGGGCTTCTTTGTTCGTCTCTCGCTTTGAGCATGTGCCGGGACGTAGCTTCGTTTGGAAGAGGGAGTGCTTGCATGAGAGACGGTTGCCCCCAAGACAATAAGGATTTGGCCCTAGGCACTGAAGAAGTATGTCGTCGTCGTCTTCTTGGACTGCCCCCTTTCTTTGAGTCATCAACGGTGGACTGCCCCCCTTCTGCGAGGACCGACGGGGCATCTTGCAATTCGTCGTCCGAAGTAGAAGTGTCACCGTTGTCGGGATTCGTAATAGAGATATGATGGACGGCCGCCATGGGTGGGTGGGTGGGTGTTGAGACGAAGTCCTCGATTGGCATCCCCAGACGATCGAATGCCGACTCCTTCTTTGATTGTTTGACTGGCCCGAGCCTCTCGAACACGGATGTGCGTTTTTGATTCGACCAGTCTTTACCACCTCTGGTTTGCTTCGGGAACAAGGCTTGGCATCGGGCCCGTCGTCGTCTTCTCCTGCTGTCTGGATGGCTGAGGTAGGTAGAGAGTGCATCGGAGACTGTCGATCCTTCAGCTGCTTCATCTACCATCCTCGCCTCGATGTAGTTCGAGGTGAAGGTCTTCTTTGCTGTGGTTCTGATGACCAATGGAGCTTGACTGGAGCTGATGCCTCGGCGGTTCAGGGGAATTTGCTCGCCGTTTTGAAACAGCCGAGCTTGAGTTCTTGTCATCCCATGCGGAGTTGCTGCTGGTGGGAGTGTGCCCATGGCGCTTTCCTCGTTATAGCCAGCTCTAAACAGCAATTTGGCAGCATTTTGCCCCCAACTCCCTTCCGGTTTGAATCCGAGTGGCTCGAGGTCTGCCGATTCGACGGGTCTGCTTGGGTTCGGAGCTTCTGCCAGACTAGGTAGTGGCACCGTCATTTCTTGCAGAGTGATGACATTGGCCTGAGATAACGTTGGGGCCAGCTTCCTTGTCGGAGTAGAAGGCGATCGCTCGGATTTGCGGAGCCACTGAGGCGCGAGACGCAAGACAGGCGCCGTTTGGATTGGCAACGGCGTATGTTGCATTGCTCTTGGCTCGAAGCTGATGCGCATCCTTTGTCCAGGTTTCGGCGTTCCTTGGACCTTGGGTCTCGCCTCGTCCGAAGATGGCACTGGATTCCCGGGAAGAGGAGTCTTTTCCTTATTTACTTCTTCAATCTTTTGAGCTCGAGGGGTTTTAGCCGGCAGAACTTCCGCGACCAGGCCCTTTGCTTGGTAGAATTTAGCGTCGGCCAGGTGTGCCTCGGCCTCGTTGAATGGCTTGTCGTCCGCAACTATGCACCTCTCCACGCCTTCTTCGTAGTACTTGAGGCATTGATGCCAGGTGGATACTATGATGCCGTTCTCGTGCAGCCATGGTCTTCCTAGCAGGAGACGATATGATGTCCGGCAGTCGATGATGTGGAAGAGGACCGTCGTATCTAGCGGGCCGATGGAAAGCTTCAGACGAATGATTCCAACGGTGGACTGTCCGCCTTGGTTGAAGCCTTGAATGACCAACTGACTTGGTGAGAGCTGGTCGTCGGTAATGCCGAGTTGCCGCATCGTCTGGATGGGCATGATGTTGACAGCGGAGCCACAGTCCAATAAGATTCGGTTCACTGGCTTCTCCTTGATGTATCCCGAAACGTAAAGAGGCCGGTTGTGCAATCGCGTCCCGAGTTGCAGGTCCTCGTCTGAAAAGGTTATCGTTGCATCACACGAGGCTACAGCTTTGCCCTTCTGGTCATCCTTCCTTTTTCTCTTGTAGCTATCTGGATCGGCCAAGGCCGCCGCCATTGCCAGGCGAGCCTTCTTCGGAAGATGCAAAGCCTCTACGAGCGGCATGTGCAAGATTGCTTCGTCGTGAGCGGCGGTGCCCCCATCGTTGGAGTCGTCCCCCTCATCGGTGGAGTCGCCTTCTTCAGAAGTTTCGCCTTCGTTCTTTCTTTCCGACACTTCATGGACTTCGACCATGCAACAAGACACCTTGACGTGTTGGTCCACCGGGAGGAAGTGATCCGGGAAGAACTCTTGCAAAGTTGTCGGCTCTGGAAGACTCTGCTGAAGGATATCGTCTCGGCTTGCTGGCGGTACTTTGAACGCCTTCCTTCCTGGAGTCTTGCTTTTCTTCTTGTAGGTCTTCCGCTTGGTGAATCCCCTCATCACACGGTCTTGCTTGAGCTTCTTTTCTTGCCAAGGCTTTCGCCGCCGCGGTAGCATGACCCATGCTTCTTCGTCGGTGGATTCCCCTTCGCTAGGATGATGGTCGTCAGCAGCAACTGGCTTCTTTGATGACACTTGTTCTTCCGGAGGCTCTACTTGCTCATCTTCCGATCCCCAGCCGGTGGGCTTGATTTCTTCGATTGGAACGGATGGAGGCCTTGAGTAGAGGACGTAATAGTCAAACTTCCCTGATGGCTGGCCCAGCAGACCGACTTCTGGGTCTCCCTGCTCGTATCTTTCTCTAAGAGCGCGTTGGGACATAGCTTGGCTGGAAGGGACTTGCTCTTCTCGAGGTTCCACTGGCTCTTCTCCCGATCCCCAGCCGGTGGGCTTGATATCTTCGATTGGAACGGATGGAGGCCTTGAGTAGAGGACGTAATAGTCAAACTTCCCCGACGGCTGGCCCAGCAGGCCGACTTCTGGGTCTCCTTGCTCGTATCTCCTTTGGAGCGTTCGTTGGGATGCAGTATTGCCTGGAAAAGGTGCTGGCGTGAGCGATGATTGCCCCCAGGGCAGCGGTGTTTCCTCCTCGGAGAACGCAGGAGTACGTTGACGTCGCTTCGAGATTTTCGGCTGGGAAGTCGACTTAGCGATTGACGCTTGACGATTGAGGCGCAATTTGGGCATGCTTCGCCTAGCAGCAACAAGCACCGGCGAAAAGGAGCCGAAGGTGATGGACGTCATGTTGGCCGTAGCAACCTCCCCGGAGTCGATTTCTATCTTTCCTTGCTTTGCGAGCGCCATAATTCTTTCCTTGAAGACGAAGCATCTTTCGATGGGATGACTTACCACCCGGTGGTATTTGCAGAAGAGAGGGTCGTCGACACGATGCATCTGCTCAGGCCTCTTCGAAGGAGGGAGCTCTATCATCTTCTCTTGCAGCAGTTGGTCGAACATGGAGGAGACTTCCGAGTCTGGGAAGGGGTACTCCTTGGCTTCGAGCTCCTCGAGAGTCATCCTTTGTCTTGGCGGCGGAGGCGGTGGTATGGCGACTCCCTTCTTCTGATCCGGCTTGCCACCGATCTTGAGTGGTTTGGAGGTTGAAGCGACGTCAGCAACATTGACTTGTTTCGGTTTCGGTGCCAATGGCTTGTCCTTCTTCTCTACCTTCAAGAAGTCCTTGTTCTTCGAGTCCCCGCGGTTTGCTAGGCTGAGTTCCATGTCATGAGCCCGAGTTGCGAGTTCTTCGAAAGACCGAGGCTTGATACCTTTGAGGATGTAGAGTAGACCCCAGTGCATGCCTTGGGTGCACATCTCGATGGCCGAGTCTTCAGACAAGCGGTCTCGTGAATTCAGCGCGAGGTTCCTCCACCTGTCGATGTAGTCGATCACTGGCTCATCCTTCCTTTGCTTGACGGCGGTGAGTTCGGTCATACTGACTGTACGTCTGGTGCTGTAGAAGCGATTGAGGAACTCCCTTTCCATCTGGTCCCAGCTGTCGATGGTCCCTGCAGGAAGATCAACGTACCAGTCGAACGCGTTGCCTTTGAGGGTGCGGACGAATTGCTTCACCATCTCGTCGCCATACGTGCCGGCATTATTGCAAGTCTCGATGAAGTGGGCAACGTGCTGTCTCGGATTTCCCTTTCCATCGAAGTGCTGAAACTTTGGCGGCTGGAATCCGACTGGGAAGCGTAGCTGCTGGATCCTCGTAGTGTAGGGCTTCGAGTATGCCGCCGTGATCGGAGGAAGGCTACTGCCGTGGGAGCGCATCATGTCGGCTATCAACGCTTGGACTTGCTGAGCGCTCATCGCAGCCGTTGCCGGAGGTTGAGTGGCCACTGAGGCTGGCGTTGGGGAGACGACTTCCAATGGGACGGGAGCCGAGGAGAGCGCTGGGGTAACTGCTTGAACCGTCGGAGCAACTTCTGCAGGAGAGGGAGTTGAAGACGGAACTGGAGCGGCTACTGGAGAAGCGACGGGTTGGCCGACTGGTGCAGCGTCCTTTGCGCTTAGCTTTTGGAGCAGAGTGTTGATGTGACGATCCTTTTCCTCCATCAGCCGAGTAATTTGCGCCATATGCTCGCTCATCTGCATGACTTGGAGCTGAAGAGCGGACGGAGGGTGATGACGGAGGACGTCTCGGTGTTGCATGTTCGCATCCTCGCCATCATCATCGGAGACGTAGTTACGCCGACTTGCTTCTGGCTGATGATTGATGTTTGCCCCCTGCAGAGGAGGTGCAACGTCTGCTGGAGAACCCGAACGGGTTCGGGGTTGGGGCTGGTCCTCCCCAAACTTCTGGACATAGGCTCCAGGATCGAGGCTCATTTCTTCAAGCACCAGGGCCTCGTCGGCGCTTTGGCGAGCATCTTCGGTAGTAGCTTCTGGCACGAAGACGTCCGCAAGAGTCTGGGTACGCCGAGTGTAGACGCGCACCATTGGAGGAGCATCACCCTCCGGATTTACTGGATCACCGTGTCGGAGTAGAGGAGACTCGGCGATTGGTGAGAGGCTTGGAGCAAACGCATCGTTGTTTGTTCCGGCCATTGCAAACTTCAAGCAGCTTCTTCAACCGTACGGATGAAAGGAGAAGAGGTCCCACCGGGCGTGCCAGAAATCTGTGTGCGCAAAAAAGGTACGGGTCGGCTTTATTGCACAAAACGAGATTACAATTGTGGCCGGGACCCGGGTTGCTCGGGTGTAGCGAGTCCGGGTTGCGGCGAGTTTTGATCAGGGGATTGTGGGAAAGATCTTCTGGGGGATCCCTTTGATCCGCGTCTCCACGTGGTGTTCGTGCGAGAGCTCTGAAGGGGCTGCCCAGGACAGGGGTTTTACAGGGAGAGGGTTTTGGAGAGGCTAAGGAATGTCCACCGTTGCTTTGTCCCTTCCGTGCTTCGCGCTTTCTCGGCTAGGGGGTTTTCGGCTTCGTTCCTCGGTCTTCGCGTCTTCCTCGTTCCTTGCTTGACCTCGGTGTCCTTGATCGTCGGTTCGCGGCGTCGATCGAGCTTTTGGCGTTGGCTTTGGCTTTGGCTTTTTGGCTTTGGCTTGGCTCCGGCGTGGCTCTGGCTTTTGCTTTGCTTCGGCGCTTGCACTTGGACGTAGCTGGGAGAGACTTGCGATGCTTTCGTTCTTCCGGACTTCGCGTCGTATCGGCTAGAACGTGCGGTGCTTTTGCTCGTGGCCGGCGTAGTCGCTTGGCTTTGGCACTTGCTTTGCTTTGGCGCGGGCTTTACTGGGGCTTTGCTTTGGCTTCTTGCGTTGCTTTAGCTTTGGCGTTTACTCGATCTTCTTCTTCGAACGACGTGGGCTACTTCTCTGGTGCTTCGACGGTTTGCGTGTCAACGGGACTTCTCTTCTTCTCCGGGCTTCTTAGGCGTGATCGGGGTCGAAGAATGCTTTCGAAGATGGTGGGGGTAGCACCGATCTCCGTGCGACGGTTGTAGCGTCGGCTTTTGTTGATGAAGACGATGGGGTGGTGACGCTTCAGATGATCTGTTCCAGCCTTTCTTCTTCGTGGATGGTGCAGATGTTTGTCGAAGACGACGTGGTGATGACGCTTCGCTTCTCTCCTCCGGGCTTTGGGGCTTGATCGGGATCGAGGACTTATTGGAGACGACGGGGTAGTGCCGCTCCTCTTCTTCTCCGGGCTTTTGGGCTTGATCGGAGTCGAGGCTTGTTGGAGACGACGGGGTAGTGCCGCTCCTCTTCTTCTCCGGGCTTTTGGGCTTGATCGGAGTCGAAGCTTGTTGGAGACGACGGGGTAGTGCCGCTCCTCTTCTTCTCCGGGCTTTTGGGCTTGATCGGAGTCGAAGCTTGTTGGAGACGACGGGGTAGTGCCGCTCCTCTTCTTCTCCGGCCTTTGCTTCTGGCGTCCTCGAAGTCGAAGGGTTCTTCTTCTCCGAGCTTTCTTCTTCGTGAACGGAGTCGAAGGGGTGATCGTCGTGCGCAAGGGTCTTCACGTTGATGAGGACTTTCAGTAAGCCGATCCCTCGGGACAGGCTTGACTGTGCCTCGTGAAGCCTTGGGTCGATGAAGAAGCGTGCTCTCTTCTGCAGAGCTCTGGCGCTTCGTCTTCAATTTCTCGACTATTTTTTCCTTCCCCCACCCCCTCTATTTATAGGCAAAGAGGTGGGGAGAGAGATATGGGAACTTTTTAATTTTAAATCCCTTTTGTATCTCTCTCATAATTACCCGGATTTTATTCATCCATTGATGAAGGGAATAACATTTAGTTGTTTTCCTTTTCTGGCGGGTGCAATTATGGCTGGATTTTGCGCACGAAATCGATGGCGATCGGGCGCTTCGTCTTGTGCGTCGGATCGAGGGATCGGCGTAGATCCGCGTGTGTGCAGACGTCATACGCTACCTCCCCCCGCGCATGGCGGTATTTTTTTTCCTTTTCTTTCTTTTCTTTCCTTTTCTTTTCTTTCCTTTTTCTTTTCTTTCCTTTCTTTTCTTTCCTTTTTCTTTTCTTTCTTTTTTCTTTTCTTTCTTTTTTCTTCCCTTTCCTTGCAGGGCCGGCCGGCCTCTCCATGGGGTTCGGTCCCCACTAGGGCCGGCCCTATAGGGTTCGGACCCTAGTAGGGGCCGGCCCCTCTTGAGGCGGGGTCCGAGTTCGTGTCGGCGCGCGCGAGTCGGGTCCGCGTGTCGGGTTTGCATCCACGTCTGTGCGCGCGAGTTGGGTCCGCGTGTCGGGTCTGCATCCGCGTCGGCACACGTAAGTCGGGTTCGGGTCCGACAAAATTCGTGTGTCTACAGGATATTTTTTTGACCATTGTTTTTCGACCCTTCTCACGAAGAGAAACAACATTTATATTTTATAACTCTAAATCTTTACGTTATCATAGATGGCGAAATCAATACAAATGGTACTTTAGGTATTTAAAAAAAGAACTCAAACTTTATACCTTTAGTAATGACGTAAAGGATTTACGCCATCTAAGATGGCGTAATGTTCTGTTTTTCACAATTTAGAGAGTTTTATTCAATTTATTATAATATTATTATTTTCTATTCCGTTTTTGAAAAAATTCAGCAATTATTTTAGAATGGGTATTTTTTTGACCATTGTTATCTGACCCTTCTCATGAAAAGGAACAACGGTTATATTTTATAACTTTTAATCTTTACGTCATCACAGATAATGAAATCAAATGGTACTTTGGGTATTTAAAAGGAGAATTCCAACTTTACGCCATCTATAATGACGTAAAAGATTTACGGCATCTAAGAGGGCGTAATATTCCGTTTTTCATAATTTAGAGATTTTTGTTCGTTTATTGTAATATTAATATTTTCTGTTCTGTTTTTTTAAAAATTTTGCAACTATTTTATAACTGGTATTTTTTTGATCAGTCTTTCGACCCTTCTCACGAAGAGGAATAACGATTATATTTTATAACTCTAAATCTTTATGCCATCACGGATGGTGAAATTAAATAGTACTTTGGGTATTTAAAAGGAGAACTCCAACTTTACGCCTTCAGTAATGACATAAAGAATTTATGCCATCTAAGATGGCATAATGTTTCGTTTTTCATAATTTAAAGAGTTTTGTTTCGTTTATTATAATATTAATATTTTTTATTTTGTTTTTTAAAAAATTCTATAACTATTTTAGAATGGGTATTTTTTTGGCCATTGTCTCCTGACCCTTCTCATGAAAAGGAACAACGGTTATATTTTATAACTCTTAATCTTTACGCCATCACAGATGGTGAAATCAAACGTTACTTTGGATATTTAAAAGGAGAACTCCAACTTTACGCCATTTGTAATGACATAAATGATTTATACCATCTAAGATGTCGTAATGTTCCGTTTTTCATAATTTAAAATGTTTTATTCCGTTTATTATAATATTAATATTTTATATTTCGGTTTTGAAAAATTTCTACAACTATTTTATAGCAGGTATTTTTTTGTTCGTTGTCTTCCGATCCTTCTCACAAAGAGGAACAACAATTATATTTTATAACTCTAAATCTTTACACCATCACTGATGGTGAAATCAATCTAAATGGTACTTTGGGTATTTAAAGAAAGAATTCCAACTTTACACCTTCAGTAATGATGTAAAGGATTTACCCCATCTAAGATGGTGTAATGTTCCGTTTTTCACTATTTAGAGAGTTTTGTTTCGTTTATTATAATATTAATATTTTCTATTCCGTTTCTGAAAAAATTCTGCAACTATTTTAAAACGGGTATTTTTTTGACCGTTGTTTCCTGAGCCTTCTCATGAAGAGGAACAACATTATATTTTATAACTTTTAATCTTATCACAGATGATGAAATCAAATGGTACTTTGGGCATTTAAAAGGAGAACTCCAACCTTACACCATCTGTAATGACGTAAAGGATTTACATCTGAGATGGCGTAATGTTTCGTTTTTAACAATTTATGGAGTTTTATTCCGTTTATTGTAATATTAATATTTTCTATTCCGTTTTTGAAAAAATTCTGCAACTATTTTAGAACGGGTATTTTTTTGACCGTTGTCTCCTGAGCCTTCTCATGAAGAGGAACAATGTTATATTTTATAACTTTAATCTTTACGTTATCACAGATAATGAAATCAAATGGTACTTTGGGTATTTAAAAGGAGAACTCCAACTTTACGCCATCTGTAATGACGTAAAGGATTTATGCCATCTAAGATGGTGTAATGTTCTGTTTTTCACAATTTACAGAGTTTTATTCCATTTATTGTAATATTAATATTTTCTATTCCGTTTTTAAAAAAATTCTGCAACTATTTTATAACGGGTATTTTTTTTACCGTTGTTTCCCGATCCTTCTCACGAGGAGGAACAACGGTTATATTTTATAACTCTAAATCTTTACGCCATCACAGATGACGCAATCCAATGGTACTTTGAAGGAGAACTCCAACTTTATACCATTTGTAATGACGTAAAGGATTTACACCATCTAAAATTGCGTAAGATTCCGTTTTTCACAATTTAGAAAGTTTTGTTCCGTTTAATATAATATTAGCATTTTCTATTTCGTTTTTTAGAAATTTTTGTACCTATTTTATAATGGGTATTTTTTTGACCGTTGTCTCCCGACCCTTCTCATAGAGAGGAACAATGGTTATATTTTATAACTCCGAATCTTTAAGCCATCACAGATGGCGGAATCCAATGGTACGGTCTGTATATCCATGAAACCTAGCTAATAATTATAAATCGTATACTTGCACCCGTTCATTAATTAAATACTTCGTCCAACTCGGCAATATTGAACCTTAATTACTTTCCATTTCAGCCAAAACCTCCAAAATATAACAAACTCATTTGTAACTACTGAATGCTTTTGGTCACAAAAAAAAAAGGGGTTATTTTGACTTTGCCCCCCAAATTTTACCTTGAATTAGACTTTACCCGCCATATTTTCATTAATTAGACTTTACCCCCCAAAACTAACTGTTTCGTCAGTTCAACCCCCAAAACTTTATTTCTTTTCCGTCAGCTCACCCTTTCTCATAGATGGTGAGCTAACAGAATAGTTAGTTTTGGGGGGTAAAGTCTAATTAATGAAAATATGGTGGGTAAAGTCTAATTCAAGGCAAAATTTGGGGGGCAAAATCAAAATAACCCAAAAAAAAAAGGAAAATTTTATTCATACCCCAAAAATCTGTAATAGCCCCCGTATCCCTAGCGTTTCTCAATAACTTACTCAACAATCCTTTAATACCAACAATGCCCCTTTTTTTGTACCCCAAACCCCAACGCCCCATCTCACCGTCTTTTGTACCCCCAAACCAACCCAATGTTTGTTTAAACTTAGCCCAAGCCCAACCCGTCGGGTTGGCCGGGTTGTGCGGGGTGGGTTCGGGTTAACCCGTCCAAAGTCGGGTTGGGTTCGGGTTGGCCCGCCCAAGTTGCAGCTAGGGTTGGCAATGAGTCGTGTCGGGTTCGTGTCGTGTCTAGTTTCGTGTCGTGTCCAAAACCCCTAGACCCGGACCCGACCCGTTTAACTAATCGTGTCTAGATCCTAAACCCGTACCCGACTCGCTAATAAACAAGTAGACACGATAAGACCCGGTAAGACCCGTTTACCACCCGGATCTATTCAGTTGACCCGATCCGACCCAATCCGACTTGACCCGAAAGACGCACTGGTATTATATATTATAGTATCGGATTGCTGGTAGACCCGACCCGGCCCGACACGACCCATTGAATACTAAATGGATATTCCCGGGTCTACCATGTCCAGACCCTAAACCCGGACCCGACCCGTTTATTAAACGGGTCTATCGTGTCGACCCGTTTACGACCCGAACCCGTTTAGCCTTGACCCAGACCCGCTAACCTCGTGTTGGGTCCTGTCGGGTCGAGGAGAAATAATTCGGGTTGGGCTCGGATTAGCCCGCCCAAATTCGGGTTGGGTTTAGGTTGGCCCGCCCAAGTTGCAGCTTTACTTGTGCCTTCAAGTATCAGCCAATTGGAAGTGAGCCATTGCCCGAAAGGTTTCGGGACACCCGCCGATCTCAAAAAAAAAAAAAAAAATAGCAGCCAACTGCATGGGGTTTATTTAAGAGTGGGGTGTATTCAAGAGTGCATATAATTGGGGTATATTTAAGGGGGTATGTGTTTGATTGGGGTATAATCAAGTTGGGACGGGCCATTTAACTGGGGTGTATTGAAGGTGGGGTGTAAGAGGGAAGGGTATTTTTGGAATAGGAATGGGGTATGAAAAAAAAAAATGGGGTGTGTTCAAGTTTGTTGGAAATGGGGGCTAATTACAGAGTTATGGGGTATGAATAAAATTTCCCAAAAAAAAACTAGTGAATGCTTTTGAAAATAGTTAGATAATAGAACGGGTTGGGCTTGGGCCCGGACTGGACCCTTAAGGGCCTAGGCGGCCCATTAATTACAAATCGGATACATGCACCCGTTAGTTAATTAAAATTCTTCGTCCAACTCAGCAATATTGGGCCTTAATTACTTTCCATTTCAACTAAAAACCTCAAAAATATAACCTCCATTGCTGGAAAAATAAGAATCTGCAATTGCTCTCAAGAACGATCGACACGTACGTTACAATGGAAGTGCAAGCGTTCGCCACCGCCACTTTCTTCTTCTTCATCATCGGAGGTGAGATCATCCTCTCTCATGCTGATTCTCTTTCTATTTTCCTTCAACTAACATCATGCATGCATCTCTCTCTCTCTCTCTCTCTCTCTCTCTCTCTCTCTCTCTGTCTCTCTCTCTCTCTCTTAAGGGGCCGTAGCGACAACCCTAACCATCACCAACAACTGCAAGGAGACCCTCTGGATCTCCACCAACAGCGTCCCCGGCAAGCCCCAGCTATCGCCGACGGACGCCGAGTTCGTGCTGGCATCCAAAGCGGTCCAGTCTATCCACCCGCCCGCCGCGTGGTCCGGCCACATCTGGGCCCGGACAGGCTGCGCCAGCGACAGTGATGGAAGGCTGATCTGCTCTACCGGGGGTTGTGGCCCGGACAGGGTCGACTGCGACGGGGGCCTGCCTACCTCTTCCGTGACCATGGTCGACTTCGTCCTGGCCGGCGGCGGAGGAGGAGGCGGAGACCGGGACGGTTACAAGGTGAGCCTCCTTCCGGGATTCAACGTTCCGGTGGCGGTGGTGCCGCAGGGGGGATCGGCTGCAGGGTGCAGCCTGGCGGCCTGTCCGGCCGACATCAATGAGATCTGCCCGCCGGAGCTGAGGGTGGTGATGACCAGCTGGCGTACGGTGGCGTGCATGTCGGCGTGCCAGGCGCTGAAGGATCCGGAGAACTGCTGCTTCGTGAAGGGGAAAGGGCCGGTGAAGTGCCAGCCCACCAAGTACACGGCCTTCTTCAAGGCAGTGTGCCCCTTAGCCTTCGTCTATCCAAACGATGATACCGGTGAAAATACGTGTCCCGCAGGGACCGATTATGCGGTTACGTTTTGCCCTTTCTGGGTGTAGGTTCCACTTTTATGCGGGTGGAATAACCTTTTTTTTTTTTTATTTCCATCTCTTTTGCCTAGTATTGCATGCCCTACTAGTCAGTGCATTTGTCTGATTTATGTTTCATCTGCAATTTGTCAATTTGGGTTTTAAGGGTCCCATCCATAGAAAAAAAAAAAAACCCACCTCCCTCAATTTTGAAAAATTCTCGCAGCCAGGACCTCAATGGCAAAACCATAAATCTGTCGAAACTGTAGCATTTTCATAATCTAAAAAATCTAAAAAATCTAAAATCAAAATTGATATCCAGGCCTAGACCTGATTCGAGCCCGCACCTGCTCGAGCACAATTAACCAAGATCTGGCTCGACCCATACCAATACACCCAAGTATCGATGGATGCATGATTTGATCCCAAGTCTCGGGATTCAACCGAGGATAACACCAATCATAAGGGGGATGAGAAGCCAAAGCGGTCCTAATGGAAAATTGAATGGACCAACATGAAACCCTCGAGAAGTGCACAAACGTTGCCTAAAGATGGAGGAGCGATCGAGGACGACGACACACCACTCAACCGGCATGAGATTGATGTCTTTCTTGCAATTGCTAAGGCGGCAGGCTATTCTATCAAAGGCGAAGACCTGGACTCCATCGTACTTCAGATGCTAGAATTGAAGAAATCGGGGATTTTTTCATTTGATCTGACCTAGCTAGATGTCATGTGTGTGGGGCGTCCTTCTTTGCCGTGTGGGAGGTGGCTGCTCTCTAGGTGTTGGTGCCTCTTTGGCACTCTTATTCTTTCTTTTCTTGTTTTTCTTTCCTTTCCGATCACTTGATCGACTTCTTGTAGGTTCTGCTTTTTAATCCACAGATTGGGGCCCTTGTCTAACCCCCCCTCTTTCCGACGTATTCCTCAAAAAAAAAGAAGAAGATGGAGGAGCGATTCCCGCTTGCACGGGATTAAACCCTCGAGGGAATGTAAAGTAGGAAAAAAAAAAAAATCTCAACAGCTTCACCTAAAACAAATCTCCAAACCTATTATTGCATGCTCTACTAGTCAGTGCATTTGTCTGATTTATATATGCGCCATCTGCCATTTGTCAATTTGGGTTGCGTGGCTTTCCTAACCTAATGACAGCCATGTCCAAGAAAAACTTAGGCCACTTTTGACTAAGCTTTTGCGGGTCCCATCCATGGAAAAAAAAAACCCACCTTCCTTGATTTTGAAAAATTCTGACAGCTACGACCTCAATGGCAAAATCATAAATCTATCAAAGCTATAGTATTTTCGTAATCTAAGAAATCTAAAAACAAAATTGGCATTTGGGCCTGGACCTGACTCGAGCCTGCACCTGCTCAGGCACAATTAACCAAGATTTGGGTCAACCCATACCAATACAACCAAGTATCGTTGGATGCAAGATTTGATCCCAAGTCTCGGGATTCAACCGAGGATAACAGCCATCATAAGGGGGATGAGATGCCAAAGCGGTAAACCCACAGGAAGTGCACAAATGTCGCCTAAAGATGGAGGAGCGATTCCTACTTGCAGTAGATTAAAACCTTGAGGGAATTTGTAGCGGACAAAAAAATTCTCAAGAGCTTCACCTAAGACAAACCTCGAAGCCTTAGCTCAAATTAGAAGGCAAGGTCTAGTTATATAGGACTGAAAATCAGCTTGGTGGTTCGGACCAAGTCACGATACGGACCCAAGTGGGGAACTTCTGCCCGCCCTATCCGGACCCAACAAGGGCTCCTACTACGATCCGAACCCCAGTGGGAGGACTAGACACCCAACAATTAGAAAAAATTCTGGCAGCTAGGACCTCAATGGCTAAACCATAAATCAGTCAAAACTGTATTTTCGTAATTCGGTAAATCTAAAAACAAAATTGGTGTCCAGGCTTGGACCTGACTCGAGCCCGCACCTGCTCGAGCACAGTTAACCAAGATCTAGCATGACCCATACCAATACCCAAGTATCGACGGATGCATGATTTGATCCCAAGTCTCAGGCTTCGACCGACGATAACCCCTATCACAAGAGGGATGAGAATTGAAACTAAAGCAATCCTAATGGAAAACTGAATAGACCAATTTGAAACCCACGGGAAGTGCACAAATGTTGCCTAAAGATGTTGGTGTGATTCCCTCTTGCACCAAATTAAAACCTCGAGGGAAGGTAAAGCCGACAAAATAATTTTCACGAGATTCATCCAAAAACCTCCAAGCCTTTGCTCAAATGAGAAGACAAGGCCTTATATAGGTCTGAAAATCAGATTGGCGGTCCAGACCAAGTGTTCAATTGTATTTGAAAACGAGTTCTAGAAAAGTTAGAATCATTAGTGATGGTTTACTTATTTAGAGTATCAATTGGTATTTTGATGGTAAATGGTATTCAATTGTTCATAATGGGCTATTAGAGTTGGCAATCTCGAGTAAACCATTGACGATTTGGTTATGAGCAGCTTGTCGGTGCTTTGGGCGCGAGCAGATCATTAGTGAAATCGTCATATCGGCCCTCTGTGGGGGAAAATCTTCGTGCCGACCCGAAGACTTTCGCAGCACCAGTCAATTGGAGTTGAAGTTGACGTCGAAGATCGTTGGTCGATCTGTTGATTGAAGTTGAAGCCTTTGATATGTAAACAGAGAGATGCAATCAGAGAGATTGTTGACACGAGATGTGATCTCGGAGTTCGGCCGAAGCCTACGTCTCCGTGCTATAGGGAGCAACCCGAATTCACTAACACTTATGTCGAAGTGATCTCGACAGGCCGAGTATCACTAGAAACACTCTGATCTCTTCGAAGGAGAGAAGAAGATCAAAGAGAGATGGTAGATGGGAAGTTGGAAATCTCAGAGCTCTGGTTTTAGAACTGAGAGTTCGATCTGAGATTCGATCCTTTTACATTCGAAGGCTCTGCTATTTATAGGCTTCTCTGGGAGGAATTCCGGGGTAAATGGCGGTTTTTGCTGTCGTATCTGGGGATCCTCCAGGTAAAGCTGGTGGGCTCCGCTGCCGTCTTCTGGGGGATTCCACAGGCTCGTGGGCCTATCGGACGGGGCCGATGGGTCCCGCGGTGGTCCTTGTGGGCCCACCAGGCAGGGCTGGTGGGTCCCGTGGTAGTCTTCGTGGTCCCACCAGGCAGGGCCGGTGGGTCTCGTGGTAGCCTTCGTGGTCCCACCAGGCAGGGCCGGTGGGTCCCGTGGTAATCTTCGTGGTCCCACCAGGCAGGGCCGGTGGGTCCCGCGGTAGTCTTCGTGGTCCCACCAGGCAGGGCCGGTGGGTCCCGTGGTAGTCTTCGTGGTCCCACCAGGCAGGGCCGGTGGGTCCCGCGGTAGTCTTCGTGGTCCCACCAGGCAGGGCCGGTGGGTTCCGCGGTAGTCTTCGTGGTCCCACCAGGCAGGGCCGGTGGGTCCCGTGGTAGTCTTCGTGGTCCCACCAGGCAGGGCCGGTGGGTTCCGCGGTAGCCTTCGTGGTCCCACCAGGCAGGGCCGGTGGGTCCCGTGGTAGTCTTCGTGGTCCCACCAGGCAGGGCCGGTGGGTTCCGCGGTAGCCTTCGTGGTCCCACCAGGCAGGGCCGGTGGGTTCCGTGGTAGTCTTCGTGGTCCCACCAGGCAGGGCCGGTGGGTTCCGCGGTAGCCTTCGTGGTCCCACCAGGCAGGGCCGGTGGGTCCCGTGGTAGTCTTCGTGGTCCCACCAGGTAGGGCCGGTGGGTCCCGTAGTTGGTAAACTTCTGCCAAAATTTGCACCCACAGTTACCCCCTCCAAGTTAGCTAGAGTTCGTTCTGGCTGGCTTGGATTTGGTGCAAAAAATAGCAACCCCCTGTCGAAAAAGGCATGAAGAAGCTTGCCGAGTGTTAGCACAAAAAAGGACTGACCGGTCAATTTTGATTGATCGGTCAATTTTGATCGATCGGTCAATTTTGATCGATCGGTCAAAGTGATCGGTCGAAGTGATCGGTCAAATTTGATCGGTCAAATTTGATCGGTCAAAAGTGATCGATCAAAAAGTGATCGGTCAAATTTGATCGGTCAATCAAAATTGACCGGTCAGTCCTTTTTTGTGCTAACACTCGGCAAGCTTCTTCATGCCTTTTTCGACAGGGGGTTGCTATTTTTTGCACCAAATCCAAGCCAGCCAGAACGAACTCTAGCTAACTTGGAGGGGGTAACTGTGGGTGCAAATTTTGGCAGAAGTTTACCAACTACGGGACCCACCGGCCCTGCCTGGTGGGACCACGAAGACTACCACGGGACCCACCGGCCCTGCCTGGTGGGACCACGAAGGCTACCGCGGAACCCACCGGCCCTGCCTGGTGGGACCACGAAGACTACCACGGGACCCACCGGCCTTGCCTGGTGGGACCACGAAGGCTACCGCGGAACCCACCGGCCCTGCCTGGTGGGACCACGAAGACTACCACGGGACCCACCGGCCCTGCCTGGTGGGACCACGAAGGCTACCGCGGAACCCACCGGCCCTACCTGGTGGGACCACGAAGACTACCACGGGACCCACCGGCCCTGTCTGGTGGGACCACGAGACTACCGCGGAACCCACCGGCCCTGCCTGGTGGGACCACGAAGACTACCGTGGGACCCACCGGCCCTGCCTGGTGGGACCACGAAGACTACCACGGGACCCACCGGCCCTGCCTGGTGGGACCACGAAGACTACCGCGGGACCCACCGGCCCTGCCTGGTGGGACCACGAAGATTACCATGGGACCCACCGGCCCTGCCTGGTGGGACCACGAAGGCTACCACGGGACCCACCGGCCCTGCCTGGTGGGACCACGAAGACTACCACGGGACCCACCAGCCCTGCCTGGTGGGCCCACGAGGACCACCGCGGGACCCATCGGCCCCGTCCGATAGGCCCACGAGCCTGTGGAATCCCACAGACGGCGCCAAACTGTGGGGGAAAATCTTCGTGCCGACCCGAAGACTTTCGCAGCACCAGTCAATTGGAGTTGAAGTTGACGTCGAAGATCGTTGGTCGATCTGTTGATTGAAGTTGAAGCCTTTGATATGTAAACAGAGAGATGCAATCAGAGAGATTGTTGACACGAGATGTGATCTCGGAGTTCGGCCGAAGCCTACGTCTCCGTGCTATAGGGAGCAACCCGAATTCACTAACACTTATGTTGAAGTGATCTCGACAGGCCGAGTATCACTAGAAACACTCTGATCTCTTCGAAGGAGAGAAGAAGATCAAAGAGAGATGGTAGATGGGAAGTTGGAAATCTCAGAGCTCTGGTTTTAGAACTGAGAGTTCGATCTGAGATTCGATCCTTTTACATTCGAAGGCTCTGCTATTTATAGGCTTCTCTGGGAGGAATTCCGGGGTAAATGGCGGTTTTTGCTATCGTATCTGGGGATCCTCCAGGTAAAGCTGGTGGGCTCCGCTGCCGTCTTCTGGGGAATTCCACAGGCTCGTGGGCCTATCGGACGGGGCCGATGGGTCCCGCGGTGGTCCTCGTGGGCCCACCAGGCAGGGCTGGTGGGTCCTGTGGTAGTCTTCGTGGTCCCACCAGGCAGGGCCGGTGGGTCCCTTGGTAGCCTTCGTGGTCCCACCAGGCAGGGCCGGTGGGTCCCGTGGTAATCTTCGTGGTCCCACCAGGCAGGGCCGGTGGGTCCCGCGGTAGTCTTCGTGGTCCCACCAGGCAGGGCCGGTGGGTCCCGTGGTAGTCTTCGTGGTCCCACCAGGCAGGGCCGGTGGGTCCCGCGGTAGTCTTCGTGGTCCCACCAGGCAGGGCCGGTGGGTTCCGCGGTAGTCTTCGTGGTCCCACCAGGCAGGGCCGGTGGGTCCCGTGGTAGTCTTCGTGGTCCCACCAGGCAGGGCCGGTGGGTTCCGCGGTAGCCTTCGTGGTCCCACCAGGCAGGGCCGGTGGGTCCCGTGGTAGTCTTCGTGGTCCCACCAGGCAGGGCCGGTGGGTTCCGCGGTAGCCTTCGTGGTCCCACCAGGCAGGGCCGGTGGGTCCCGTGGTAGTCTTCGTGGTCCCACCAGGCAGGGCCGGTGGGTCCCGTAGTTGGTAAACTTCTGCCAAAATTTGCACCCACACCCTCCTCCCTACATAAATTTTGAAATCGCCGTCTCGGCCAAAGCGCTTTCGGATGTGGTTACGGGAAACCACTAGGTAGTCGCCATAAATACTGAAATCATCATCTCAGCCACGGGTGGTAGTCGGCAATCATCGGAGTAATCAGTGGTCACTACCGAGGTGTCCAAGAGGACGAGTGTTGAGCCATTTTCTTTCTATTGTCCATGTGCAACAACAACAATTGTAAATGTTTTAACATGTTCAATACTGTTTTCAGACATAGTGAGTCACTGTTTGGCTCAGGTTTCTACACTGATGTTATACATGATTAGATGAGGATTCTAATGGTTTTGAAATCGTCGAATTTGGTCGAGAAATCATGAAATTTGTAAATGTTTAAAGTTGCCTGGGTTTCACTCTATCCTCGTATACATGCGCGACAACATCAAATATGGATATTTTAGCATGATCGGTACTGTTTTCAGGTGCAGTGAATTACTGCTCAGGTTTCTACACGGATGTTGTAGATAGTTAGATGGGGATTCCAACGTTTTCGGAATCGTCAAATTTGGTCAAGAATCGACTTACGAATATTTGAAGTTGCCACGATTTCATTCTTTCCTCGTATACATGTGTGGCAGCAACAAATATGGATATCTTGGCATGATTGGCACTGTTTTCAAGTGCAGTGAATTAGCAGTTGATTTTGATTTCTATACAAATGTTGTAGAGGGTTAAATGAGAATTCTAACACTTTTGAAATCATCGAATTCCATCGAGAATCGAGAAATCTATGAAGGTTTGAAGTAGCCTTAGTTTCATTCTTTCCTTATAGTAGGCTTGGTAAATTTTTGTGGTTTTTTATATAACCGTAATTTCATCCAACCGTCAGTAACAACGGTGATTACTGTTTAAATAAAACCGGACTTTTTTGAAGGGCTAGAGCTTAAAAGGAATGCTTGTCGGGACTAGAACTCAAATCCATCTTCTATAAAGGGCTTTTCACAAAGTTCCCTTAAATTTTTATTGAGTCTACTTACCTTAGCATCCATATCTAGCGTATCAAAGATTATTCCAACAATCAAACCATGCCTTTTCTAACCAATCCGATCAGGCCAGAAACTTGACTTAAGTTTTCTGCTGATAGTAAATGGATTGATCTGTGTTAAAGTCTCAAATACAAGGGGTGATATGTAAATTGCGCCTTAATTACTTAACATTTCCACCAAAAACTCAAAAATATAACTCTCATTACTGAGAAAATAAAAAACAAAGAATCTGTGATTCCTATCAAGCACCACATGTTACACAAACCTCATCAAGTCGGTTTGCACTCATAAATTTTTAACAAAACAGATATACTGCATACACTGTAACATCAAGGACGGGCAGTGGGTGTCCTGCCAATAGTGATACCAATCTGTGGGTTAGTGGGTATCCATAGCACGCTTGCGCAGAACTATGGATAGGGATGGCAACGTTGCAGTTTTGGGCAAAATCAAAACCGCACCGCAATACTGAACCACCACACCAAAACTGTACCGCACCGCAACGGTTTACCATTATGTAAAACCGAAACCACACCATGCGGTGCGGTGTGGTGCGGTGCATCGCGGTTTATCATTATAAAGATCTAAACGGTGCGGTTTTGGTCAAAACCAAAACCGTATCGCACCGCAACGATTTTATATTTTGGCAAACCAAAATCGCACCATATATACGATGCGGTTTATTGCGGTTTTCGATTTTAAACCGGACCGCTGCCGTCCCTAATTATGGAAGGTGTCGCCTCCCGATATTTTTCTAAGTTCTGAGGACCAACAGACCCATACAGACACTAGGTAATGATAAGTTGATGACCTAGTTTTCACGGGATCTACTAGGGACACTTAGAAACAAATATGAAGGTATGGTTCAAAAAGATTACCTTGATGACGGAAATCCTGAACAAGACAAGATGAAGAACTCATGCGAGCGATGGACCATTGTCTGGACTCTAGACACAAGAGAGGCTCGACCGAGGCAAGTCAGTCCGGACCATTGTCCTGACCGCTCATTTCGGTCCGGACCGAAATGGACCGGTTCAAAGTCATCTCAATATGTCCGGACCGTTGTCTGGATGGAATAATTGCAGTTAGAACTCTCGATCGGGTCGGACTAGCATGATACTCGCCCTCCCGGCCCAAAAAATAAACGGGTTGGGTCTTAATTGATATGAGCTAGATTGGATTTGGACAATGTTTGAGGCCTGAACCTGAGCTCGGGCTAGAGTAGACCCAACCCGTTTAAGGTCTGAGCCCGAACTACTTGAAAGTACAAATAGGTCAGTTATATTAGTTGGACAAAATCTGTTTCTTGTACTGGTTCACCAGTACTTTATAGCCGCTGACCCAATAGTAGTTATGAGTTGTCAATGTGGAACGATTCACAAAACTCACCAGTTCAGCCTTGTCACTTGATTGATTATTTACCATATAGCTTACCTATTATACACTAGTGCATGCCCGTGCCTGTCGGCACTGTAGCGGACCGCCTTCGGCGGCAACACATCTGAACGCTTTCTGCAACAAAACTCTTTCGACGACAACACCGGCATTAATAGGGACACCCACTTTCTCGCCCGTGCCGATTGGCACGAAGCGGGCGCCTTTAACGCAACCAACTTCCTTCCCCCCTATAATCGATCAATCACAGATGTCTGTATTTGAACGGATTCTTCGAGATCGACCCGCCAGTGCTTGTCGGCACTACAGTGCCATCTTCGGCGGCAACATATCTGTCAGCAGTACAGCGGGCCCCTTTCGACGGCAACACACCTGAACGCCTTCGGCAACAAAACACTTTCAACGACAATACCGACATTCATAGGGACAATTATTTTCTCGCTCGTGCCGATTGGCACGAAGCGGACGCCTTCGGCACGACCAACTCCCCCTTCCCCTATAATCGATCAATCACAGTTGTTTCTATTCGAACGGATTCCTCGAGATCGATCTGATGCTTTGGAACGACCGAAATTTCAGCAGGAGGGTTTATAGTCGTTGATGCGAACAACGACCACGGGATGAACGGTCAAGTTTAGTGCAGTTTAAATGGGCCGTGATTTTAGTGTTTTAGTGTAGTTTAAATGGATCATGATTTTGAAACCAAGGGAATGGAGTTGGTTGACTGGGAAATAGAGATTGTGTGTTGATTTTTGAACGAATGGTATGATCTATTCGGTTCATTTTTGTCAAGTCAGCTTGTCTTAGTCAGCTTCCGTTTTGTCTAGTCAGCACAAAACCGATGTGCCATGTTATATAGATGGGGGCCAATGTCATAAGAGATAGTACTGTCAATAAGGGAACACACATAGGGTCAACGTGAGCAAATCGTTAGTTAACCACAGTGCGCACACGGAATCCGTGAAATTGGGGGGCATACTCTAATTTCGAAAAAGTTTGTGTCAAAGTCTAATTAAGAGTATAAGTTGGGGGGTGATTTTAAATGCAGTTTAAATGGGTCGTGATTTTTGGGGTTTAGTGCAGTTTAAATGGGTCGGGATTTGAAACCAAGGGGAGGGAGTTGGTTGACGTGGAAATAGAGATTGTGCGTTGATTTTTGAACGAATGGTTAGATCTATTCGGTTCATTTTTGTCCAGTCAGCTTGTCCTAATCCGCTTCCGTTTTGTCTAGTCAGCACAAAACCGACGTGCCATGTTATATAGATATGTCAATGAGTAAATGGGCTGGTCCAAACTCGGCCCGAAGCTTGAATAATTAATGGGCCAAGTTCGAGTTATGTACGTTGATTTTTATTTGGTCTGGATTCGTGCTTGGCAGAGTCAATTAGGTTTCGAACCGGGTTCGATCAGTCTTGCCCGACCCAGCCCTGCCCAATTGACAGGCCTAATCGCAAGTGAGGTTTCCACTGGGGTGGCTCCCCTAAAAGAAGATATACAAAAGAGCGTTGGGATTGGTTTTATGCCTGATCAGAGCGATGTATCGCACATCCTACGGCTGGAATGGACAGATGGTTGATCGTAGTGATGCAGCACACATCCAACAATTGAGAATAGCCTGGTGGCCGATCTGAGCGATGTGTCACACATCCAATGGCTGCAATACATACATCGGTTTGGGTCCGATGAAACTGGTACCACACTGGGTTTCGAGGGGCCACCGCCATGACTGCATATATTACACCTTGCCTCTCTTTCATATATATATATATATATATATATATATATATATATATATATATATATATATATATATATATATATATATATATATATATATTTCATCCAGGTAAACAAAATTGCATATCAGCCTTTTTGGTAATGTAAAGGAAAGAAATATCTGTTATCATATTAGAAATTTTATGATAACTATTGTAAGCCACAATTGTCCACTAAGGTGTTGGAAAATCTACTAATAATTATAAGCTCTATCAAGATCCAAGGTTTATGATTGTTCTGGATTTGAAATCTTGGATTTAAAATTTGTTTACTAGGATCTTTGTAAAGTTAATTGATCATTTTTTTTAATAATACATCCATCCTTTGGTAGTATAAATTTTTGGGATTTTTAGCCTAAGACCCTTCTAATCAGCTCAACATTACGATAAACTCACAATCGAATTAGTTTCTATTAGCTAAGTCCCATAACGGTTTTGTTAAGTCAACATTAGTATCTATTTTCATTGATGTTCTTAAACGCTCTGTATATTATTAGAGGACTTTGTGAAAAGAATAAATCTGATGATACTTCGGCCCTTCACGATTTCAAAAACGTTGGAATCCTCGTTTAACCCTCCACAACTTTTATGCAGGAACCTTTGCCAAACATCGGCACGCTCGGCTTGTTTGCAGCCCTAATCAATGGTTTAGCCGATGTATTAGACCTCAAATGCGGTGGTTAGCAATTGCGGGGGTCTTGTGGCTGATCAAGAACCAAATTGGGTTGTAATCATCCATTTTTAGCCAAAAGTAGTCTAAGTTTTATAGGTAAGAAAAGACAAGAGCATGCAATTTATAGGTAAAACAGAAATAAAAAAGAGATTATTCCACCCACAAAAAATTCAGATAGGGCAAAATATAACCGCATAATCGGCCCCTGCGGCGCATGTATTGTCACCGGTATTATCGTTCGGAAAGACGAAAGCCAAGGGACAAGCTTTCTTGTAGAAGGCCGTGTACTTGGTGGGCTTGCACTTCACCGGACCTCTCCCCTTCTCGAAGCAGCAGTTCTCCGGATCCTTCAGCGCCTGGCAGGCCGACATGCACGCCACCGTACCCCCGCTGCCCCCCACCACCCTCAGCTTCGGCGGGCAGAGCGCATTGACGTCGGTCGGACAGGCCGCCAGGCTGCACCCTGCAGGCAATCCCCCATGCGGCACCACCGCTACCGGAACGTTGAATTCCGGAAGGAGGCTCACCTTGTAACCGTCCCGGTCTCCTCCTCCTCCGCCGCCGCCGGCCAGGACGAAGTCGACCATGGTCACCGAAGAGGTGGGCAGGGCCCCATTGCAGTCGACCCTTTCCGGACCGCAACCCCCGGTAGCGCAGATCAGGCTTCCATTATGATCGCTAGCGCAGCCTGTCCGGGCCCAGATGTGGCCGGACGACGCGGCGGGCGGGTGGACTGACTTGAACGCTTTGGATGCTAGCACGAACTCGTCGTCCGGCGGCAGTAATCGGGGCCTGTAGGGGACGCTGTTGCTGGAGATCCAGAGGGTCTCCTTGCAGTTGTTGGTGATGTTTAGGGTTGTCGCCACGGCGCCTTTAGAGAGAGAGAGAGAGAGAGAGAGAGAGAGAGAGAGAGAGATGATGTTAGTTGAAGTAAATAGAGAGAGAGAGAGAGAGAGAGAGAGAGAGAGAGAGAGAGAGAGAGAGAGAGAGAGAGAGATAGAGAGAGAGAGATGATGATGATGATGTTAGTTGAAGGAAATCGAAAGAGAATCGCGAGCAATGAGAGAGAGAGAGCGTGATCACCTCCGATGATGAGGAAGACGAAAGTGGCGGCGGCGAACGCTTGCTCTACCATTGCAACGTGTGGTGCTTGATATGAATAGCAGATTATTATTTTTTTCCCAGTAATGGGAGTTTTATTTTTGAGTTTTTAGTTGAAATGTTAAGTAATTAAAGCGCAATTTACAGATCACCCCTTGTATTTGAAACTTTAACGCAGATCGATCCACGTTGCTCAAGGCCTGATCGGATTGGTTAGAGAAGTCATGGTTTGATTGTTGTATCAACCGCTGTATTGAATACTCAACTTATACAAATCGTACCACATCCTATAAGCAGGAATTGGTACCAAAAGTGTAAAGATAATCTCTGATACGCTAGATACGGTAGCCAAGGAAAGTAGACCCAATAAAAATTTAGGGAAATTTTGTGAAAAGCCCTTTGTAGAAGATGGATTTGAGTTCTAGTCCCGACAAACTTTCCTTTTGAGCTCCAACCCTTAAAAGAAGGTTTCATTTAAACAGTGATCCACGCTGTTACTAATGCTAGGATGAAATAACCGCCATATAAAAAACCCACAAAAAATTACCAAGCTTGCTTTGGAAAAAAATGAAACCGGGGCTACTTCAAACCTTCGTAGATTCCTCAATTCTTGATGTAATTTGATGAACACAAAACCATTAGAATCCTCGTCTAACCCTCTACAACATCTATATAGACCCCTGAGCCAACTACTAATTCACTGCACCTGAAAACAGTCATGCCAAAACATCCATATATATTTGTTACTGCCACACATGTATGCGAGGAAAGAATGAAATCGTGGCAACTTCAAACCTTCGTGAATTTCTCGATTCTCGAGTAAATTTAATGATTCCAAAAATATTGGAATCCCTATCTAACCATCTACAACATCCGTTTAGAAACATGAGCAATAATTCACTGCCCCTGAAAACAGTACCGACCATGCTAAAATATCCATACTTGATGTTGTCGCACGTGTATACAAGGATAGAGTGCCAGATAGTCGAATGGGCTGGGAAGGTGAGGTGGAAGAACTCGAAATCTGGATCATTTAGCTTTGTCGAGGCTTGGGAGGCTTCTCGGGACCGAGGCTAGATAGTCGAATGGGCCAAATTGGTTTGGAGGGCTCCTACTCCCCCCAGAATGGCAGTGCACTTGTGGAGAATCATATGGAATCGGGTTAGTACACAAGATCTACTCAAGCAGAAGGGTCATCACCTTGCTAACCAGTGCGAATTATGCAGAAAGGAAGAGGAATCAGTTGATCATTTGTTCTTCCAATGCAACTTCAGCTCGAATGTTTGGAAACAGATATGCGAGAGGAGCAAAATCCCTTGGGTCCTCCTCGAAGCTTTCCAGGAAACAATTTGTAGACTATCAACTATTGAAAGTTCGGGTCACATTAAAAGCAAAGTTGTCAGGCTGTCCCTTGCCTGCACTGCGTACCACTTGTGGGGAGAGAGGAACAAAAGAATTTTTGAAGGCATGGATAGATCCGAGGAGTCAGTCGTGAAGTCTATATGCACAGATCTATTAGATATTTTTAGCATGGTGGAATTGACGCTAACCAATATCAATGAGAGAGCCGATCTAGTTGAGTGCAGATATAGATGGGGCTGGTTGTAACTTTTTGTATGTGTTTGATTAAGGGAGTCGTCTTAGGCATTCACTCATGTACGTATTTTAGTCCTTAATGATATCCTTTTTACTTTTCAAAAAAAAAAATACAAGGATAGAGTGAAACCCAGGCAACTTCAAAACTTCGAACCCAGGCAACTTCAAACCTTCAAACCATCTTGCCATTCCAGACGTTGGATGTGCGATACGTCGCTCCGATAAGCCATAAAGCCAATCCCAGTCGTCAGATAAGCGATACAGTACTGGTGAACCAACCAAAGAATCAGATTTGGATCAACTAATATCACTGACCTATTTGTACTGGTCAAACAGTTCGGGCTCGGACCTTAAATGGGGTGGGCCTAGTCCAGCTCTTAGGTTCAGGCCTCAAACATTGTCCGAATCCTGTCTAATGACTCTAATCCATGTTCAAATAAGGCCCAACCCATTTATTTTTTGGTCATGGGAGGGGACCCCACCACCACAGTAGATTCGGGTTCAAAACTCCCCCGCCCGGTGGGCCCCGGCCCGTGTAGGCCCGGTGCGCATCACGGGCGCACGATGGCGGGCGACCCGGCAAGCGGATCGCGCCCCTGCTGACCGCACAATCATCGTGCGGCTGTGATGCACCGTGGGCCCACGCGGCGGTTCGTGACCAGAGTCGACCGACCGACCGACCGACCAGAGGAGGTATGATTCATGAACCCCGTAGCCGAGATTCCATGTGTGTGAAATCACAAGGTTTGAGACCATTCAAAGCTGAAGAGAGTCCCACACATTTGCATAGCTGTCTGATGTAAAGCATGAGAGGGAAGGAGGAAATGAATAGTCCTCCTCCCCCTCTATATGTAAGGTTAAAGCAAAGAAGCAGATCCAGAAATGGAGCAGCAGAGCAGCAGTGAGGGTTGAGGACCCTTTGTCAGGAGAGATGACACCTAGCTGCGGCGGCGGCGGCCGCAGCCGGGTGTCATCTCTTCATGACAAGGGACCCTCTTTAACTTGTTCATGACCCTTCTCAGCCCCAGTGGGGAGCTCTCCATGCCTTGTGAAGTTCCACTTGGTATGCTACACTGCCAACTCTTTGATCTTCCAACTCTTTTTCTGTAGGGTCATCAGAGTGAAAGAACCTGGGAGCTGATTATTCCAGGTGAGCCTGCTAAAGAGCCCTGCAATCAAAAGCAGCCACAATTTAGAAGTTTTAAATGGCCGAGACGGATAGCGTCGGGTTCGAGCGGAATCCGAAATCGCAAACCTTGACGAAAACACCTTATCATCTTCAAATCAAAGCTCTGTCTATTGTGGAAAATCAGCTAGTAGACCATCCTATTAAAGATGAAGCAAATCATACCATAAAGACAAATCCTAGCCGTCAGATATACGATACATCCCTCCGATCGGTCGAATGGCTAGTTAAGTTTGACTTCTTGCCTGTCTTCATGTGTGTACCTTCAAAGTAAGTAGTCACCGAGGATTGTGTTGTAGATCTAGTTCGTACTGAACATACTGTTCATATGCACACGAGAATCTCTTTTAGTGGTCATCTACAGTAAGTGAAAGATATTCATGACTTGTGTCTTCAACCTTATCTTATCTGCTCCGAAACGCTCTTTTGTATATCTTCTTTTAGGGGACCCACACCAGTGGAAACCTCACTTGCGATTAGGCCTGTCAATTGGGCTGGGTTGGACTGGGTCGAGCAAGACTGATCGAATCCGGCTCGAAACCTATTTGCCTCTCCCAAGCATGAACCCAGACCAAATAAAAATAAACCTATACGTAACCCGAACTTGGCCTATTTATTATTCGGGCCGAGTTTCTACCAGCCCATTTGCTCATTGACATATGTATAATAGGTAAGCGTATATGGTAAATAATCAAGCAAGTGACAAGGTTTGACTGGTGAGTTATTATGAATCGTTTCATATTGACAACTCATAGCTACTACTGGGCCAGTGGCCGTCTACAAAGTACTAGCGAACCAGACCAAGAATCAGATTTGGTCCAACTAATATAACTGACTTATTTGTACTGATCAAGCAATTTGGTCTCGGACCTTAAACGGGTTGGGTCTACTCTAGCTCTTAGGTTCAGGCCTCAAACATTGTCTGATCAGAACCTGATACGAAGAAAGGGAAAAAAAAAAACTGTCCCACGCGATTTCTGCTGCCCGCTACACTTTTCCATACCCGTGCACGATTCCTGCTGCCCAAATTAATTAAACCATGGTCGTCTAATCAACCTAATGCCAAGAAACGATTAAAAGAACTTTCTATAAGTTCACATAATCCCACGGCAAGACTCCTGCTCCGCTTACCTACCCAATGCCTATGTGTGTGCCTATAATTGGGTGGCGTGTGGGCCACTTTATGGAAAAATAAAAAATACCTCAAATTTACCATTGTAATCGTTCCTGTCACATCTCGCAGGGGGTCGTCATCTCCTCGCAAGACGCAAATCTTACAGGATTTGGCAATCTAGTAATTATTATGAAATAAAAGAAGAAGAAACCCAAACCACTAGGGCTCTTTATTGAATAATCTATAGGTTGTGTCGCATGATCGGGCTATCAGAGCGCTAGGTTGGTAAATAGTTCTGATCAGCCGCTGTCTTGTTAAATATTTTATTTTGTAATAATACTAGTGCATGCCCGTGCCAATCGGCACTGCAGCGAACCACCGAAGGCGACGACAATGCATCTGTCGGCACTGTAGCAAGCTGCATTCGGTGGCAACACACCTGAACGCCTTCGGCAACAAAAACACTTTCGACGACAACATCGGCATTCATGGGGACACTCATTTCCTCGCCCAAGCCGATTGGCACGAAGCGGGCGCCTTCGTCGCAACCAACTCTCCCTCCCCCTATAATCGATCAATAACAGTTGTCTCTGTTCGAACGGATTCCTCGAGATTGACCCGATGGTTTGGGGCGGTCGAAATTTTAGCAGGCGGGTTTATAGCCGTTGATATAAACAACGATCACGAAATGAACGATTGTTTGGGGCGGTCAAAATTTCAGCATGTGGGTTTATAGCCGTTGATACGAACAATGATCACGGGATGAACGATCAGGTTTAGTGTCACTACAAAAAAAACAGTTATTACCGACGGACAATATCCGTCGGTAATATTAAAATTTCGTCGGTAATATTATATAGCGACGGAAGATATTTCCGTCGCTGGCTGTCGGGAAAAAAGGCGTCGGGGAAAACAATACGACGGACCAAATATTACCGTCGGTATTAATAATTAATACCGACGGTAATTAGAACGCCGTCGGTAATATTTAATCAATTTAAAACTAATATAATATAGTATTGCCGACGAACTATAAGAATCCGTCGGTAATATATAAACATTTTACCGACGAGTATAGTTTATACTGTCGGTAATACTATATATATTACCGACACATATATATATTACCCGTCGGTAATAATATATATATTACCGACCAAATTAATATCACCGTCGGTAATACTATATATATTACCGACGGATATATATATTACCCGTCGGTAATACTATATATATTACCGACGGATATTATATGCCGTCGGCAAATCATTAATAATTTAAAAAAAATAAAAATATTATTACCGACGGAATAATTTATTTCCGTCGGTAATAAGTATCTTTTTTTTTTTAATAAATTTACATAAATAATGTTATTTAATTCCTGTGATTCAATACCACAATATATTACCACAATTTATCAAATATTACCACAATTTATCAAATATTACCACAATTTATAAAATATTACCTAAATTGATAAAAAATTACAGCAAATTATCAAATATTACCACAGTTCCCGGCCGACAATTATAGATAGAAGAAAAAATAACCATATATTACAAAACAATATTTACACAATCCAGAACTGAGAGATGATACATGTCCTATCTCAACCACCCCCGCCCGCCACCAACGCCGGTGCTCTCATCGATCCCCTGACGCCGCCCTATCTCAACCACGCCCGCCCACCACCAACGCTGGTGCTCTCATCGATCCCCTGACGCCGCCCTGCTCCTGCAATTAACATGTATTTGTTAAAAAAATGGTTTATATCTATAACTGAGTCTAAGCGTTAAAAAATGATAAGTTAGCGTGTTTCGATTTTGAAATAGGTTTGGATTCGATCCTATCGTCATCGGCTCGGCATCCGGTAATTTGAACTTGGAATTATTCCGTATTTTGGACTTGCGAGCGGGTTCTAATTGGATATTTGACCAATTTACGCTCCGATTCACCGATTTAGAGTCTAAGTGTTGGAAAATCATAAGTTAGCGTGTTTCGGATATGAAATAGGTTTGGATTCGATCCGATCGTCATCGGCTCGGCATTCGATAATTCGAACTTGGAATTATTCCGTATTTCGGACTTGCGAGCGGGTTCTAATTGGATATTTGACCAATTTACGCTCCGATTCACCGATTTAGAGTCTAAGTGTTGGAAAATCATAAGTTAGCGTGTTTCGGATATGAAATAGGTTTGGATTCGATCCGATCGTCATCGGATCGGCATCCGGTAATTCGAAGTTGGAATTATTCCGTATTTCGGACTTGCGAGCGGGTTCTAATTGGATATTTGACCAATTTACGCTCCGATTCACCGATTTAGAGTCTAAGTGTTGGAAAATCATAAGTTAGCGTGTTTCGGATATGAAATAGGTTTGGATTCGATCCGATCGTCATCGGCTCGGCATCCGGTAATTCGAACTTGGAATTATTCCGTATTTCGGACTTGCGAGCGGGTTCTAATTGGATATTTGACCAATTTACGCTCCGATTCACCGATTTAGAGTCTAAGTGTTGGAAAATCATAAGTTAGCGTGTTTCGGATATGAAATAGGTTTGGATTCGATCCGATCGTCATCGGCTCGGCATCCGGTAATTCGAACTTGGAATTATTCCGTATTTCGGACTTGCGAGCGGGTTCTAATTGGATATTTGACCAATTTACGCTCCGATTCACCGATTTAGAGTCTAAGTGTTGGAAAATCATAAGTTAGCGTGTTTCGGATATGAAATAGGTTTGGATTCGATCCGATCGTCATCGGCTCGGCATCCGGTAATTCGAACTTGGAATTATTCCGTATTTCGGACTTGCGAGCGGGTTCTAATTGGATATTTGACCAATTTACGCTCCGATTCACCGATTTAGAGTCTAAGTGTTGGAAAATCATAAGTTAGCGTGTTTCGGATATGAAATAGGTTTGGATTCGATCCGATCGTCATCGGCTCGGCATCCGGTAATTCGAACTTGGAATTATTCCGTATTTCGGACTTGCGAGCGGGTTCTAATTGGATATTTGACCAATTTACGCTCCGATTCACCGATTTAGAGTCTAAGTGTTGGAAAATCATAAGTTAGCGTGTTTCGGATATGAAATAGGTTTGGATTCGATCCGATCGTCATCGGCTCGGCATCCGGTAATTCGAACTTGGAATTATTCCGTATTTCGGACTTGCGAGCGGGTTCTAATTGGATATTTGACCAATTTACGCTCCGATTCACCGATTTAGAGTCTAAGTGTTGGAAAATCATAAGTTAGCGTGTTTCGGATATGAAATAGGTTTGGATTCGATCCGATCGTCATCGGCTCGGCATCCGGTAATTCGAACTTGGAATTATTCCGTATTTCGGACTTGCGAGCGGGTTCTAATTGGATATTTGACCAATTTACGCTCCGATTCACCGATTTAGAGTCTAAGTGTTGGAAAATCATAAGTTAGCGTGTTTCGGATATGAAATAGGTTTGGATTCGATCCGATCGTCATCGGCTCGGCATCCGGTAATTCGAACTTGGAATTATTCCGTATTTCGGACTTGCGAGCGGGTTCTAATTGGATATTTGACCAATTTACGCTCCGATTCACCGATTTAGAGTCTAAGTGTTGGAAAATCATAAGTTAGCGTGTTTCGGATATGAAATAGGTTTGGATTCGATCCGATCGTCATCGGCTCGGCATCCGGTAATTCGAACTTGGAATTATTCCGTATTTCGGACTTGCGAGCGGGTTCTAATTGGATATTTGACCAATTTACGCTCCGATTCACCGATTTAGAGTCTAAGTGTTGGAAAATCATAAGTTAGCGTGTTCCGGATATAAAATAGGTTTGGATTCGATCGGATCGTCATCGGCTCGGCATCCGATAATTCGAACTTGGAATTATTCCGTATTTCGGACTTGCGAGCGGGTTCTAATTGGATATTTGACCAATTTACGCTCCGATTCACCGATTTAGAGTCTAAGTGTTGGAAAATCATAAGTTAGCGTGTTTCGGATATAAAATAGGTTTGGATTCGATCGGATCGTCATCGGCTCGGCATCCGATAATTCGAACTTGGAATTATTCCGTATTTCGGACTTGCGAGCGGGTTCTAATTGGATATTTGACCAATTTACGCTTCGATTCACCGATTTAGAGTCTAAGTGTTGGAAAATCATAAGTTAGCGTGTTTCGGATATGAAATAGGTTTGGATTCGATCTGATCGTCATCGGCTCGGCATCCGGTAATTCGAACTTGGAATTATTCCGTATTTCGGACTTGCGAGCGGGTTCTAATTGGATATTTGACCAATTTACGCTCCGATTCACCGATTTAGAGTCTAAGTGTTGGAAAATCATAAGTTAGCGTGTTTCGGATATGAAATAGGTTTGGATTCGATCCGATCGTCATCGGCTCGGCATCCGGTAATTCGAACTTGGAATTATTCCGTATTTCGGACTTGCGAGCGGGTTCTAATTGGATATTTGACCAATTTACGCTCCGATTCACCGATTTAGAGTCTAAGTGTTGGAAAATCATAAGTTAGCGTGTTTCGGATATAAAATAGGTTTGGATTCGATCCGATCGTCATCGGATCGGCATCCGGTAATTCGAAGTTGGAATTATTCCGTATTTCGGACTTGCGAGCGGGTTCTAATTGGATATTTGACCAATTTACGCTCCGATTCACCGATTTAGAGTCTAAGTGTTGGAAAATCATAAGTTAGCGTGTTTCGGATATAAAATAGGTTTGGATTCGATCGGATCGTCATCGGCTCGGCATCCGATAATTCGAACTTGGAATTATTCCGTATTTCGGACTTGCGAGCGGGTTCTAATTGGATATTTGACCAATTTACGCTCCGATTCATCGATTTAGAGTCTAAGTGTTGGAAAATCATAAGTTAGCGTGTTTCGGATATAAAATAGGTTTGGATTTGATCGGATCGTCATCGGCTCGGCATCCGATAATTCGAACTTGGAATTATTCCGTATTTCGGACTTGCGAGCGGGTTCTAATTGGATATTTGACCAATTTACGCTCCGATTCACCGATTTAGAGTCTAAGTGTTGGAAAATCATAAGTTAGCGTGTTTCGGATATAAAATAGGTTTGGATTCGATCGGATCGTCATCGGCTCGGCATCCGATAATTCGAACTTGGAATTATTCCGTATTTCGGACTTGCGAGCGGGTTCTAATTGGATATTTGACCAATTTACGCTTCGATTCACCGATTTAGAGTCTAAGTGTTGGAAAATCATAAGTTAGCGTGTTTCGGATATGAAATAGGTTTGGATTCGATCCGATCGTCATCGGCTCGGCATCCGGTAATTCGAACTTGGAATTATTCCGTATTTTGGACTTGCGAGCGGGTTCTAATTGGATATTTGACCAATTTACGCTCCGATTCACCGATTTAGAGTCTAAGTGTTGGAAAATCATAAGTTAGCGTGTTTCGGATATGAAATAGGTTTGGATTCGATCCGATCGTCATCGGCTCGGCATCCGGTAATTCGAACTTGGAATTATTCCGTATTTCGGACTTGCGAGCGGGTTCTAATTGGATATTTGACCAATTTACGCTCCGATTCACCGATTTAGAGTCTAAGTGTTGGAAAATCATAAGTTAGCGTGTTTCGGATATAAAATAGGTTTGGATTCGATCCGATCGTCATCGGATCGGCATCCGGTAATTCGAAGTTGGAATTATTCCGTATTTCGGACTTGCGAGCGGGTTCTAATTGGATATTTGACCAATTTACGCTCCGATTCACCGATTTAGAGTCTAAGTGTTGGAAAATCATAAGTTAGCGTGTTTCGGATATAAAATAGGTTTGGATTCGATCGGATCGTCATCGGCTCGGCATCCGATAATTCGAACTTGGAATTATTCCGTATTTCGGACTTGCGAGCGGGTTCTAATTGGATATTTGACCAATTTACGCTCCGATTCACCGATTTAGAGTCTAAGTGTTGGAAAATCATAAGTTAGCGTGTTTTGGATATAAAATAGGTTTGGATTCGATCGGATCGTCATCGGCTCGGCATCCGATAATTCGAACTTGGAATTATTCCGTATTTCGGACTTGCGAGCGGGTTCTAATTGGATATTTGACCAATTTACGCTCCGATTCACCGATTTAGAGTCTAAGTGTTGGAAAATCATAAGTTAGCGTGTTTCGGATATGAAATAGGTTTGGATTCGATCCGATCGTCATCGGATCGGCATCCGATAATTCGAAGTTGGATTTATTCCGTATTTCGGACTTGCGAGCGGGTTCTAATTGGATATTTGACCAATTTACGCTCCGATTCACCGGTTTAGAGTCTAAGTGTTGGAAAATCATAAGTTAGCGTGTTTCGGATATGAAATAGGTTTGGATTCGATCCGATCGTCATCGGATCGGCATCCGGTAATTCGAACTTGGAATTATTCCGTATTTAAAAGAAAAACAGAGGCTACATTAGTACCATGAGAGAGAGAGTGACCATTTACGATTCGATTTACCGATTTATAGTCTAAGTGTTGGAAAATCATAAGTGTGATAATATGATCAAAACTCAAATTAATAAGATTCATATTTTTTGCTAATATTATAAAGATTAGTAAGTACCTGATCATGAGGATGAGCCACCGCTAGACCGGCTTATGAATTCATTAAATTTACGCTCCAGTTCCCTGCGAGCTTCTCTTTCCTCATCGAGGGCCTTCTTCTCCGCCTCAACCCTCTGCTCGAGGGCCTGTCTCTGCTCTCGCTCTGCCTCCATCCTCTGCTCGAGGGCCTGCCTCTGCTCTCGCTCCGCGTCTAGCGCAGACTGCAGCTGAGTGATAGCACCGGTCTGGGTGTCCCGTGCCCTCGAGCGCATACCCTCTCGTCCAAAGTAGGAGGAGGGTGTGACTCCAAGGCCCGTACAGAGGACACGGCCGTGCGTGGCAGGTCTCAGCACAGTATCCATCGCTGAGTCGACAGATACTGAGCTGGAGGAGGAGCCGGCCTCGCCCGACGGGGTCACCATAAGTCGCATCCTCTCCTATATAAAAACAACCAATGATATTCAATGATATTTTATGGCATATGTATAAGAATATATTAACAGTAATTTAATTACTTACCACTTGCGAGGCAACCCTGTCGTCCAGAAATGCCCCATCGATACGCCGCCTCCTAGAGGCCTCAAAAAGGTCAATCCTATTAGGCTCGTGGCCCAAGGACTGTGTCTGTTGGACATATAAAATAAATAGACGAGTTAATATAACATGTATAGAGCTTTAAATAATAACAATGTTTGTATCATTTACCAGCTGCTGGGCAAGCTGGGGCATGGAGGTCCTCCCCTTCACTGGAGCAGGTGTCGTCGAGGCACTTCTATTCTGCTTGCCTATAGCAGATTTATTCTGTGCAATCGATTAAATTTTGAAACATCAATACAAATTTTTAGTATAACATTAAAACAAGTACGAATCAACAAAATTATAATTATACCTGAAAGGTAGGGGTGGCCCAGTGAGCGACCAAAAACTGTAGAATGTGTAGCGGTGGCGCGTCTCTCGTCCCAGCCGCAGCCTGTACCTCCTCAGCCGGCTGGCCGACCAAGTAACCGTAGAGCTTGTAGAGCTCGTGACGGTAATCCCTGTACCGCTCACCCATCGTCTTCCACAAGTCCTCCCGATGGGTGTCGGTTTCCATGTTCTCCCATTTAAATTTCTCCTGTAAAATCAATTTAGAAACAAGTCATTTTATCAAATCAAATTATAAAGAAGTACGATATTATTCTAAAATGCTTTAATGAAACTAACGTACCAAAAACTGCTGATACATCCTCTCCTTATAGGATGCATCAATGTTCTTCCACCCCCTTAACCCCACAATCGGGGCATTCCTCTCCTCCCGTACTATCATGCCGACCCACGTGGCGGCGTCAGAAGCGTGCTCGCCCACAAAGGTATGGCCGCTCCACTGTAGGGACAGCGGCTCGCGTAAGGCCGACAAGCGCCGGGCCGTCGTCACGCCCCGGTCGCCTACGTACCTGGTCGACCCTGCAAATAAAATATACATCAGTACTGAAGAAGTATTTACAACATGTATAAAACTTTAGATCTAAACATTACCTGTGGGCGTAGACGCTGCAGCCGAGTGCTGAGCAGTGCTCGAAGCTCCGGAGGCTGCGACCACAGCAGGAGCTGGTGTGGAGAGAGGAACAGCACTACCAGATCCGGACGGCTCAGCCTCGGACCCTGGGGTGGCAGCCGGAGCGCTCTCAGCTACCCTACCCCTGCCTCTGCCTCTGCCTCTACGAACATATGACCGTGATGCCATCTGAAACAATTTAATTTACATATGAAACAGTAAGATTTAAGATTTACATATGAAACAATATGAAACAGTTTGATTTACATATGAAACAGTATGATTTACATATGAAACAATATAAAACAATATGAACCCGCTCGCAATATGAAACAATATGAAACAATATGAAACAGTTAGACTCTAAATCGGTTAATCGGATCGTAAAGTGGTCAAATATCCAATTAGAACCTGCTCGCAAGTCCGAAATACGGAATATAATTCCAAGTTCGAATTATCGGATGCCGATCCGATGACGATCGGATCGAATCCAAACCTATTTTATATCCGAAACACGCTAACTTATGATTTTCCAACACTTAGACTCTAAATCGGTGAATCGGAGCGTAAATTAGTCAAATATCCAATTAGAACCCGCTCGCAAGTCCGAAATACGGAATAATTCCAAGTTCGAATTACCGGATGCCGAGCCGATGACGATCCGATCGAATCCAAACCTATTTCATATCCGAAACACGCTAACTTATGATTTTCCAACACTTAGACTCTAAATCGATGAATCGGAGCATAAATTGGTCAAATATCCAATTAGAACCCGCTCGCAAGTCCGAAATACGGAATAAATCCAACTTCGAATTATCGGATGCCGATCCGATGACGATCCGATCGAATCGAAACCTATTTCATATCCGAAACACGCTAACTTATGATTTTCCAACTCTTAGACTCTAAATCGGTGAATCGGTCGGATCGTAAATCGGTGAAACGGTATGATTTACATATGAAACGGTATGATTTACATATGAATCGGTGAAACGGTATGATTTACATATGAAACAATATGATATACATATGAAACAATATGATTTATATATGAAACAATTTGATTTAAATATGAAACAATTTGATTTACATACGGTCTAGTCATTTTCTGTCTCATCTCTGTCACTCTCATCGCTTCCCTCTTCTATTATTTGATCTGCATTCACTGTCCAGTTTATATTGTCGACATCTTCATTTTCGTCGTGCACTGCGTCGACAATGATTATCTCATCATTCTGGTATGCATCCAAATCATCATCGACGACCCCCGCATCCTTGTCTCCCATGTCGTAAAAATCTCTGGGTGGTGACCTGACTACAATTTGCCAACCTGGAGAGGTATTATCCGGTGCATAAAATATCTGTTGCGCTTGAGAGGCAAGAATGAATGGATCTTCATATTGGGTATTCAATCTCTTGGCAGTGTTGATGCTGATAAAACCGTATTTGTCGACATTATAACCAGTCCCGCGATTATTAACATCATACCAATCGCATTTGAATAATACGATCCGATTTTGGCCAAGGAATTTAATCTCGAGAATCTCGTTGAGGATGCCGTAGAAGTCGATATTTTCTAATTCTTCTTGCTCACCGTTGACGACAACCCCACTATTTTGGGTTCTTCATGATTTTTCACTATCTTTCGTCCGAAATCTATAACCGTTCACGATATAACCATCGTACGATATTGCGTCTTGCAAAGGACTACAAGATAAGCGCTAGAGATCCTCATTCATCAGCGGATCGTGGTTGTCGTGCAGCTCCTGTGCCTATAATAACCACACGACATTCATGATATGAACACATAATTATTGTTCGGTAATGGATGTCAATGAAATTCAGTAATGATGTGAATACTTACGTGTTTCTCGAACCACGATGGGAATTCACGATCATGAATTTGGGGAGCATTTCGAATACCCCGATTATTAATGATGGCTTTATGCTTCCTGTTTTACCGGTTATGAATTAGATTATAATTAGCACATATACTTAATGAATGGACTGAAAGAATGAGTAAATGATCGTAAAATGCTTACTCAATGAATGGCCACACTTCATCACATTGGCGCAACACATACATATGTGCCTGTTGAATCTCATCTACAGACAATCGACGGGTTTTGCCTCCTCCTACAGGTCTACCCATTTCGGCAAATATAGACAGACCCCCATCGAAGTCTATTGGACCACCGTCATAGTTTCGCTCAAGTTGATTGAATCGCATGTCTATACCATGTAGGTATCTTGAGCAGAATGTTAGACATTCTTCTGCTAGGTATCCTTCAGCAATTGATCCCTCCGGACGACTTTTATTACGAACATATGATTTCAATGTTCGCAAGTACCTAATTTGAGAAAAAAATATTTGTATGAATATATCAAGAACGATCAAATACATTGTGCGAATGAGACGAGACGATTACCTCTCGATAAAATACATCCACCGGTAATGAACTGGGCCGCCGAGTTTGGCCTCATTTGCCAAGTGAACGGTCAAATGCACCATGACATCAAAGAATGAAGGTGGAAATATCATCTCTAACTTGCACAATGTGAGCGCAATATCCCTCTCCATCTGTTCAAGTTGGTCCACTCTAAGTACCTTCGAGCACAACTGTCTGAAAAAAGTGCTGAGCTCAATTAACGGACCGGACACCTCTTCGGTTAAATTCCCACGTATAGCAAGAGATAACAATCGCTGCATAAGAACATGACAATCGTGGCTCTTTAATCCAGACAACTTCCGGCCGTTCTCTTGCACGCATCGTGCGATATTCGAAGAATAACCGTCTGGCGTTTTCACAGACCGTAGGAATGCACATAAGGCTGCCTTTTGTTGTGAGCTCATGGTGTAGCATGCAACTGGCAACACATACTTATCCCCAATCTCTTGGGGATGAAGTGATTTTCGGATGCCCAACTCCTTAAGATCGAGACGAGATTTAAGATTATCCTTCGTCTTACCGTCGAGATTCAGCAGTGTTCCTATAATGTTGTCACACACATTTTTCTCAATATGCATGACATCCAAGTTATGCCGCAAGAGTAGGCTGCTCCAGTACGGTAGTTTAAAGAAAATACTCTTCTTCTTCCAGTTATACTCACGCGTAGAATCTTCATGCGTTCTCTTCTTTTTACCTTTTCCAAGTGCCACGGCATCAAGCTGATCCAATTCGCACAAGACTTCTACCCCCGAAAGCTGCTCCGGGGCCTTTGCAAGTTCCTTCTTGCCGTTGAAAGCTCTTTTGTTCTGCCTCCACTTATGGCCGTCAACAAGGAATCTTCGATGGCTCATATAACAGAACTTGCCTCCGTTCTTCAATCGTAATGAATCTGTCTCCTTATTGCATGTAGGGCACGCCAATTTTCCTTTAGTACTCCACCCGGATAAGTTGGCATATGCAGGAAAATCGTTGATGGTCCATAGAAGTGCCGCATGCATCCGAAAATTCTGGCGCAACGAGGCATCATACGTATCGGCCCCAACTTCCCATAACTCGTTCAACTCCTCAATCAACGGCTGCAAGTAAACGTCAATATCATTACCAGGCGACCTGGGTCCGGGAATGAGCAAGGAGAGCATTGTGTATGGCTTTTTTAAGCACATCCAGGAGGCAAATTGTATGGAACTAGGACAACTGGCCAAATGCTGTACGACACACTCATATTCCCAAAGGGATTGAAGCCATCGCTAGCAAGCCCTAACCTGACGTTGCGAACTTCACATGCGAATTCAGGATATGTATGATCAAAATCTTTCCACGTCAGAGAGTCGGCCGGATGTCTCATAATCCCGTCATCTGTACGTTCTCGTGCATGCCACCTCATGTGCTCAGCAGTCTTCGATGACATAAACAACCTCTGAAGCCTGTCCCTGAGCGGGAAGTATAGGAGAACCTTTGCAGATACATTTTTCTTCCTTCGACTGGTACTAGACTCGGCATCCGTCTCTTTATATCTCGTTGCTCCGCATATGTGGCATGACCGCGCATGTTCGTACTCTTTCCGGTACAACATACAATCGTTCACGCATGCATCAATTTTCTCATAACCCAGACCGAGATCTTTAATTGTCTTCTTCGCCTCGTAGAATGATTTCGGTACTGTCTCACCCATAGGAAAAGCCTCTTTCAGCAACTCTACCAACATATTAAATGACTTATTACTCCAACCATTGAGGCACTTCAAATGAAGAAGCTTTACAGTGAAAGAGAGTTTTGAAAACTTCTCACACCCCGGGTATAGAGGTTGTTCGGCATCTTTAAGCAATCTGTAGAACTTGTCCGCTTCGATATTGGGCTGATCACCTGACGGTGTTTCCGTGCCTATTCCACCTTGCAAATCATGTATCATACCCTGCATGTCATCGTCATCGTCTGTATTAATATTATCATCAGCGATCACTGTGTTTGAAGTTTCACCATGAGCTGCCATGGGGACTGCATCTAGCTCCTCACCGTGCGAGAACCAACGGGTATAGGTAACATCAATGCCACGCATTACCAGATCAACCTCACATTCCTCTCGAACCTTCCTAATCACCCTTCCGCAGTCTATACAGGGACACACAATTTTTCCATCAAGCGGTGCAAGACGCTCAAATGCAAAATCCAGAAATTTCCTGACTCCTTCTCTGTACTCTTGGCTCATGCGATTCGAATTACGCATCCAACTCTTATCGATCGAAGACATCTTCGTCTATCTGGCTATACAACACCTGACATATAATTTCAAACAATGTTATAAGACTCCGCACAATTTCGGTTTCGGTTCCCGGGTATGGAACACCGAACCAAAACTTCTACAGGCCATCCACATCCCTAATGGATGAGTGTATTATGATGAGTAGACTAGTCACATAGTAAACCTAGGGTTGCTGGCCAGCATTTGAACTGCTGATAGTTCGAATGCTAGGCATAGCACCAAAGTTATGCGACAGTAAGTCAACAAGTCAGGGAGCCTCATCAAGTAAACACTTGGGGTCTGACGGTTCTCTCTGTCGCTCGAGTAGATTTATGGCTTTAGCATACCTCATATCACACCGAACCGACAAAAACCGACTATTTCGGTTTCGGTTTCGGTTTCGATTTCGGTTTTGATTTTTCGTAAACCGAAAAAAATATAACCGACAAAACCCACACCGAAACCGACCGACAAAACCGACGCTCACCCTAGTCTAAAAACTACATTTTGCCCCCCATTCCCCCATTCAATTCAGTTTTGATAGGATAAAATTCAATGTTTTAAAACACGAAAACTCGACTCGACTCGAAACCTTAATGAGTCGAGTACACACGACAACTCGGCTAAAACCCGACAAACTCGAGTCGGATCGAAACTCAACCGAGTCAGATCGAAACTCGAGTTTTGGACCGAGTCGGATCGAAACTCAGCCGAGTCGAGTCGACTCGGCCGAGTTTCGAGTCGACTCGGCGAATAACGTGACACCACTTTACGGCACTAATTAATCTGTCACATGGCTGTTAGAGCACTAGTGTGTTAAATACTTCTGATAAACCACTATTCAATTAAAAAATTAATAATATTTTGAACAAAAAAATCCCTAATATTTATCACCATGGTAGATACGTACTTCAAGCCAAATGAAACATTTATTACATAATTCTAAAATACTTGACAAAGTACTTATCAAAATATTTAGCCCTTAACAAATGGAGCCATAAGAATTAGAGAAATGCTATTCAGCCTTAAGGTTTTTCCTATTCCGCCAGCATGATTAACTTGACAGCATACAATTGGTGGCTGAAACCTACTAGTGACATTAACCGAAGGGGGAGGAGGAGCTCACCAGCGATGGTCGGCAGGCCTCGAGAAGGAGGAGGAGCACTGGTGTCGCAGTCGGTGGCGCGAGAAAGCGGAGGGGTGGCCGGAGGTGCAAGGGAGGTGATGGGTGGCCGGCCGGAGGTGCAAGGGATCGAGAGAGAGAGAGACAGGTGAGGGGAGGAAGTAGAGAGAGAGAGAGAGAGAGAGGGAAGGCTAGGGAGGCCGGGGAGGGGGGGAGGAGGCCGGGGGAGAGAGAGAGAGGGCCGGGAGGCCGGGGAGGGGCGGAGGTCGGGAGGGGGATGGGTGGCCGGGAGGGGGATGGGTGGCCAGAGGGGATCTCGGGGCTGCCGGAGGGGGACGGGGTCGCCGGGGGGTCGGGTCGGTGAGAGAGAGAGAGAGATTGAGAGAGAGGGGCGCGCGCCGGAGAGATCGAATCAGAAGAATCAAAGAAGACCTCGACTGTTTTGTTATATAACAGGGTTTTTGCCGACGGACATTTTATCTTCCGTCGGTAAAACTAATTTTTTTACCGACGGTAAATAACAATCCGTCGGTAAAACTCCACGACGAAAAAACAAGCTCAATTTTTTCCAGAGGCTCGGTTTGGCACCCTGAGTTTCGTCGGGACATTTTACCGACGGAAATTTAATTACCGTCGGTATTGTACCGACGGATATATAAATTCCGTCGGTATAATCCCGACGAAAACACAAGTTCAATTTTTTCCAGAGGCTCGGTTTGGCACACTGAGTTTCGTCGGGACATTTTACCGACGGAAACTAAATTACCGTCGGTATTGTGCCGACGGACATATAAATACCGTCGGTATAATTAGTTATACCGACGGAACTTTCACGTCCGTCGGTAAATAGCACGACGGAACTCAACCTCCTACTTTTTTCCAGAGGCTCGGTTTTTACACTGAGTTTCGTCGGGACAATTTTACCGACGGACATTTTATTACCGTCGGTATATTGCCGACGGAGATATTATGGCTGTCGGTAACATTGGTTATACCGACGGAAATACAATTTCCGTCGGTACAATATCACGACGATGACATTTTGCCGACGGTTTATATGTAACCGTCGGTATAAAGTATATTACCGACGGTATATATGTATACCGTCGGTATAAATATGCAAAGAAAATTAAAAAAATTGAAGTTATAATACCGACGGATATTATTTTCCCCGTCGGTAAAAAGTGTATTATTACCGACGGTGATAATAATGTCCGTCGGTAAAGACCCTATTTCTTGTAGTGTGTAGTTTAAATGGGTCGGAATTTTATGGGTTTAGTGCAATTTGAATGGGTTGGGATTTGAAACCAAGGGGAGGGAATTGGTTGACGAGGAAATAGAGATTGTGCGTTAATTTTTGAACGAATGGCTAAATCTATTTGGTTCATTTTTGTTCAGTCAACTTGTCCTAGTCAGCTTGTTGGTTCCGTTTTGTCAAATCAGCACAAAACCGACGTCCTTTGTTATATAAATGGGTGTAAGAGATAGTTATGGAAGAAGATTAATGGGGGGAGAGAAGAAAGTTGGGCTACGATCAGGTAGGAGAGAGAGGGGGTTCAGGATGAAGAGAGAGAGGGGCCGTCGCAGGTTTTTTAAGGGGGAGATCGAGAAAACTGTGCAAGGAAAGAGGATCAGGTGAGTGGACAGCTGCAATCGGGTTTAAAGAGAGACGGAAACGGGCGAGAAGAGAGAGAGAGAAAGAGACAAACAGAGAGAGAGAGATTGGGGAAGAGAGAGAGAGAGGGGGGAAAGAGAGAGGTGTTTTTTTTTTTTGGTCTAGTCAGCTTGTCCCAGTCAGGTGCATGCCCGTGCCTGACGGCACTGCAGCGGGTCGCCTTCGGCAACAAAACACCTGAACGTCTTTGGCAACAAAACACTTTTGACAACAACACCGACATTCATAGGGACATATTTAGTCTCTACATACTACAAAGCACTCATTCAACGTTTCAAAGATGACGGTTGGAATACTCTTCTTGAGATGGTAATAACATTCGGTAAATGATATGACATTGAAATTCCTGATATGAATGGTCGCTATACTCGGGTCGTGGGAGAGCACACATCCAAAACGATCACATTACAATTGAGCATCACTATCGAGTCGATATATTTTTTGTTGTAATAGATTCACAGTTGCAAGAGCTGAATAATAGATTCAATAAGCGCACTATAAAACTTCTTATACTTAGCTTATCATTCGTAGATCCTAAAGGCGGTTATAAGTTGTTCAAAATTGATGATAATTATTGTCTGGTGGACAAATTCTATTCTCAAAACGTTACTGAGCAAGAAAAAATTCATTTAAGATTTCAGCTCCAGCATTATGAGCATAACGTACCTCAACCTCCTGATCTACAGAAAGTACGACGATTGCAGAACTATGCCAAGGATTGATAAAAACAAACAAATTAATCAAAAATTTATCCTCTCATTGATCGATTGTTTCACTTAGTATTGACTCTTACGGTCTCAACAATAACCACCGAACGAGTATTCTTAGCCATGAATATTATGAAGACAAAGGTTCAAAACAAAATGGAGGATGAATTTTTTAGATATTATTTAATTGTATACATTAAGAAAGAAATTACAGAAAACATTCAATATAGAACCAATTATTGATGATTTTAATTGTATAAAAGAACGACGAGTACAGTTTTAACAATGTTTCAGTTTTTATTATCAATGTATTTTAAAATTATTATGTAAAAAAATTTTGCCTTTTGTTTTTTTTTTTTTGGCCCCCCCAAAGGGAAAATCCTTGTTCAACGGCTTCCGCCCTTGGTGGTGCGATGTGGTTTTGGTGTGGTGGTTCGATGTTGCGGTGCGGTTTCGGTTTTGTCCAAAATCGTACCAAAATCACACTATTGCCATCCCTATGCACATGAGGACGTAGAAATATAGTCAACTCACCAACCATTTTCATCTCAAACTATTTACACCTCACTTGACAAAAGGGAAGGAGAAAAAGAGAGAGAATTGAAAGCTTCACTTCCACTCAACGGTTTTCATCCTAGATTTTCATAATAGTCTTTTGAAGAGCATCAAAGAAGAAGATGACTATCACAAAATCATGGAATATGAGTTACTTTGCGAAGCAAGAAAGAATATATATCATCTGGGTAGTGATCATCTTCATGATTTCGTTCTTATCTATGGGTGTCCATTAATCCCATGTATCGTAATTAATTCCTTTAATAATCTATATTCGATCACTTCTGCCGCGCACCTTTGCCTTCGATACTCCATACTTCGGAGCTTGGGGGGGGGGGGGGGGGGGGGGGGGGGGCATCGGCCAGCGGGCCAATGCACCGAGCATACGTGTTGAATACCAATGCTCGGTTGAATAGCATTGATCATCTCCTAATTTAGTCCTCCTAAAATTTTCAGTCCAAGCCAAGAGTCAAAGTCAACCTAAAATGAATGTGATGACAAGCGTAGGTCAACTGTGCTGCTCACTATAGATGAGTCTTCAGCATTCATGCGAGTTGTGAACAGCTGGAAATCAGATCCTGTGGCCCCCAAAGAAGAAAGACAGAAATAACGACGAGAGTAGATGGTCGGGCAACTTGGAGTGATCGAAGAGAATCCAACTTTTTTTTTTTTTTTTTATTTTTTTGAGAAAGAAGGCCAATTAAGAAGGAAGGAAGAGGATTCCACCAACAAAGTGGAAAGAGGGTGCAATGAGATGATGCATGGGACGGATTTGTCAAAAGTAAACAACTATCAGCCTTCGTTCGAGTCTTTGATTTCACACGAGAAATACTACGTCCCATGCACCATCGTTCATTGCGCCCTCGATCGGATTTCCATTTCCCACGATTGAGCCATGCAGATCGAGCTCTATAAATACCACCCACTCCCTTGCTACCTCTCTTCACCATAGACCTAAGCTTCACTTCACTCCTCAACCGCAATGGCGACGACCACCAGGCTCTTGGCCTTTGCCCTCATAGCCCTCCTCAGCGTTGGCCTTTCCTCGTCCGCTAGGTCGCTATACGGCATCACCGGCGGTGGTGGAGGCGGCGGCAGTGGTGGTGGGGGTGGGGGTGGTTCAGGCACCGGTTTAGGGTCCGGCTCGGGAGCCGGCTCTGGATACGGTGAAGGTGCCGGCGGAGCGAGCGGTGGGGGGTACGGGAAGGGAGGAGGAGGCGGCGGTGGTGGCGGAGAAGGTGGGGGGGAGGGGTCTGGTGAGGGGTCCGGGCATGGCTATGGCTCGGGCTACGGGTCGGGTGCCGGTGCAGGGCAGGGTGGAGGCTACGGAAGCGGCGGAGGTGGTGGTGGTGGAGGCGGCTCCGGCGGAGGAAACGGAAGCGGGAGCGGGTCGGGGTATGGCTCCGGTGCTGGCTCTGGGTACGGTGCTGGCGGTGCCCATGGTGGAGGAAGTGGTGGTGGTGGTGGAGGAGGAGGCGGTGGTGGAGGAGGTGGTGGCTCCGGTTCGGGTTCGGGCTCGGGCTACGGTTCTGGCTCTGGTTCCGGTTTTGGCAGTGGCGGGGGTGTGGATGGACACCACTAATTTCGGCTACAAAGATGAAGGGCATACCCATAAATACCAATAATATCTGTTGTACTTGTTTAAGTACTTACTACTGCACTCGTATGTAATGCCGTATCCACTCGGAGCAATTTTTCATAAAATAAAGGAGTGATTAATTATATACATGAACTATTTCTGGGATCGATATATTTTATTAACTACAATAAGATCAACTTGCTGATTAACTCTCAATTCTTTTCTTGGGAATCAGAATTCCCAGGGAAATAGATTTGTCGTGGAACCAACTAGGGATGCCAATGGGTCGGGTCGGGTCGGTCGGATCCGGTTTTAAATTCCTATTTTAAACGGGGCGGGGGCGGGCCTACTCAAAATTATAAAAATCAATTTCCATACCCGCCACATTGCTATTCCTAAAACCAACTCTCTGAGTGATAGAGATTTTTACAAATTACAATTAATAATACTAAAATAAAATTAACAAGGATATTATGGGTTCTATGGATTGAGATTCGGTGATGATATATATAATAGCAGAATTAAATTGCAGTCCAACTGATCAATAGATTTTAAAAAATTAAGTAGTGATCGTTTGGGAAGATGGAACTTCCCGAAGGATTCAGAGTCGTTGATAAGATGCGATGATTTGAAATATTAAACCGTTGAGGTGCGGTGCGGTACCGGTTTTTTTGTATAAAATCGCACCGTTTAAATCATTATAATGATAAACCATGGTGCACCGCACCACACCACACCGCATGGTTCGGTTTCAGTTTTACATAATGGTAAACCATCGTAGTGCACAGGGGCGGAACCAAGGGGGGCAGGGAAGGGCTGTGGCCCTCCCAAATCTTGAAAATATTAAAGGAGACCCACTAGTTTCTTGATGGGTGGTCCAAATATTGCTACGTCTTGGACCCCCCAAACTCAGAGTAAGTAGGGGGGCTGTCTGATCAGAACCTGATACGAAGAAAGGAAAAAAAATAAAATTGTCCCACACGATTTGCGCGGCTCATTACAGTTTTCCATACCCGTGCACGATTCCTGCTACCCACATTTATTAAACCTTGGTCGTCTAATCAACCTAATGCCAAGAAACGATTAAAAGAAATTTTCTATAGGTTCACACAATCCCACGGCGAGACTCCTGCTCTGCTTGCCTACCCAATACCTATGTGTGTGCCAATAATTGGGTGACGTGTGGGCCACTTTATGAAAAAAATAAAACATACCTAAAATTTACCATCGTAATCGTTCCTCTCAAATCTCGCAGGGGGTCGTCATCTCCTCGCAAGTCGCAAATCTCACTGGATTTGGCAGTCTAGTAATTACTATGAAATAAAAGAAGAAGAAACCCAAACCACTAGGGTTCTTTATTCTTTTCTCCTATCGGATTCGCTATTGCCAACTGCTATCAGATTTGTTGTGTTGTGATTTCACAAAGCAAACCCACAAATCCAAATCGCTTCTATGTTGATCGTTTGCTTTTCCCACCAAAGCAAGAGCACGGAGGGCCCAGAATCGATCTAGTCCATCAGGCATTCCTTCTTTCCACAAAGTGCATGAGAACATACTCTGATCTTATTTAGGATTTTTTCGATGCATGGGTCAATCTCATTGAGATCATCTCATGGTGTTTTTCTCAAATCCCATTGATTTCTTTTTGTTTGAGTGCATCTTCTCATATCCATACAGTTATTTGTTACTTGGGTTCTTTCTACTATTCTTAAAAGATGGCTTTTTTATAATTGTTTCATACAAACTTAGGTTAAATTATGGATAAACCATCCACTATTGATTCTTTTTTAAAAAACGAAGTTCAAAGACTGAATGGACTCCAATACCAAAAATTCTTCACACATTGCACGTCCTTCTAATTAAAAATGGAAAAATCGATTCAGCAAGAGTTGATATCCCTCCTATTGAACATGATAATTTAACTTATGATGTTAATTCTTTTGAATTGAATATATGAGAATTGAATCTACGGGCCGAAGTTGATATTGCTTCTTTTGAATGTGATCTAGGTCTACGACGTCCAACATGGGACTACCCGCCTGCTCAAAGAGATGAAGTTCGACATGCTTACATCACAACTGAGCCATATCAACATATTTTTTTAGAATACCCATTGTCTGGATCAGAGAAGCATCCTCGTAGATTCCAATCAAATTAGTTCAAAATTTTTCCATCATGGTTAGAATATTCTCCTAACAAAGATGCAACTTTTTGCTTACTCTGGTATCTCTTTAGTAAAAAGTCATTTGAACTTTCTAGATCAAATGCATTCACTATGGAAGGATTTTGCAATTGGAAAAAAGTCAATGATTGAAAGAATTGTGAGTTTTTAGGCCATATCAGAATGGATCCAAATACACCAAATAATACAGTTGAACAAACTTGTAAAGATCTTATGAACCAGTCGCAGCACATCGAAAAGATATTTCAGAAATAAAGTTTTATACAAATCTCGAATAATGTGTTGCAGTTTAAAACGTCAATAGATATAGTTTGATGGTTAACAATTCAAGTATTCACTTTTAGAGGACAAGATGAAAGACCTGATTCTAAAAAACGTGGTAATTTTCTTGAAATGATTAAGCTTTTAGCATCTTAAAATGAAAAGTTCGTTGGACAACTCTCCTACATAATGCTCCTAGAAATGCAAAATATATTTCTCCTAAAACTGAAAAATAGATTTTACATATTTTCTTAAATAGAGTTTGTAGTACAATCCGTGAGGAAATTGGTGAAGCCAAGTTTTGCATTATTATTGATGAAGCTCGAGATGAGTCAAAGAGGGAGCAAATGACTCTTGTTTTAAGATTTGTTGATAAATCTGGTTTTATCAGAGAGCGTTTTTTGGATCTTATTCATGTCTCGGATACTACAGCATTGACTTTAAAAAAAGAGATATCTTATGTTATTTATTGACATAATCTTAGTATTAAAAACATTCGAGGTCAGCGATATACATAATGGCACAAGTAATATGCATGGTAAATGGAATGGATTACAAGCTTTATTTTTGATCGAATGCCCATATGCATATTACATCCATTGTTTAGCATATCGTTTAAAACTAACATTATTTGTAGCAACCATGAAAGTTATTCATGTACATCAATTTTTCTCTAAATAGATTTTCATAATAGTCTTTTGAAGATCATCAAAGAAGAAGATGACTACCAGAAAATCATGGAATATGAGTTACTTTGCAAAACAAGAAAGAATATATATTATCTGGGTAGAGATCATCTGCATGATTTTGTCCTTCTCTATGCGTGTCCATTAATCCCATGTACCGTAATTAATTCCTTGGATAATCTATAGGTTGTGTCGCATGATCGGGCTTTTATGTTTATTGAATAATTTTTCATAATACATAAGATCAAGTTATTTTCACGATCAATCTTCAAGCCCTATGGCATTCATGGAGGCATGGAGGCGTAGGTCGAGGTTAAGAAGGAGATTCGTATTCTGTGGGATATAGGTGATGAGTATCATCTGGATAATTTGGCTGGAACGGAATAGACGGATATTCAATGATAAGATGGGCAGCGCAAAGGAACTCAGAAGGTCGGCTGTCTCCACCTTCAAGATCGATATGGATGGTACCCTGGTAGTCCTTACTATCTCTCGAGGCACATGATTTTTGTAACCTTATTGTTTCGTGAGTTTTTTAAATTTAACTGGTCGGGGGCTACCTAACCCTTGCTCCTTAATTTAGGAGGGGTTCTAAAAAAAAAAAGTTATTACCATGATCATATTGGATCAGGCTTTTTTTCAAAATATTATTAAAAAAAAAAATATTTAACGAAACAGCGGCTGATTAAAACTATTTACCAACCTAGCGCTCTGATCGCCACGTGGCATGTCAGTGCCGTAAAGCGAACGTGAGGGTTTTTTTTTCTGTTTCAAGTAGAACCCGGTATTGTGGAATCCAGAGAAAAAACGACTAAAATCCAGAGAGAAAACGGCTAAGTATGGAAACTTTATACAAGAGGCTTCAGTTAAACTCGGTATCCAGATTACCGGTTTTAAACCCGGTAATCCAAATACCGGGTTCTACTTCAAACGAAAAAATAAAATAAAATTATCGCGCTCGCTTTGCAGCGCTGACATGCCACATGCCTGTCAGAGTACTAGGTTGGTAAATAGTTTTGGTCAGCCGCTGTCTCGTTAAATATTTTATTTTTTAATAATATTTTGAAAAAAAGCCAATGCTCGTTTGAATAGCGTTGGTTGTCTCCTAATAAATTTAGGGCTGGCAATTTCGGACCCGACACGTCCCGACACGAAGTTAGCGGGTCTGGGTCAGGGCTAAACGGGTTCGGGTCGTAAACGGGTCGACACGATAGAACCGTTTAATAAACGGGTCGGGTCCGGGTTTAGGGTCTGAACACGGTAGACCCGAGAAGACCCGTTTAGTATTCAAGGGGTTGGGTCGGGTTGGGTCGGGTCGGGTCTACCCGCAATCCGATACTATAATATATAATACCAGCGGGTCTTTCGGGTCAGGTCGGGTCGAGTCGGATTGGGTCGGATCGGGTCAACTGAATAGACCCGGGTGGTAAACAGGTCTTATCGGGTCTACCCGTTTATTAGCGAGTCGAGTTTAGGATATAGACACAATTAGTTAAATGGGTCGGGTCCGGGTCCGGATCCGGGTGCAGGGGTTTTAGACACGACACGACCCATTGCCACCCCTAAATTAATGTGATGACAAGCGTAGTCAACTATGCTCACTACGTACAATAGCTGGGTCTTCAGCATTCATGTGATCGAGTTGTGAACAGCCGGAAATCAGATCCTCTGGCCCCCAAAGAAGAAAGAGAGAAATAACGACGAGAGTAGATGGTCGGGCAACTTGGAGTGAACGAAGAGAATCCAAATTTTTTTTTTTTGTTGGGAAAGAAGGCCAAGAAGGAAGAGGATTCCACCGACAAAGTTATTCATGTAAATCAATTTTTCTCTAAATTAATATTTATCATAAATATTATTGGTGCATCTTACAAATATTATGATGAGCTCCAATCTGCTCAAGCTGCTAAAATATCACATTTGTTAGCGATTGTTGAACTTGAATATGGTAGAGGGCTTAATCAGATGGGTTCTTTACAGTGGGCTGGTGGCACTAGATGGGGCTCCCATTTCTATTCTATATATAGTTTATTGAAAATGTTTAATGCCACTTGTTTAGTTCTGAAAAAAAAAGGCGGCGGCAGTGGTGGTGGGGGTGGGGGTGGTTCAGGCACCGGTTTAGGGTCCAGCTCGGGAGCCGGCTCTGGATACGGTGAAGGTGCCGGCGGAGCGAGCGGTGGGGGGTACGGGAAGGGAGGAGGAGGCGGCGGTGGTGGCGGAGAAGGTGGGGGGGGAGGGCTCTGGTGCGGGGTCCGGGCATGGCTATGGCTCGGGCAACGGGTCGGGTGCCGGTGCAGGGCAGGGTGGAGGCTACGGAAGCGGCGGAGGTGGTGGTGGTGGAGGTGGCTTCGGCGGAGGAAACGGAAGCGGGAGCGGGTCGGGGTATGGCTCCGGTGCTGGCTCTGGGTATGGTGCTGGCGGTGCCCATGGTGGAGGAAGTGGTGTTGGTGGTGGAGGAGGCGGTGGTGGAGGAGGTGGTGGCTTCGGTTCGGGCACGGGCTACGGTTCTGGTTCTGGTTCTGGTTCCGGTTTAGGCAGTGGCGGGAGTGTGGATGGACACCACTAACTTCAGCTACAAAGATGAAGGGCATATCCGTAAATACCAATCATATCTGTTGTACTTGTTTAAGTACTTACTACTGCACTCGTATGTAATGCCGTATCCACTCGGAGCAATTTTTCATAAAATAAAGGAGTGATTAATTATATACATGAAATATTTCTGGGATCCATATATTTTAATAAGTACAATAAGATCAACTTGCTGATTAACTCTCAATTCTTTTCTTGGGAATCGGAATTCCCAAGGAAATTGGTTTGACGTGGATCCAACTAGGTATGCCAATGGGTCGGGTCGGTCGGATCCGATTTTAAATTCCTATTTTAAAACGGGGCGGGGGCGGGCCTACTCAAAATTATAAAAATCAATTTCTATTCCCGTCACATTGCTATTCCCAAAACCAACTATCTGGGTGATAGAGATTTTTACAAATTACAATTAATAATACTAAAATAAAATTAACAAGGATATTATGGGTTCTATGGATTGAGATTCGGTGATGATATATATAATAGCAGAATTAAATTGCAGTCCAACTGATCAAGTAGATTTTAAAAAATTAAGTAGTGATCGTTTGGGAAGATGGAACTTCCCGAAGGATTCAGAGTCGTTGATAAGATGCGATGATTTGAAATATTAAACCGTTGAGGTGCGGTGCGGTACCTGTTTTTTCGTATAAAATCACATCGTTTAAATCATTATAATGATAAACCATGGTGCACTGCACCACACCACACCGCATGGTTCGGTTTCAGTTTTACATAATGGTAAACCATCGTAGTGCACTGGGGCGGAACCAAGGGAGACAGGGAAGGGCTGTGGCCCCCCCAAATCTTGGAAATATTAAAGGAGACCCACTAGTTTCTTGATGGGTGGTCCAAATATTGCTACGTCTTGGACCCCCCAAACTCAGAGTAAGTAGGGGGGTTGTCTGATCAGAACCTGATACGAAGAAAGGAAAAAACAAAAAACTGTCCCACGCGATTTGCGCGGCTCATTACAGTTTTCCATATCCGTGCACGATTACTGCTGCCCACATTTATTAAACCATGGTCGTCTAATCAACCTAATGCCAAGAAACGATTAAAAGAAATTTTCTATAGGTTCACACAATCCCACGGCGAGACTCCTGCTCTGCTTGCCTATCCAATGCCTATGTGTGTGCCAATAATTGGGTGACGTGTGGGCCACTTTATGAAAAAAATAAAAAATACCTAAACTTTACCATCGTAATCGTTCCTCTCAAATCTCGCAGGGGGTCGTCATCTCCTCGCAAGTCGCAAATCTCCTAGCCGAGAAAGCGCGAAGCACGGAAGACGCAAAGACCGAGGAACGAGGAAGACGCAAAGACGTCAAGGTCAAGCAAGGAACGAGGAAGACGCAAAGACCGAGGAACGAAGCTGAAGACCCCCTAGCCGAGAAAGCGCGAAGCACGGAAGGGACAAAAGAACAGCGGAAATTCCTTAGCCTCTCCAAAACCCTCACCCTGTAAAGACCCCTGTCCTGGGCAACTCCTTCAGAGCTCTCGCACGAACACCACGTGGAGACACGGATCAAAGGGATCCTCCAGAAGATCTTTCCCACAATCCCCTGATCAAAACTCGCCGCAACCCGGACTCGCTACACCCGAGCCACACGGGTCCCGGCCACACTTGTAATCTCGTGTGATTCGCAATAAAGACGACCCGCGCTTTTTTCCGACTCCACAATGGGTCAATCTCATTGAGATCATCTCATGGTGTTTTTCTCAAATCTCATTGATTTCTTTTTGTTTGAGTGTATCTTCTCATATCCATACAGTTATTTGTTACATGGGTTCTTTCTACTATTCTTAAAAGATGGCTTTTTTATAATTGTTTCATACAAACTTAGGTTAAATTATGGATAAACCATCCACTATTGATTCTTTTTTTAAAAACGAAGTTCAGAGACTGAATGGACTCCAATACCAAAAATTCTTCACACGGTGCATGTCCTTCTAATTAAAAATGGAAAAATCGATTCAGCAAGAGTTGATATCCCTCCTATTGAACATGATAATTTAACTTATGATGTTAATGCTTTTGAATTGAATATATGAGAATTGAATCTATGGGCCGACGTTGATATTGCTTCTTTAGAATATGATCTAGGTCTACGACGTCCAATATGGGACTACCCGCCTGCTGAAAGAGATGAAGTTCGACATGCTTACATCACAACTGAGCCATATCAACATATTTTTTTAGAATACCCATTGTCTGGATCAGAGAGAGGAATCCTCGTTGATTCCAATCAAATTAGTTCAAAATTTTCCCATCATGGTTAGAATATTCTCCTAACAAAGATGCAACTTTTTGCTTACTCTGGTATCTCTTTAGTAAAAAGTCATTTGAACTTTCTAGATCAAATGCATTCACTATGGAAGGATTTTGCAATTGGAAAAAAGTCAATGATTGAAAGAATTGTGCGTTTTTAGGCCATATCAAAATGGATCCAAATACACCAAATAATACAGTTGAACAAACTTGTAAAGATCTTATGAACCAGTCGCAGCATATCGAAAAGATATTTCAGAAATAAAGTTTTATGCAAATCTCGAATAATATGTTGCAGTTTAAAACGTCAATAGATATAGTTTGATGGTTAACAATTCAAGTATTCACTTTTAGAGGACAAGATGAAAGACCTGATTCTAAAAAACGTGGTAATTTTCTTGAAATGATTAAGCTTTTAGCATCTTAAAATAAAAAGTTCGTTGGACAACTCTCCTACATAATGCTCCTAGAAATGCAAAATATATTTCTCCGAAAACTTAAAAATAGATTTTACACATTTCTTAAATAGAGTTTGTAGTACAATCCGTGAGGAAATTGGTGATGCCAAGTTTTGCATTATTATTGTTGAAGCTCGAGATGAGTCAAAGAGGGAGCAAATGACTCTTGTTTTAAGATTTGTTGATAAATCTGGTTTTATCAGAGAGCGTTTTTTGGATCTTATTCATGTCTCGGATATTACAGCATTGACTTTAAAAAAGGAGATATCTTATGTTATTTATTGACATAATCTTAGTATTAAAAACATCCGAGGTCAGCGATATATATAATGGCACAAGTAATATGCATGGTAAATGGAATGGATTACAAGCTTTATTTTTGATCGAATGCCCATATGTATATTACAACCATTGTTTAGCATATCGTTTAAAACTAACATTAATTGCAGCAACCATGAAAGTTATTCATGTACATCAATTTTTCTCTAAATTGATATTTATCATAAAAATTGTCGGTGCATCTTGTAAACATCATGATAAGCTACAATCTACTCAAGTTGCTAAAATATCACGTTTGTTAGCGATTGTTAAACTTGAATCTGGAAGAAGGCTTAATCAAATTGGTTCTTTACAGTGGGCTGATGGCATTAGATGGGGCTCCCATTTCTGTTCTATATAAAGTTTATTGAAAATATTTAATGCCACTTGTTTAGTTCTAAATTTTTTTTTTTGTTACTGATGGATTTACATATTCTCAGCGTGGTGATGCTGATGCAGCTTATGATGCAATTACATCATTTGAATTCGTCTTTATTTTTCATATTACGAGAGAAATTCTTGGAAACACCGATGATTTATGTCAAGCTCTATAATGTCAGTCTCAAGATATCCTTAATGCCATAAATTTAGTCTCTATTACAAAAGCACTTATTCAAAGTTTCAGAGAGGACGATTGGACTACTCTTCTTGAGATGGTAATAACATTCGGTAAAGGACATGACATTGAAATTCCGGATGTGAATGGTCGCTATATTGCGGGTTACGGGCGAGCATGCAATCAAAAAGATTACATTACAATTGAGCATCACTATCGAGTCAATATATTTTTTGCTGCAGTAGATTTATAGTTGCAAGAGCTGAATAATAGATTCAATAAGTGCACTATAAAACTTCTTATACTTAGTTGATCATTCGTAGATCCTAAAGATGGTTATAGGTTATTCAAAATTGATGATATTAGTTGTCTGGCGGACAAATTCTATTCTCAAAACTTTACTGAGTAAGTGAAAATTCATTTAAGATTTTAGCTCCATTATTATGAGCAGGATATACCTCAATATCCAGATCTACAGAAAGTACGATGATTGTAGAACTATGTCAATGATTGATAAAAATTAACAAATTAATCAAAAATTTATATATCATCTCATTGATCTATTGTTTCGCTTAGTATTGACTCTTCCGATCTCAACAGTAACCATCGAACGAGCATCTCAGCCATGAATATCGTGAAGACAGTTTCAAAACAAAATGGAGGATGAATTTCTCAGAGATTATTTGATTGTATACATTGAGAAAGAAGTTGCATAAACATTCAATATAGAAGCAATTATATATGATTTCAATTGTAACAGAACGACGAGCATAATTTTAATAATGTTTCAGTTTTTATTATCAATGTATTTTAAAATTATTATGTAAATTTTTTTTTCCTTTGGTTGTTTTTTTTGACCCCCCCAACGGGAAAATCCTTGTTCCGTGGCTTCCGGTGCGGCGGTTCGATGTTGCGGTGTGGTTTCGGTTTTGTCCAAAACCGTACCAAAACACAATCAACTCACCAACCATTTTCATCTCAAACTATTTACACATTATCTCAAAAAAGAGAAGGAGAAAAAGAGAGAATTGAAAGCTTCACTTCCACTCAACGGTTTTCTTCCTAGATTTTATAATAGTCTTTTGAATATCATCAAAGAAGAAGATGACTACCAGAAAATCATGGAATATGAGTTACTTTGCAAAACAAGAAAGAATATATATTATCTGGGTAGAGATCATCTGCATGATTTTGTCCTTCTCTTTGGGTGTCCATTAATCCCATGTACCGTAATTAATTCCTTGAACAATCTATAGGTTGTGTCGCATGATCGGGCTTTTATGTTTATTGAATAATTTTTCATAATACATAAGATCAAGTTATTATCACGATCAATCTTCAAGCCCTATGGCATTCATGGAGGCATGGAGGCGTAGGTCGAGGTTAAGAAGGAGATTCGTATTCTGTGGGATATTGGTGATGAGTATCATCTGGATAATTTGGCTGGAACGGAATAGACGGATATTCAATGATAGGACGGGCAGCGCAAAGGAACTCAGAAGGCCAGCTGTCTCTACCTTCAAGATCGATATGGATGGTACCCTGGTAGTCCTCACTATCTCTCGAGGCACATGATTTTTGTAACCTTATTGGTTCGTGAGTTTTTTAAATTTAACTGGTCGGGGGCTACCTAACCCTTGCTCCTTAATTTAGGAGGGGTTCTAAAAAAAAAAAGTTATTACCATGATCATATTGGATCGGGCTTTTTTTCAAAATATTATTAAAAAATAAAATATTTAACGAAACAGCGGCTGACCAAAACGATTTACCAACCTAGCGCTCTGATCGCCACGTGGCATGTCAGTGTCGTAAAGCGAACGCGAGGGTTTTTTTTTCTGTTTCAAGTAGAACCCGATATTGTGGAATCCAGAGAAAAAACGGCTAAAATCCAGAGAGAAAACGGCAAAGTATGGAAACTTTATACAAGAGGCTTCAGTTAAACTCGGTATCCAGATTACCGGTTTTAAACCCGGTAATCCAAATACCGGGTTCTACTTCAAACGAAAAAATAAAATAAAATTATTGCGCTCGCTTTGCAGCGCTGACATGCCACATGGCTGTCAGAGTACTAGGTTGGTAAATAGTTTTGGTCAGCCGCTGTCTCGTTAAATATTTTATTTTTTAATAATATTTTGAAAAAAAGCCAATGCTCGTTTGAATAGCATTGGTTGTCTCCTAATAAATTTAGGGCTGGCAATTTCGGACCCGACACGTCCCGACACGAAGTTAGCGGGTCTGGGTCAAGGCTAAACGGGTTCGGGTCGTAAACGGGTCGACACGATAGACCCGTTTAATAAACGGGTCGGGTCCGGGTTTAGGGTCTGGACACGGTAGACCCGAGAAGACCCGTTTAGTATTCAATGGGTCGGGTCGGGTTGGGTCGGGTCGGGTCTACCCGCAATCCGATACTATAATATATAATACCAGCGGGTCTTTCCGGTCAGGTCGGGTCGAGTCGGATTGGGTCGGATCGGGTCAACTGAATAGACCCGGGTGGTAAACAGGTCTTATCGGGTCTACCCGTTTATTAGCGAGTCGGGTACGGGTTTAGGATATAGACACAATTAGTTAAATGGGTCGGGTCCGGGTCCAAGGGTTTTGGACACGACACGAAACTAGACATGACACGACCCATTGCCACCCCTAAATTAATGTGATGACAAGCGTAGGTCAACTATGCTCACTACGTACAATAGCTGGGTCTTCAGCATTCATGTGATCGACTTGTGAACAGCCGAAAATCAGATCCTCTGGCCCCCAAAGAAGAAAGAGAGAAATAACGACGAGAGTAGATGGTCGGGCAACTTGGAGTGATCGAAGAGAATCCAAATTTTTTTTTTTTATTGGGAAAGAAGGCCAAGAAGGAAGAGGATTCCACCAACAAAGTTATTCATGTAAATCAATTTTTCTCTAAATTGATATTTATCATAAATATTATTGGTGTATCTTACAAATATTATGATGAGCTCCAATCTGCTCACGCTGCTAAAATATCACATTTGTTAGCGATTGTTGAACTTGAATATGGTAGAGGCCTTAATCAGATGTGTTCTTCATAGTGGGCTGGTGGCACTAGATGGGGCTCCCATTTCTATTCTATATATAGTTTATTGAAAATGTTTATTGCCACTTGTTTAGTTCTGAAAAAAAAAAGGTGGCGGCAGTGGTGGTGGGGGTGGGGGTGGTTCAGGCACCAGTTTAGGGTCCGGCTCGGGAGCCGGCTCTGGATACGGTGAAGGTGCCGGCGGAGCGAGCGGTGGGGGGTACGGGAAGGGAGGAGGAGGCGGCGGTGGTGGAAGAGAAGGTGGGGGGAGGGGTCTGGTGAGGGGTCCGGGCATGGCTATGGCTCGGGCAACGGATCGGGTGCCGGTGCAGGGCAGGGTGGAGGCTACGGAAGCGGCGGAGGTGGTGGTGGTGGTGGTGGAGGTGGCTTCGGTGGAGGAAACGGAAGCGGGAGTGGGTCGGGGTATGGCTCCGGTGCTGGCTCTGGGTACGGTGCTGGCGGTGCCCATGGTGGAGGAAGTGGTGTTGGTGGTGGAGGAGGTGGTGGCTCCGGTTCGGGCTACGGTTCTGGGTCTGGTTCCGGTTTTGGCAGTGGCGGGGGTGTGGATGGACACCACTAACTTCAGCTACAAAGATGAAGGGCATATCCGTAAATACCAATCATATAGCAACTTCTGTTGTACTTGTTTAAGTACTTACTACTGCACTCGTATGTAATGCCGTATCCACTCGGAGCAATTTTTCATAAAATAAATTAGTGATTAATTATATACATGAAATATTTCTGGGATCCATATATTTTAATAAGTACAATAAGATCAACTTGCTGATTAACTCTCAATTCTTTTCTTGGGAATCGGAATTCCCAAGGAAATTGGTTTGACGTGGAACCAACTAGGTATGCCAATGGGTCGAGTCGGGTCGGGTCGGTCGGATCCGGTTTTAAATTCCTATTTTAAACGGGGCGGGGGCGGGCCTACTCAAAATTATAAAAATCAATTTCTATTCCCACCACATTGCTATTCCCAAAACCAACTATCTGGGTGATAGAGATTTTTACAAATTACAATTAATAATACTAAAATAAAATTAACAAGGATATTATGGGTTCTATGGATTGAGATTCGGTGATGATATATATAATAGCAGAATTAAATTGTAGTCCAACTGATCAAGTAGATTTTAAAAAATTAAGTAGTGATCGTTTGGGAAGATGGAACTTCTAGAAGGATTCAGAGTCGTTGATAAGATGCGATGATTTGAAATATTAAACCGTTGAGGTGCGGTGCGGTACCTGTTTTTTCGTATAAAATCACATCGTTTAAATCATTATAATGATAAACCATGGTGCACCGCACCACACCACACCGCATGGTTCGGTTTCAGTTTTACATAATGGTAAACCATCGTAGTGTACTGGGGCGGAACCAAGGGAGGCAGGGAAGGGCTGTGGCCCCCCCAAATCTTGGAAATATTAAAGGAGACCCACTAGTTTCTTGATGGGTGGTCCAAATATTGCTACGTCTTGGACCCCCCAAACTCAGAGTAAGTAGGGGGGTTGTCTGATCAGAACCTGATACGAAGAAAGGAAAAAACAAAAAACTGTCCCACGCGATTTGCGCGGCTCATTACAGTTTTCCATATCCGTGCACGATTCCTGCTGCCCACATTTATTAAACCATGGTCGTCTAATCAACCTAATGCCAAGAAACGATTAAAAGAAATTTTCTATAGGTTCACACAATCCCACGGCGAGACTCCTGCTCTGCTTGCCTACCCAATGCCTATGTGTGTGCCAATAATTGGGTGACGTGTGGGTCACTTTATGAAAAAAATAAAAAATACCTAAAATTTACCATCGTAATCGTTCCTCTCAAATCTCGCAGGGGGTCGTCATCTCCTCGCAAGTCGCAAATCTCACAGGATTTGGCAGTCTAGTAATTACTATGAAATAAAAGAAGAAGAAACCCAAACCACTAGGGTTCTTTATTCTTTTCTCCTATCGGATTCGCTATTGCCAACTGCTATCAGATTTGTTGTGTTGTGATTTCACAAAGCAAACCCACAAATCCAAATTGCTTCTATGTTGATCGTTTACTTTTCCCACCAAAGCAAGAGCACGGAGGGCCCAAAATCGATCTAGTCCATCAGGCATTCCTTCTTTCCACAAAGTGAGAACATACTCTGATCTTATTTAGGATTTTTTCGATGCATGGGTGTAGACACACGAATTTCGTCGGACCCGAACCCGACTTACGTGTGCCGACGCGGATGCAAACCCGACACGCGGACCTGACTCGCCCGCACCAATGCGGACCCGGACCCGACTCACACCTAGCAAAGAGGAGCGGACTTCATGCTTCAAGGGGGGCCGGCCCCTACTAGGGTCCGAACCCCATGGGGCCGGCCCCTACTAGGACCCGAGCCACATGGGGCCGGCCCTACTAGGACCCGAACCCCATGAGGGGCCGGCCGGCCTTGCAAGGAAAGAAAAAAAAAAGAAAAGAAAAGAAAAGAAAGAAAAGAAAAGAAAAGAAAAGGAAAGAAAAGAAAGGAAAGAAAAGAAAGGAAAGAAAAGAAAAGGAAAGAAAAGAAAGAAAAGGAAGGAAATACCGCCATGCGCGGGGGGAGGTTGCGTATGACGTTTGCACACACGCGGATCTACCCCGATCCCTCGATCCGACGCACAAGAAGAAGCGCCCGATCGCCATCGATTTCGTGTGCGAAATCCAGCCACAATTGCACCCGCCAGAAAAGAAAAACAACTAAATGTTATTCCCCTCATCAATGGATGAAGAAATCCCAGGTAATTATGAGAGAGATATAAAAGGGATTTAAAATTAAAAGTTCTCATATCTCTCTCCCCTCCCCTTTGCCTATAAATAGAGGGGGTGGGGGAATGAAGAAGAGGTCGAAGACTGAAGACAAAGCGCGGGAGCTCTGCAGAAGAGGAGACACTTCTTCACCGACCCAAGGCTTCACGAGGCACAGTCAAGCCTGTCCCGAGGGATCGGCTTACTGAAAGTCCTCATCAACGTGAAGACCCTTGCACACGAAGATCAAGACTTCGACTCCGTGCACGAAGAAGAAAGCTCGGAAGAGAAGACCCTTCGACTCCGAAGACGCCAGAAGCAAAGGCCGGAGAAGAAGCTCGGAGCGGCACTACCTATGTGCCAAGAAATGATAAAAAGAAAATTTCTATAAGTTCACACAATCCCACGGTGAGACTCTCGCTCTGTTTCCCTACCCAATGCCTATGTGTGTGCCTATAATTGGGTGACGTGTGGGCCACTTTATGGAAAAATAAAAAATACCTAGAATTTACCATCATAATCGTTCCTTTCAAATCTCGCAGGGGGTCGTCATCTCCTTGCAAGTCGCAAATCTCACAGGATTTGGCAATCTAGTGATTACTATGAAATAAAAGAAAAAGGAACCCAAACCACTATGGCTCCTTATTCTTTTCTCCTATCGGATTTGCTATTGCCAACTGCTATCATATTTGTTGTGTTGTGATTTCACAAAGTAAACCCACAAATCCAAATTGCTACTTTGTTGATCGTTTGTTCTTCCCACCAAAGCAAGAGCACGGAGGGCCCAAAATCGATCTAGTCCGTCAGACATTCCTTCTTCCCACAATGTGAGAACATCCTCTGATCTTATTTAGGATTTTTTCCATGCATGGGTTGATCTTATTGAGATCATCTCATGGTGTGTTTCTTAAATCTCATTGATTTCTTTTTGTTTGAGTGCATCTTCTCATATCCATACAGTTATTTGTTACTTGGGTTCTTTCTACTATTCTTAAAAGACGGTTTTTTTTATAATTATTTCGTCCAAATTTAGGTTAAATTATGGATAAACCATCCACTATTGATTCGTTTTTAAAAAAACGAAGTTTAGAGGCTGATTTAACGTCGAACTCCAATACCAAAAATTCTTCCCACGGTGCATTTCCTTCTAATTAAATATGCAAAAATCAATTTAGCAATAGTTGATATCCTTCCTATTAACATGATACTTTAACTTATGATGTTAATGCTATTAGCAATAGTTTTTTTTTCTCTTCATCCCACCCTACCTCTCCTATGACTACACCATCGGGTTCCTCTTCCACATCCGTCACTGTTGACGTCTCCCTCGCCATTGTCAAATCTATCTCACAAGAGGTCTCCATCAAGCTCTCGACCAACAACTACCTACTCTGGAAAACTCAGGTCACCCCGTCCTTAGAAGCCATGGTGTTCGCAGCGACACACCTTCTCTTGATGAAGTCTATGGACTCCTCCTTGATCATGAGATCTGTCTCCAGCACCAGGCCGCTTCTCAACCACCTGCTATTGCCTTCTACACCTCCCAATATCGAGGCCGAGGCTCCATCTCTAACAATGGTCACATGCTACAAGTGTGGTCTCCCTAATCACAAGGGCAACCACTGTTTTGCCTTTCAGGCGGATGAAACCTCCCATGCCACCCAGTCGATCTTTTGCTGCTATGCAAGTTGCTGATCCAAGTGATCCGACTTGGTACCCCGGCACAGGCGCAACAAACCACATGACCCCGAATGCAGCTGAGCTCAAGAACACGTACAAATCCCTAATCCGGGGATATATTGGTGATGAGTATCCTCTGGGTACGTAATTTGGTTGGAACGGAATTGACGGATATTCAATGGTAAGACGAGCAGCGCATATGAGCTCAGAAGGTCAGCTGTCTCCACCTTCAATATATGGATGATACGCTGGTCGTCCTCACTATCAATCGAGGTACAAGATTTTTATAATCTTATTATTTCATGAGTTTTTTTAATTTAATTGGTCAGAGGCTGCCTAGCCCTCTATCCTTTAGGAGGGGGTTCTAAGAAAGAAAAAATTATTACCATGATCATATTCGATATATCGCTTCTGCCGCGTGCCGTTGCCTTCAATACTTAGTCGACATAGACCGTCTCCTAATTAATTTAGTCGACCTAAAATTTTCAGTCCAAGCCAAGACTTAAAGTCAACCTAAAATGAATGTGATGACAAGCGTAGGTCAACCGTTCTGCTCACTACGTAATAATGCGAGTTGCATGTGAACAGCCGGAAATCAAATCCTCTGGCCCCCAAAGAAAAGAGAAAAGAAAGAAAGAGAGAAATAACGACAAGCGAGAGTAGATGGTCGGGCAACTTGGAGTGATCCAAGAGAATCCAACTTTTTTTCTTTTTTGGGAACGAAGGCCAGGAAGGAAGAGGATTCCACCAACAAAGTGGAAAGAGTGTGCAATGAGATGATGCATGCATGGGACGGATTTGTCAAAAAGAAACAACGATCAGCCTTCGTTCGAGTCTTTGATTTCACACGGGAGGAATACTACGTCCCACCTACGTTCATTGCGCCCTCGGATTGAGCCATGCAGATCGATCGAGCTCTATAAATACCACCCAATCCCTTGCTACCTCTCTTCACCATATATCGACCTAAGCCTCACTTCACTCCTCAACCGCAATGGCGACCACCACTAGGCTCTTGGCCTTTGCCATCGTAGCCCTCCTCAGCGTTGGCCTTTCCTCGGCCGCTAGGTCGCTATACGGCATCACCGGCGGTGGTGGAGGCGGCGGCAGTGGTGGTGGGGGTGGGGGTGGTTCTGGCACCGGTTTAGGGTCCGGCTCGGGCGCCGGCTCTGGATACGGTGAAGGTGCCGGCGGAGCGAGCGGTGGGGGGTATGGGAAGGGAGGAGGAGGCGGCGGTGGTGGCGGAGAAGGTGGGGGCGACGGGTCCGGTGAGGGATCAGGGCATGGCTATGGCTCGGGCTATGGGTCGGGTGCCGGTGCAGGGCAGGGTGAAGGCTACGGAAGCGGAGGTGGTGGTGGTGGTGGAGGAGGCTCCGGCGGAGGAAACGGAAGCGGGAGCGGGTCGGGGTATGGCTCCGGATCTGGCTCTGGGTACGGTGCTGGCGGTGCCCACGGTGGAGGAAGTGGTGGTGGTGGTGGTGGTGGAGGAGGTGGTGGCTCCGGTTCGGGTTCGGGCTCGGGCTACGGTTCTGGCTCTGGTTCCGGTTTTGGCAGTGGCAGGGGTGTGGATGGACACCACTAACTTCGGCTACAAAGATGAAGGGCATATTCATAAATACCAATCATATAGTAACCTCTGTTGTACTTGTTTAAGTACTTACTACTGCACTCGTATGTAATGCCGTATCCACTCGGAGCAATTTTTCATAAAATAAAGGAGTGATTAATTATATACATGAAATATTTCTGGGATCCATATATTTTAATAAGTACAATAAGATCAACTTGCTGATTAACTCTCAATTCTTTTCTTGGGAATCGGAATTCCCAAGGAAATTGGTTTGACGTGGAACCAACTAGGTATGCCAATGGGTCGGGTCGGGTCGGTCGGATTCGGTTTTAAATTTTTATTTTAAACGTGCCGGGGGCGGGCCTACTCAAAATTATAAAAATCAATTTCCATACCCGCCACATTGCTATTCCCAAAACCAACTCTCTGGGTGAAAGAGATTTTTACAAATTACAATTAATAATACTAAAATAAAATTAACAAGGATATTATGGGTTCTATGGATTGAGATTCGGTGATGTTATATATAATAACATAATTAAATTGCAGTCCAACTGATCAAGTAGATTTTAAAAAATTAAGTAGTGATCGTTTGGGAAGATGGAACTTCCTGAAGGATTAAGAGTCGTTGATAAGATGCGATGATTTGAAATATTAAACCGTTGAGGTGCGGTGCGGTACCGGTTTTTGATTTCATCGTATAAAATCACACCGTTTAAATCATTATAATGATAAACCATGGTGCACAGCACTACACCACACCGCATGGTTCGGTTTCAGTTTTACATAATGGTAAACCATCGTAGTGCACTGGGGCGAAACCAAAGGGGGCAGGGAAGGGCTGTGGCCCCCCCAAATCTTGAAAATATTAAAGGAGACCCACTAGTTTCTTGATGGGTGGTCCAAATATTGCTACTTCTTGGACCCCCCAAACTAAAGCCAAGAAATCCTCCTCCGGCGAAGCCAGTCACAAGAAATAAACATTGCTATCCCCCAAGAAGGAGTCGTCTGCTTTGAAACCCGTCAGGATTATGCAGAAGCTTGGGCCATCCGAAGGACTGGAACTCGAAGAAGGGCGTATGCATCAATAACGACCACATCCTTTGCGACCTCCATAAAGCCAAAAAGATTGTTGGAGTAGTCACTGAGGTCAAGATCGGCAAGCAGAAGATAACCAAAGTAGTTTGCTCATTGTTGATGCTTGTGGCTTCCTCTTCTTCTCCTCGTCAAACTCCAGACCGTCCGCCTTGATGTGCTTCAAGCTAGCATCACCACCAAAAATGTTTTTCATAGGTTTCCAACAGCCCGTGACCATTAAAAGAACATCCAGCCCGCCCTGCTCAACTTGCCCGGACGAACCCTGAAAACCTTCGAAGGGATGAGCCCAAAAAAAAAAAAAAAGGAGGGCCGCAACCCCTATGGAGGGGGAGGGGAGCTCGGAACAAGGCCACAGTGGGAGCCCGACCCTGCGCCGGCTCGCCTCCGCTGAACCCTACGCCCGGCCGTCATCTTAGCGCCGCACACCATCGTACTCTCGCACCGAAGAAGGGGCCACAACCCTCCGCCAAGGTACACCGTGGCCGTCTTCGCGCTCCTGTCTCCCCTGAGCCGCCTCCAGACATCGCGCAACGGCTACCGTCGACGTTCGCGCCATCTTCAAAGTAAGAGGAAGTCCGCAACGAGAAAGGTGATCAAAACCCTAACAAGGGTCATCGTCTTCGAGCCGCCAGATGGGCCTTCGTCTCCAAGCCGCCAAAGGATCCTTCGTCTCCAAATCGTCGAAGAAGCCTTCGCCTCCAAGTCACCGAAGAGCCTTCATCTCCACGAGCCGATAAAGGAGCCTTTGTCTCCAAGCCGCCGAAGGATCCATCGTTTCCAAGCCGCAAAAGAAGCCTTTGTCTTCAAACCCCGCGTACCATGCGCCGCCGGCGCCACTGCCGCTGCGCCACCGCAAACCAGAGAAAAAAAAAAAAGAGGAAGAAGAAGAAGAAAGAGGAAGAAGAAGGCGGCGAGGGCGGTCAACACCTCAGCCGCGCTCCTCCGTCCTCCTCACCGCGGTCGTTGTCGCCCCGTCGCTTCGAGCCCGCTTTCGCAACAATCTTCAAGTCGCGCACCATCGCCGCCGCCGCCGCCGCCGACGAAAGAGGCGACACCGGGAAGATGGAGTAAGTCGCATGCAACCCTAGGCAGCCTCTTCCGACGGCGGTCTCCAAGCTCCAGCCCTCCGCAAGAATGAAGCGGTGGACAAAAGGGGTACAGGCCCTTAAATAAGCCCCAGTCCCATCCAAGAAAGGAATCAAGGACAAGTGATGCGCGTTTCCTACGTACCCAAGTACTCCGTGTTTCCGCCGGCGCACTTATCCTTGAGGGGGCATTTGTAGACACACAAATTGTGTCTAACCCGGACCCGACCTGCATGCGCCAATTTGGAGGTGAACCTGACACACTCGGACCCGGACCCGACTTGCATGCCCCTACGCTGGTGCAAACCCGACGTGGACCACGACTCGGACCCGACTCGCACCTGACAAGAAGCCGGGTGGGCCCATCCTCAAGTGGGGCCCACCCGTCCCCATACTAGGCTCCGAATCCCATGGGGAGGCTGGCCCCCACTAAGGATCCGGACCCCCCATGGGGAGGCCGGCCTTGCAAGGAAAAAGAAAATAAAGGAAAGAAAAGAAAAGGAAAAAGAAAAGAAAGGAAAGAAAAGAAAAGGAAAGAAAAGAAAAGGAAAAAGAAAAGAAAGGAAAGAAAAGAAAGGAAAGAAAAGAAAAGAAAAGGAAGCAAGAGAAAAGGAAAGAAAAGAAAGGAAAGAAAAGAAAAGGAAAGAAAAGAAAGAAAAGGAAAGAATTACCGCCATGCACGGGGGGAGGTTGTGTATGACGTCTGCTCACACGCGGATCTGCGCCGATCCCTCGATCCGGCGGACAAGAAGAAGAGCCGGATCGCCATCGATTTCGTGTGCAAAATCCAGCCATAATTACCCCGACAGAAAAGGAAAGCAAATAAAGATTTATTCCCCTCATCAATGGATGAATAAATCCTGGGTAATTATGAGGGTGATATTAAAGTGATTTAAAATTAAAACTTCCCATATCTTTCCCCCCTCCCCTTTTGCCTATAAATAGAGGGGGTGGGGGAAGGCTCAAGAGGTCGAAGATTGAAGACGAAGCGTGGAAGCTCTGCAGAAAAGGAGACGCTTCTTCATCGACCCAAGGCTTCACGAGGCACAGGCAAGCCTGTCCTTCCGGGATCGGCTTAGTCCATTGAAAGCCCTCATCAACGTGAAGACCCTTGCACAAGAAGATCAAGACTTTGACTCCGTGCACGAAGAAGAAAGCTTGGAGAAGAAGACCCTTCGACTCCGAAGACGCCAGAAGCAAAGGTCGAAGAAGAAGCTCGGAGCGGCACTACCCTGTCGGCTCCAACAAACCCTCACCTCCGATCAAGCTCCAAAGCCCGGAGAAGAGGAATGAAGCGTCATCAATCCGTCGCCTTCGACAAACATCTGCCCCATCCATGAAGAAGAAAGCCTGGGGAGGACTACCTAAAGCGTCGCTATACCCGTCGTCGTCGAAGCAAAACCGGTGCTATAACCGTCGCACGAAGATCGGTGCTGCCCCCACTATCTCCAAAAGTATTCTTCGACTCCGATCACGCCAAAGAAGCCCGGAGAAGAAGAGAAGTCCAGCCGATACCCAAACCGTCGAGGCACCGAAGAAGTAGCCCACGTCGTTCGAGAAGAAGACCTAGTTGACGCTGAAGCCAAAGCCCACGTAAGAAGCCAAAGCAAAAGCCCCGGTAAAGCCCGCACCAAAGCAACGCAAAGTGCCAAAGCCAAGTGACTACGCCGGTCTCGAGCAAAAGCACCGCACGTTCTAGCCGATACGATGCGAAGTCCGGAAGAACGAAAGCATCGCAAGTCTCCCCCGTCTACGTCCAAGCTCAAGCACCAAAGCAAAGCAAAAGCCAGAGCCACGCCAAAGCCAAGCCAAAGCTGAAAGCCAAAGCCGACGCCAAAAGCACGATCGACGCCGCGAACCGACGATCAAGGACGCCGAGGTCAAGCAAGGAGCGAGGAAGACACGAAGACCGAGGAATTAAGCCAAAAAAACCCCTAGCCGAGAAAGCGCGAAGCACGGAAGGGACAAAGCAACGGTGGATACTCCTTAGCCTCTCAAAAAAAACCTCACCTTGTAAAGACCCCTGTCCTGGGCAACCCCTTCAGAGCTCTCGCACGAACACCACATGGAGACGCAGATCAAAGGGATCCTCCAGAATATCTCTCCCACAATCCCTTGATCAACACTCGCCGCAACCCGGACTCGCCACACCCGAGCCACCCGGGTCCCGGCCACCCTTGTAATCTTGTTTTGTGCAATAAAGACGACCTGCATCTTTTTCGTGCACCACAGATTTCTGGCACGCCCGGTGGGACCTCTTCTCCTTTCATCCGTACGACTGAAGAAACTGCTGCAAGTTCGCAATGGCCGGGACAAGCAACGATGCGTTTGCCCCAAGCCTTTCGCCCATCGCCGAGTCTCCTCTACTCCGACACGGTGATCCAGCAAACCTGGAGGGTGATGCTCCCCCGATGGTACGCGTCTACACTCAGCGTACTCGAACTCTTGCGGATGTCTTCATGCCAGAAACTACTGCCGAAGATGCTCGTCAAAGCGCCGACGAGGCCTTGGTGCATGAAGAAACGCACCTCGATACTAGAGTCCATGTCCAGAAGTTTGGGGAGGACCAGCCCCAACCCCGAGCCCATTCGTGTTCTCTAGCGGAAGTTGCACCTTCCTTGCAGGGGGCAAACATCAATCATCAACCAGCAGCAAGTCGGCGCAACTATATTTCCGACGATGACGGCGAGGATGCTAGCATGCAACATCGAGACGTCGTCCGTCACCATCCTCCGTCCGCTCTTCAGCTCCAAGTCATGCAGATGGGTGAGCAAATGGCGCAAATCGCTCAGTTAATAGAGGAGAAGGATCATCACATCAACACTTTGCTTCAGAAGCTAAGCGCAAGGGATGCTGCAACAAACGATCAACCCATTGCCTCTCCAATAGCCGCTCCAGCTCCGTCTTCAACTCCCGCTCTTGCAGAGGTTGCTCCGACGATTCAAGCGGTTACTCCAACACTCTCATCGGTTCCCGTCCAGGCGGAAGTCGTCTCGCCAACACCAGCCTCGGTGGTCACGCAACCTCCGGCAACAACAATAATGAATGCTCAGCAAGTACAAGCGTTGGTAGCCGACATGATGCGCTCCCACGGCAGTGGCCTTCCTCCGATCACGGCGGCATACTCAAAGCCCTACACCGCAAGGATCCAGCAGCTACGCTTCCCAATCGGATTCCAGCCACCAAAGTTCTAGCACTTCGACGGAAAGGGAAATCCAAGACAGCACGTTGCTCACTTCATCGAAACCTGCAACAATGCCGGCACATATGGCGATGAGATGGTGAAACAGTTCGTTCGCACCCTCAAAGGTAATGCTTTTGACTGGTATGTTGATCTTCCTCCAGGGACCATCGACAGCTGGGATCAGATAGAGAGGGAGTTCCTCAATCGCTTCTACAGCACTAGACGCACCGTCAGCATGACCGAACTCACCGCCGTCAAGCAAAGGAAAGACGAGCCGGTGATCGACTACATCGACAGATGGAGGAACCTCGCATTGAATTCACGAGACCGTTTGTCTGAAGACTCGGCCATCGAGATGTGCACCCAAGGCATGTACTGGGGCCTGCTCTATATCCTCAAAGGTATCAAGCCTCGGTCTTTCGAAGAACTCGCAACTCAGGCTCACAACATGGAACTCGGCCTAGCAAGCCGCGGGGACTCGAAGAACAAAGACTTCTTGAAGGTGGAGAAGAAGGACAAGCCACCGACACCGAAACCGAAACAAGTCAATGTTGCTGACGTCACTTCAACTCGCAAGCTGCTCAAGATCGGTGGCAAGCCGGATCAGAAGAAGGGAGTCGCCATACTGCCGCCTCCGTCGCCAAGACAAATAATGACTCTCGAGGAGCTCGAAGCCAAGCAGTACCCCTTCCCGGACTCGGAAGTCTCCTCCATATTCGATTAACTACTACAAAAGAAGATGATAGAGCTCCCTCCTTCGAAGAGGCCCGAGCAGATGCATCGCGTCGACGACCCTCTCTTCTGCAAATATCACCAGGTGGTAAGTCATCCCATCGAAAGATGCTTCGTCTTCAAAGAAAGAATCATGACACTCGCAAAGCAAGGGAAGATAGAGATCGACTCTGGAGAGGTCGCTACGACCAACATGACGTCCATCACCTTCGGCTCCTTCTCACCGGTACTCGTTGCTGCACGACAAAGAACGCCCAAATTACGACGATAACCTTTTCGGATAAGGACTTGCAACTCGGGACGCGATTGCACAACCGGCCTGTCTACATTTCGGGATACATCAAGGAGATGCCAGTGAATCAAATCCTGTTGGACTATGGCTCCGCCGTCAACATCATGCCTATCCAGACAATGCGGCAACTCGGCATCACCAACGACCAGCTCTCGCCCAGCCAATTAGTCATTCAAGGGTTCAACCAGGGTGGACAGTCCACTATTGGAATCATCCGCCTGAAGCTTTCAATCAGCCCGCTAGATACAACGGTCCTCTTCCACATCATCGATTGCCAGACGTCATATCGCCTCCTGTTGGGCAGGCCATGGCTACACGAGAATGGCGTCGTAGTGTCCACCTAGCACCAGTGCCTCAAGTACTATGAAGAAGGCACGGAGAAATGCATAGTTGCTGATGACAAGCCGTTCAATGAGGCCGAGGCACATTTGGCCGACGCCAAGTTCTACCAAGCTAGAGACCTAGTCACGGAAGTCCTTCCGGCTAAAGCCCCTCGAGTCCAGAAGGCTGAAGAGGTGAGACAGGGCGAGGTTCATCCACCTGCAAAACCGATGCAACCTTCCGACAATGCAAAACTCGAGGTCCAAGAAGCATCAAAGTCAAAACAAAGGATGCGCATCAATTCCGGGTCAAGAGCCATGCAACATACCCCGTTGCCCATCCAAGCGACACCAGTCCTGCGACTCGCTCCCCAGTGGCTCCGCAAATCTGAGCGATTGCCTTCTACTCCGGCAAGAAATCTGGCCCCGCCATTATCACAGGCCAATGTCGTCACTCTGCAAAAAATGACGTTGCCACTACCTAGCCTGACGCAAGCTCCGAACCCGAGCAAACCTGTCGAATCAGTCGACCCCAATCAACTTGGATTCAAGCCGTAAGGAAGTTGGGGGCAAAACACTGCCAAGTTGTTGTTCAAAGCCGGCTACAACAAAGAGAGCGCCATGGGCACACTTCCCCCGGCAGCAATTCCACATGGGATGACGAGGACTCAAGCCCGGCTATTTCAAAACGGTGAACAAATTCTTCCAAACCACCGAGGCATCAGCTCCGGTCAAACTCCGATGGTCATCAGGGCTGCAGCAAGGAAGAGCTTCACCTCGAACTATATCGGGGCAAAGAGAGTGGGCGAAGCAGCTGAAGGATCGACAATCTCCGATGCACGCTCTACCTACCCCAGCCACCCCAACAGTAGAGGAAGACAGTGATGGGCTCAATACCAAGCCTTGCTCCGGAAGCCAAATAGAGGCAGTAAAAACCGATCGAATCGAAAGCGCACATCTGTGTTCGAAAGGCTTGGGCCAGTTAAGCAATCAAAGAAGAAGTCAGTATTCGATCGTCTGGGAATGCCAGTTGAGGACCTCGTTTCAACACCCACCCACCCACCCATGGCAGCCGTCCATTACATCTCCGTTGATCAAACTGACAACGGTGATTCTTCTCCGTCGGACGATGAGTTGCTAGAGGCCCCGCCAGTCCTCGACGAAGGGGGGTAGTCCACCGTTGATGACTTGAAGAAAATTAATTTGGGCACAGAAACGGAGCCTCAACCTACATTCATCAGCACACTCTTGACTCCTGAAGAAGAAGCTGCATACATCAAACTGCTCAAAGAATACAGACATGTCTTCGCATGGTCCTACAAGGAGATGCCGGGTCTCGATCCTAAAATCGCAGTGCACCAGCTCAGCGTCAAACACGAAGCCAGCGCTATCAAGCAAGGACAAAGACGCTACCGGCCGAAACTGGTACCCCAAATAGAAGGTGAAGTTAACAAGTTGATTGAAGCCGGCTTCATCCGAGAGGTCAAGTACCCGACATGGATCTCTAGCGTCGTCCCGGTCAAAAAGAAGAACGGTCAAATCCGAGTATGCGTGGACTTCAGAGATTTGAACAACGCATGTCCGAAGGATGACTTTCCCTTGCCAATCATGGAGCTAATGGTGGATGCCACGACAGGCCACGAGGTGCTAACTTTCATGGACAGATCATCGGGCTAAAATCAGATTCGGATGACACCCAAGACGAAGAGCTCACAGCATTCCACACACCGAAAGGAATCTACTGCTACAAAGTTATGTCGTTCGGCTTGAAGAACGCAGGAGCCACCTACCAGCAAGCTATGCAGAAAATCTTCGACGATATTCTTCATCAAAACGTGGAGTGTTATGTCGACGACCTCATAGTGAAATCCAAGAAGAAGTCGGCACATCTACAAGATCTCGAGCTAATCTTCAAACGGCTTCGAAGGTACCAACTCCGCATGAATCCACTCAAGTGCGCATTCGGAGTCTCCTCAGGCAAGTTCCTCGGCTTCGTCGTACAACATCGAGATATTGAGATAGATCAATCCAAAATAGATGCTATCGTCAATATGCCCGCACCAAAGACAGTGCGAGACCTCAGAGGTCTCCAAGGGCACTTGACGTATATCCGAAGATTCATCGCCAACCTAGCTGGAAAGTGCCACCCGTTTAGTCGCCTCATGAAGAAAGGAGCACCGTTCAAATGGGATGAAGCTTTCCAAGAAGCATTCCAAAACATCAAAGCCTATCTACTGAAGCCGCCAATACTATCAGCACCAGTTCGAGGAAGGTCGCTAATCCTCTACATTAGTGCCTAGGAGCAATCCTCGCTACACGTTTCCATACCTCGTGCATGATTCCTGCTGCCCACATTTATTAAACCATGGTCGTCTAATCAACCTATTGCCAAGAAATGATTAAAAGAATATTTCTATAAGTTCACACAATCCCACGGTGAGACTCCCGCTCGGTTTCCCTACCCAATGCCTATGTGTGTGCCTATAATTGGGTGACGTGTGGGCCAATTTATGGAAAAATAAGAAATACCTTGAATTTACCATCGTAATTGTTCCTCTCAAATCGCGCAGGGGGTCGTTATCTCCTTGCAAGTCGCAAATCTCACAGGATTTGGCAATTTAGTAATTACAATGAAATAAAAGAAAAGGAAACCCAAACCACTAGGGCTCCTTATTCTTATCTCCTATTTGATTCGCTATTGCCAACTGCTATCAGATTTATTGTGTTATGATTGCACAAAGTAAACCCACAAATCCAAATCGCTATTTCGTTGATCGTTTGTTTTTCCCACGAAAGCAAGCGCACGGAGGACCCAAATTCGATCTAGTCCGTCAGGCATTCCTTCTTCCCACAAAGTGAGAACATCCTCTGATCTTATTTAGGATTTTTTTCCATGCATGGGTTGATCTTATTGAGATCATCTCATGGTATTTTTCTTAAATCTCATTAATTTCTTTTTGTTTGAGTGCATCTTCTCATATCCATACTGTTATTTGTTACTTGGATTCTTTCTACTATTCTTAAAAGATGGTTTTTTAAAAATTATTTTGTCCAAATTTAGGTTAAATTATGGATTAACCATCCACTATTGATTCATTCTTTAAAAAACGAAGTTCGGAGGCAGATTTAACGTCAGACTCCAATACCAAAAATTATTCCCACGATGCACGCCCTTCTAATTAAATTTGCATAAATCGATTCAGCAAGAGTTGATATCCCTCCTATTGAACATGATACTTTAACTTATGATGTTAATGCCTCTGAATTGAATCTCTGAGAATTCAATCTACGGGCCGAAGTTGATATTGCTTCTTTAGAATGTAATCTAGGTCTACGACATCCAATATGGTACTACCCGCGTGCTCAAAGAAATGAAGTTGACATGCTTATATCACAGCTGAGTTATATCAACATATTTTATTAAAATACCTATTGTCTGAATCAAAGAAGCATCCTCGTCGATTCCAATCAAATTGGTTTAAAATTTTTCCATCATGGTTAGAATATGTTCATAACAAAGATGTAGTTTTTTGTTTACTCTGCTATCTTTTTAGTGAAAAGTCAGTTGGACTTTCTGGATCAAATGCATTCATTATGGAAGGATTTCGTAATTGGAAAAAAGTCAATAATTATTGAAAGAATTATGCTTTTTCAGGCCATATTGGAATGGATCCAAATACACCATATAATGCAGCTAAACAAACTTCTAAAGATCTTATGAACCAGTCACAGTACATCAAAAAGATATTTCAGAAACAACGTTCTATACAAATCTCAAATAATATGTTGCAACTTAAAACGTCAAAAGATACAGTCCGTTGGCTAACAATTCAAGCATTCACTTTCATAGGACAAGATGAAGGACCTGATTCTAAAAAACATGGTATTTTTTTTGAAATTATTAAAACTTTTAACATCTTATAATTAAAAATTCGTTGGAGTTGTCCTACATAATGCTTCTAGAAATACAAAGTATATTTCTCCTAAAACTTAAAAGGAGATTTTATATATTTTCTTAAATAGAGTTCGCAGTACAATCCGTGAGGAAATTAGTGATGCCAAGTTTTGCATCATTATTGATGAAGCTCGGGATGAGTCAAAGAGGGAGCAAATGACTCTTGTTTTAAGATTTGTTGATAAATCTGGTTTTATCATAGAACATTTTTTGGATCTTGTTCATGTCTCAGAAACTATAGCATTGACTTTAAAAAATAAGATATCTTCTGTTATTTTTTGACATAATTTTAGTATCAAAAACATCCGAGGTCAGAGATATATATGATGGCACAAGTACTATGCGTGGTGAATGGAATGGATCACAAGCTTTGTTTTTGATGAGATGCTCATATGCATATTACATCCATTGTTTAGCATGCCGTTTGCAATTAGCAGTAATTGTAGCAACTAGGGAAGTTATTCATGTACATCAATTTTTCTCTAAATTGATATTTATCGCAAACATTATCAGTGCATCTTCCAAATATTATGATGAGCTACAATCTGCTCAAGCTGCTAAAATATCATGTTTGTTAGCGATTGTTGAACTTGAATATGGCAGAAGGCTTAATCAAATTGGTTCTTTACAGTGGGCCGGTGGCACTTGATGAGGCTCCCATTTCTGTTCTATATACAGTTTATTGAAAATTAATACTGATGGATCAACATATTCTCAGTGTGGTGATGCTGATGCAGCTTATTATGCAATTACATCATTTGAATTTGTCTTTAGTCTTCATATTATGAGAGAAATTCTTAGAAACATCGATGTTTTATGTCCAGCTCTATAATGCCAGTCTCAATATATCCTTAATGCCATAAATTTAGTACCTACCACAAAGCACTTATTCAAAATTTCAGAGATGACGGTTGGAATACATTTCTTGAGATGGTAATAACATTCGGTAAATGACATGACATTGAAATTCCTGATATGAATGGTCGCTATACTCGGGTCACGGGCGAGCACGCATTCAAAAAGATCACATTATATTTGACCAGCACTATCGAGTCGGTATATTTTTTGCTGCAATACATTCACAGTTGCAAGAGCTGAATAATTTATTTAATAAGTGCACTATAAATCTTCTTACACATAGCTGATCATTTGTAGATCCTAAAGGTGGTTATAAGTTGTTCAAAATTGATGATATTTATTGTCTGGTGGACAAATTCTATTCCCAAGACTTTACTGAGAAAGAGAAAATTCATTTAAGATTTCAGCTCCAGCATTATGAACTGGATGTACCACAACATCCAGATCTACAGAAAGTACGACGATTGCAAAACTATGCCAAGGATTGATAAAAACAAATAAATTAATCAAAAATTTACCCTCGCATTGATCGATTGTTTCACTTAGTATTGACGCTTTCGGTCTCAACAACAACAGCCGAACGAGCATTCTCAGCCAGAAATATTATGAAGACAAAGCTTCAAAACAAAATGTAGGATGAATTTCTCATAGATTATTTGATTGTATACATTGAGAAAAAAATTACAGAAACATTCAATATAGAAGCAATTATAGATGATTTTAATTATATAAAAGAACGACGAGCACAGTTTTAATAATATTTCAGTTTTTAATAACAATATGTATTTTTAAATTATTATGTAAAAAAATTTTGCCTTTCATTTTTTTTTGGCCTCCCCCCAAAGGGAATATCCTTGTTCCGCGGCTTCCGCCCCTGGCGATGCGATGTGGTTTCGGTGTGGCGGTTTGATCTTGTGGTGCAGTTTCGGTTTTGTCCAAAACTGTACCAAAACCACATGCACCGTTGCCATCCCTATGTACATGAAGACCTAGAAACACAGTCAACCCACCAACCATTTTCATCTCAAACTATTTACACATTATCTCAGAAAAGAGAAGGATAAAAAGAGAGAGAATTGAAAGCTTCACTTCCACTCAACGGTTTTTATCCTAGATTTTCATAATTGTCTTTTGAAGGGCATCAAAGAAGAAGATGACGTACTACGAGAAAATCTCATGATTTCGTTCTTCTCTATGGGTGTCCATTAATCCCATGTATCGTAATTAATTGCTTGAATAATCTATAGGTTGTGTCGCATGATCGGGCTTTTATGTTTATTTTTTGGAAACTTTATACAAGAGGCTTCAGTTAAACTCGGTATCCAGATTATCGGTTTTAAACCCAGTAATCCAAATACCGGGCTCTATTTCAAACGAAAAAAAAATTATCGCACTCGCTTTACAGCGCGGACATGCCACGTGGCTATCAGAGTGCTAGGTTGGTAAATAGTTTTCATCAGTCGCTGTCTTGTTAAATATTTTATTTTGTAATAATAATAGTGTATGCCCGTGCCTATCGGCACTGCAACGAACCACCGAAGGCGACGAAAATGCATCTGTCGGTACTGTAGTAGGCTGCCTTCGGCGGCAACACACCTGAACGCCTTCGGCAACAAAAACACTTTCGACGACAACATCGGTATTCGTGACACCCATTTCCTCGCCCATGCCGATTGGCACGAAGCGGGCGCCTTCGACGCGACCAACTCCCCCTCCCCCCATAATCGATCAATAACAGTTGTCTCGCTTCGAACGGATTTCTCGAGATTGACCTGATGGTTTGGGGCGGTCGAAATTTCAGCATGCGGGTTTATAGCCGTTGATACGAACAACGATCACGGTATGAACGATTGTTTGGGGCGGTCGAAATTTCAACCGGCGGGTTTATAGCCGTTGATATGAACAATGATCACGGGATGAACGATCAGGTTTAGTGTAGTTTAAATGGGCCAGAATTTAAAGGGTTTAATGCATATTAAATGGGTTGGGATTTGAAACCAAGGTGAGGGAGTTGGTTGACGGGGAAATAGAGATTGTGCGTTAATTTTTGAACGAATGGTTAGATCTATTTGGTTCATTTTTGTTCAGTCAACTTGTCCAGGTTTTTTAGGGGGGAGATCGAGAAAACTGTGCAAGGAAAGAGGATCAGGTGAGTGGACAGCTGCAATCGGGTTTAAAGAGAGACGGTAACGGGAGAGAAGAGAGAGAGAGAGAGAGAGAGAGAGAGAGAGAGAGAGATTGGGGAAGAGAGAGAGAGAGAGAGGGGGAAAGAGAGAGGTGGTTTTTTTTTTTGTCTAGTCAGCTTGTCCTAGTCAGGTGCATGCCCGTGCCTGTCGGCACTGCAGCGGGTCGCCTTCGGCGACAAAACGCCTGAACGTCTTTAGCAACAAAACACTTTCGACAACAACACCGACTTTCATAGGGACATCCATTTCCTCGCTCGTGCCAATTGGCACGAAGCGGGCGCCTTCGTCGCGACCAACTCCCCCTCCCCCTATAATTGATCAATCACAGTTGTCTATGTTGGATGCATCTACGGTTGTGATTGGATTCGGGTAGAAAGAGGTCAGGAAAGAGGGAAAGAGACGATCGGGATGAGAGAGCAAGAGGTTTGGATGTGAGAGAGGGAAATAGATATGGAAAGAGAAAAGAGAGAATTTTGGTTAGAGAGATTATAGGGCTTGAATGGAGAGAGATGTTTGCAATGAGAGAGAGAACGGGAAAGAACTGCGTGCATGGCTTTGTTGGAGTGGGCGGCTGTGATTCGAATGGGTCGGGATGGTCGGGTGAGATAAGGAAAGGAGTTAGAGAGAGTTCGATGGATCGCATGAGATAGAAGTGATCGGATGGGTGAATGGTGAATTCAGACGGCTGTGATCAAGTGGGGATCATATATGGTAATGGATGGAGAGAAAGGATCGGGTTGATGGATGCATGAATATCAATATGTATTTTTGAATTATTATGTAAAAAATTTTGCCTTTCATTTTTTTTCGACCCCCCCCAAAGGGAATATCCTTGTTCCGCGGCTTCCGCCCCTGGCGATGCGATGTGGTTTTGGTGTGGCGGTTTGATCTTGTGGTGCAGTTTCCGTTTAGTCCAAAACTGTACCCAAACCACATGCACCGTTGCCATCCCTATGTACATGAAGACCCAGAAACACAGTCAACCCACCAACCATTTTCATCTCAAACTATTTACACATTATCTTAGAAAAGAGAAGGATAAAAAGAGAGAAAATTGAAAGCTTCACTTCCACTCAACGGTTTTCATCCTAGATTTTCATAATTGTCTTTTGAAGAGCATCAAAGAAGAAGATGACGTACTACGAGAAAATCTCATGATTTCGTTCTTCTCTATGGGTGTCCATTAATCCCATGTATCGTAATTAATTGCTTGAATAATCTATAGGTTTTGTCGCATGATCGGGCTTTTGTGTTTATTTTATGGAAACTTTATACAAGAGGCTTCAGTTAAACTCGGTATCCAGATTACCGGTTTTAAACCCGGTAATCCAAATATCGGGCTCTATTTCAAACGAAAAAAAAAAAAAAATTATCGCGCTTGCTTTACAGCACGGACATGCCACGTGGCTATCAGAGCGCTAGGTTGGTAAATAGTTTTCATCAGTTGCTGTCTTGTTAAATATTTTATTTTGTAATAATAATAGTGCATGTCCTTGCCTATCGGCACTACAACGAACCACCGAATGCGACGAAAATGCATCTGTCGGCACTGTAGCAGGCTGCCTTCGGCGGCAACACACCTGAACGCCTTTGGCATCAAAAACACTTTCGACGACAACACCGGTATACGTGACACCCATTTCCTCGCCCATGCCGATTGGCACGAAGCGGGCGCCTTCGATGCGACCAACTCCCCCTCCCCGTATAATCGATCAACAACAGTTGTCTCTGTTCGAACGGATTTCTCGAGATTGACCTGAGGGTTTGGGACGGTCGAAATTTCAGTAGGCGGGTTTATGGCCGTTGATACGAACAACGATCACGGGATGAACGATTGTTTAGGGCAGTCAAAATTTCAGCCGGCGGGTTTATAGCCATTGATACGAACAATGATCATGGGATGAACGATCAGGTTTAGTGTAGTTTAAATGGGCCGGAATTTTATGGGTTTAGTGCAATTTAAATGGGTTGGGATTTGAAACCAAGGTGAGGGAGTTGGTTGACGGGGAAATAGAGATTGTGCGTTAATTTTTGAACGAATGGTTAGATCTATTTGGTTCATTTTTGTTCAGTCAACTTGTCCAGGTTTTTTAGGGGGGAGATCGAGAAAACTGTGCAAGGAAAGAGGATCAGGTGAGTGGACAGCTGCAATCGGGTTTAAAGAGAGACGGAAACGGGAGAGAAAAGAGAGAGAGAAAGAGAGAGTGGGAGATTAGGGAAGAGAGAGAGGGGGGGGGGAAAGAGAGAGGTGTTTTTTTTTTGTCTAGTCAGCTTGTCCTGTCAGGTGCATGCCCGTGCCTGTCGGCACTGCAGCGGGTCGCCTTCGGCGACAAAACACCTGAACGTCTTTGGCAACAAAACACTTTCGACAACAACACCGACATTCATAGGCACACCCATTTCCTCGCTCGTGCCAATTGGCACGAAGCGGGCGCCTTCGTCGCGACCAACTCCCCCTCCCCCTATAATCGATCAATCACAGTTGTCTATGTTGGATGCATCTACGGTTGTGATTGGATTCGGGTAGAAAGAAGTCAGGAAAGAGGGAAAAGAGATGATCGGGATGAGAGAGCAAGAGGTTCGGATGTGAGAGAGGGAAATAGATATGGAAAGAGAAAAGAGAGAATTTTGGTTAGAGAGATTATAGGGCTTGAATGGAGAGAGATGTTCGCAATGAGAGAGAGAACGGGAAAGAACTGCGTGCATGGCTTTGTTGGAGTGGGCTGCTGTAATTCGAATGGGTCGGGATGGTCGGGTGAGATAAGGAAAGGAGTTAGAGAGAGTCCAATGGATCGCATGAGATAGAAGTGATCGGATGGGTGAATGGTGAATTCGGACGGCTGTGATCAAGTGGGGATCATATATGGTAATGGATGGAGAGAAAGGATCGGGTTGATGGATGCATGAGGCCGGATCGGGTAAGAGATCTAGAGAGAGAAAGAGTAGGTAGTTAAAATGTTGGCTTTGTTATGGGTTTTAGAGAGAGAGAAGATCGGGTGCTAACTGGAAACTGAGAGAAAGAAGGACACGAGAGAAAGTCATCGGGTAATTGCTGCAGGTCTCGGGTAGAACGGACGAGTTGTGATGAAGGAAAATAAAAAGGAAAGAGAGTGGGAGATGGGATCACGGGACTGGGTACAGCTGTGCATGGAGATCGCGAGGGGATTCTCAGATGGTTTTAGAAAGACAAAGAGAGAAATCAGGGGTGAAGAGGTTATGGAAGGAGAGAGAAAACCGAGAGAGAGGATCGGGATCGCGTGCAGATTTTAGAGAGAAAGAGGGCTGGGTTTGGATGTCAGGCGTGCATGCCTAGATGCAAGGAACGGCTGTGATGGTTGAGGAGTAAAGGGAACAAAAAAGGGAGTTGCCATCCCTATGTACATGAAGACCTAGAAACACAGTCAACCCACCAACCATTTTCATCTCAAACTATTTACACATTATCTCAGAAAAGAGAAGGATAAAAAGAGAGAATTGAAAGCTTCACTTCCACTCAAGGGTTTTCATCCTAGATTTTCATAATTGTCTTTTGAAGAGCATTAAAGAAGAAGATAACTACGAGAAAATCTCATGATTTCGTTCTTCTCTATGGGTGTCCATTAATCCCATGTATCGTAACTAATTGCTTGAATAATCTATAGGTTGTGTCGCATGATCGGGCTTTTATGTTTATCTTATGGAATCTTTACACAAGAGGCTTCAGTTAAACTCGGTATCTAGCTTACCGGTTTTAAACCCGGTAATCCAAATAATGGGCTCTATTTCAAACGAAAAAAAAAAAAAATTATCGCGCTCGCTTTACAGCACGGACATGCCACGTGGCTATCAGAGCGCTAGGTTGGTAAATAGTTTTGATCAGCCGTTGTCTTGTTAAATATTTTATTTTGTAATAATAATAGTGCATGCCCGTGCCTACCGGCACTGCAACGAACCACCGAAGGCGAAGACAATGCATCTGTCGGCACTGTAGCAGACTGCCTTCGGCGGCAACACACCTGAACGCCTTCGGCAACAAAACACTTTCGACAACAACATCGGTATTCATAGGGACACCCATTTCCTCGCCCATGCCGATTGGCACGAAGCGGGCGCCTTCAACACGACCAACTCCCCCTCCCCCTATAATCGATCAATAACAGTTGTCTCTGTTCGAACGGATTTCTCGAGATTGACCCGATGGTTTGGGGCGGTGGAAATTTCAGCAGGCGGGTTTATAGCCGTTGATACGAACAACGATCACGGGATGAACGATTGTTGGGGCGGTCGAAGTTTCAGCAGCGGGTTTATAGCCCTTGATACGAACAATGATCACGGGATGAACGATCAGGTTTAGTGTAGTTTAAATGGGCCGGAATTTTATGGGTTTAGTGCAATTTAAATGGGTTGGGATCTGAAACCAAGGGGAGAGAGTTGGTTGACGGGAAAATAGAGATTGTGCGTTAATTTTTGAACGAATGGTTAGATCTATTTGGTTTATTTTTGTTCAGTCAACTTGTCCAGGTTTTTTAGGGGGGAGATCGAGAAAACTGTGCAAGGAAAGAGGATTAGGTGAGTGGATAGCTGCAATCTGGTTTAAAGAGAGACGGAAACGGGAGAGAAGAGAAAGAGAGAGAGAGTTTGGGGAAGAGAGAGAGAGGGGGGAAGAGAGAGAGGTGTTTTTTTTTTGTCTAGTCAGCTTGTCCTAGTCAGGTGCATGCCCGTGCCTTTTGGCACTGCAGCGGTTCGCCTTCGGCGACAAAACACCTGAACGTCTTTGGCAACAAAACACTTTCGACAATAACATCGACATTCATAGGGACACCCATTTCCTCGCTCGTGCCAATTGGCACGAAGCGGGTGCCTTCGTCGCGACCAACTCCCCCTCCCCCTATAATCGATCAATCGCAGTTGTCTATGTTCAAACAGATTCCTCGAGATCGACCTGATGGTTTAGGGCGGTCGAAATTTTAGCAAGCAGGTTTATAGTCGTTGATGCGAACATCAATCACGGGATGAACGGTCAGGTTTAGTGCAGTTTAAATGGGCCGAGATTTTAGAGGTTTAGTGCAGTTTAAATAGGTTGGGATTTGAAACCAAGGGGAGGGAGTTAATTGACGGGAAATAGAAATCGTGCGTTGATTTTTGAATGAATGGTTAAATCAATTCGGTTCATTTTTGTCCAGTCAGCTTTTTTGTTCCGTTTTGTCTAGTCAGCACAAAACCCGACGTCCCTTGTTTTATAGATTTTGAAAAAAGGCCTATTTGATCGCTTCTGCCACGCACCGTTGCCCTGAATACTCGTCGACATCCTGCGGAGCTGGGGGAGCATCGACCAATGCACCGAACATACTCGGTTGAATAGCAATGCTCGGTTGAATAGCAATGCTCGGTTGAATAGCATTGATCGACATCCTGCGGAGCTGGGGGAGCATCGGCCAACCACTGTTTTGCCTTCCAGGCGGATGAAACCTCCCATGCCACCCTGTCTTTTGCTGCTATACAAGTTGCATGCTGATCCAAGTGATCCGACATGGTACCCCGGCAGTACAGGCGCAACAAACCACATGACCCCGAATGCAACTGAGCTCAAGAACACGTACAAAGCCCTAATCCGGGGATATATTGGTGATGAGTATCCTCTGGGTACGTAATTTGGTTGGAACGGAATTAACGGATATTCAATGGTAAGACGAGCAGCTAGCGCATAGGAGATCAGAAGGTCAGCTGTGTCCACCTTCAACATATGGATGATACGCTGGTCGTCCTAACTATCTCTCGAGGTACAAGATTTTTATAACCTTATTATTTCATGAGTTTTTTTAATTAAATTGGTCGGGGGCTGCCTAACCCTCCATCCTTTAGGAGGGGGTTCTAAGAAAGAAAAAAAATGATTACCATGATCATATTGGATATATCGCTTCTGCCGCGTACCGTTGCCTTCAATACTAGTCGACATAGATCGTCTCCTAATTAATTTAGTCGGCTTAAAATTTTCAGTCCAAGCCAAGAGTCAAAGTCAACCTAGAATGAATGTGATGACAAGCGTAGGTCTCACTACGTAATAATGCGAGTTGCATGTGAACAGCCGGAAATCAAATCCTCTGGCCCCGAAAGAAAGAAAGAAAGAGAGAAATAACGACGGGAGTAGATGGTCGGGCAACTTGAAGTGATCGAAGAGAATCCAACTTTTTTTTTTTTTTGGGAACGAAGGCCAGGACGGAAGAGGATTCCACCAACAAAGTGGAAAGAGTGTGCAATGAGATGATGCATGCATGGGACGGATTTGTCAAAAAGAAACAACGATCAGCCTTCGTTCGAGTCTTTGATTTCACACGGGAGGAATACTACGTCCCACCTACGTTCATTGCGCCCTCGGATTGAGCCATGCAGATCGATCGAGCTCTATAAATACCACCCAATCCCTTGCTACCTCTCTTCACCATATATCGACCTAAGCTTCACTTCACTCCTCAACCGCAATGGCGACGACCACTAGGCTCTTGGCCTTTGCCATCATAGCCCTCCTCAGCGTTGGCCTTTCCTCGGCCGCTAGGTCGCTATACGGCATCACCGGCGGTGGTGGAGGCGGCGGCAGTGGTGGTGGTGGTGGGGGTGGTTCTGGCACCGGTTCAGGGTACGGCTCGGGAGCCGGCTCTGGATACGGTGAAGGTGCCGGCGGAGCGAGCGGTGGGGGGTACGGGAAGGGAGGAGGAGGCGGCGGTGGTGGCGGAGAAGGTGGGGGCGACGGGTCCGGTGAGGGATCAGGGCATGGCTATGGCTCGGGATATGGGTCGGGTGCCGGTGCCGGTGCCGGTGCAGGGCAGGGTGGAGGCTACGGAAGCGGAGGTGGTGGTGGTGGTGGAGGAGGCTCCGGCGGAGGAAACGGAAGCGGGAGCGGGTCGGGGTATGGCTCCGGGTCTGGCTCTGGGTACGGTGCTGGCGGTGCCCATGGTGGAGGAAGTGGCGGTGGTGGTGGTGGAGGAGGCGGTGGTGGAGGAGGTGGTGGCTCCGGCTCGGGCTCGGGCTCGGGCTACGGTTCTGGTTCTGGTTCCGGTTCCGGTTTTGGCAGTGGCGGGGGTGTGGATGGACACCACTAACTTCAGCTACAAAGATGAAGGGCATGTCCGATCCGTAAATACCAATCATATAGTAGCCTCTGTTGTACTTGTTTAAGTACTTACTACTGCACTCGTATGTAATGCCGTATCCACTTGGAGCATTTTTCTTAAAATAAAGGAATGATTAATTATATACATGAAATATTTCTGGGATAGATATATTTTATTAACTACAATAAGATCAACTTGCTGATTAACTCTCAACTCTTTTCTTGGGAATCAGAATTCCCAATCAAGGAACTAGGTTTGACGTGGAACCAACTAGGGATGGCAATGGGTCGGGTCGGTTGGATCCGGTTTTAAATTCCTATTGTAAACGGGGCGGGGACAGGCCTACTCAAAATTATAAAAATCAATTTTCATACCCCCCACATTGCTATTCCTAAAACCAACTCTCTGGGTGATAGAGATTTTAACAAATTACATTTAACAATACTAAAATAAAATTAACAAGGATATTCTGGGTTCTATGGATTGAGATTCGGTGATGATATATATAATAGCATAATTAAATTGCAATCCAACCGATCATGTAGATTTTAAAAAATTAAGTAGTGATCGTTTGGGAAGATGGAACTTCCCGAAGGATTAAGAGTTGTAGATAAGATGCGATGATTTGAAATATTAATTAAAGGGTCAACAAGCTTGTCTACTATAAGAGTCACAGGTTCATGTACGTATTAGCAAGGCACTCAAGCAAACCGGCAATTTTAATGGCAAGAAATAGACATCACGTTTGAGTATACCTGAGGTTGGTCGATGAAGGAGCAAACTAGTATATGTTTGATCGCAAGTGTAAGAAGACAACAATGAAACCTGGATTGTCAGGTTGAATCTTCACACATGCAAAGGCTTGAAGTTGATCACAAATATGAGCATGTACGAACACAAGCATGCGTAAGTAACACACCGAAAAGATCATCGAATTAAGAATACATCCAATCATAACATCAGGATGACTAGCAGTCAAATAAAGAATACTTCTAATCATACTCCTATAAAGAGTTTGATCTATATTCTTCCTGCTCTCATCCTTAGTAATGTTAACATTATGAGCCACAAGAGTGTCTATGTTGCGAAAACTATCAAGTTGAAAATTTTTAACTAGATCTTTCTCATACTTCATTTGACGTGATTCATTTGAGAAACAAAAATTTCATTCTCCAATTGATGCACATGTAAGGATGGCAGCGTTGCGGTTTAAAGCCATAAAACGCACCGTATGGTGCGGTGCGGTTTGCCAAAATAGTAAACCGTCGAGGGGCGGTGCGATACCAGTTTTTTATTTGACCGTATAAAATCGCACCGTTTTGGCCATTATAATGATAAACCGTGGTGCACCGCACGACACCACACCGCGTGGTGCGGTTTCAGTTTTACATATGGTAAATCATCGCAATGCATAGGGGCGGAACCAAGGGGGGCAGGGAAGGGCTGTGACCCTCCCAAATCTTGAAAATATTAAAGGAGACCCACTAGTTTCTTGATGGGTGGTCTAAATATTGCCACGTCTTGGACCCCCCAAACTCAGAGTAAGTAGTGGGGGCTATCTGATCAGAACCTAATACGAAGGAAGGAAAAAAAAAACTTTCCCACGCGATTTCCGGATCCCGCTACACGTTTCCATACCTCGTGCATGATTCCTGCTGCCCACATTTATTAAACCATGGTCGTCTAATCAACCTATTGCCAAGAAATGATTAAAAGAATATTTCTATAAGTTCACACAATCCCACGGTGAGACTCCCGCTCGGTTTCCCTACCCAATGCCTATGTGTGTGCCTATAATTGGGTGACGTGTGGGCCAATTTATGGAAAAATAAGAAATACCTTGAATTTACCATCGTAATTGTTCCTCTCAAATCGCGCAGGGGGTCGTTATCTCCTTGCAAGTCGCAAATCTCACAGGATTTGGCAATCTAGTAATTACAATGAAATAAAAGAAAAGGAAACCCAAACCACTAGGGCTCCTTATTCTTATCTCCTATTTGATTCGCTATTGCCAACTGCTATCAGATTTATTGTGTTGTGATTGCACAAAGTAAACCCACAAATCCAAATCGCTATTTCGTTGATCGTTTGTTTTTCCCACGAAAGCAAGCGCACGGAGGACCCAAATTCGATCTAGTCCGTCAGGCATTCCTTCTTCCCACAAAGTGAGAACATCCTCTGATCTTATTTAGGATTTTTTTCCATGCATGGGTTGATCTTATTGAGATCATCTCATGGTATTTTTCTTAAATCTCATTAATTTCTTTTTGTTTGAGTGCATCTTCTCATATCCATACTGTTATTTGTTACTTGGATTCTTTCTACTATTCTTAAAAGATGGTTTTTTAAAAATTATTTTGTCCAAATTTAGGTTAAATTATGGATTAACCATCCACTATTGATTCATTCTTTAAAAAACGAAGTTCGGAGGCAGATTTAACGTCAGACTCTAATACCAAAAATTATTCCCACGATGCACGCCCTTCTAATTAAATTTGCATAAATCGATTCAGCAAGAGTTGATATCCCTCCTATTGAACATGATACTTTAACTTATGATGTTAATGCCTCTGAATTGAATCTCTGAGAATTCAATCTACGGGCCGAAGTTGATATTGCTTCTTTAGAATGTAATCTAGGTCTACGACATCCAATATGGTACTACCCGCGTGCTCAAAGAAATGAAGTTGACATGCTTATATCACAGCTGAGCCATATCAACATATTTTATTAAAATACCTATTGTCTGAATCAAAGAAGCATCCTCGTCGATTCCAATCAAATTGGTTTAAATTTTTCCATCATGGTTAGAATATGTTCATAACAAAGATGTAGTTTTTTGCTTACTCTGCTATCTTTTTAGTGAAAAGTCAGTTGGACTTTCTGGATCAAATGCATTCACTATGGAAGGATTTCGTAATTGGAAAAAAGTCAATTATTATTGAAAGAATTATGCTTTTTCAGGCCATATTGGAATGGATCCAAATACACCATATAATGCAGCTAAACAAACTTCTAAAGATCTTATGAACCAGTCACAGTACATCAAAAAGATATTTCAGAAACAACGTTCTATACAAATCTCAAATAATATGTTGCAACGTAAAACGTCAAAAGATACAGTCCGTTGGCTAACAATTCAAGCATTCACTTTCATAGGACAAGATGAAGGACCTGATTCTAAAAAACATGGTATTTTTTTTGAAATTATTAAAACTTTTAACATCTTATAATTAAAAATTCGTTGGAGTTGTCCTACATAATGCTTCTAGAAATACAAAGTATATTTCTCCTAAAACTTAAAAGGAGATTTTATATATTTTCTTAAATAGAGTTCGCAGTACAATCCGTGAGGAAATTAGTGATGCCAAGTTTTGCATCATTATTGATGAAGCTCGGGATGAGTCAAAGAGGGAGCAAATGACTCTTGTTTTAAGATTTGTTGATAAATCTGCTTTTATCATAGAACATTTTTTGGATCTTGTTCATGTCTCAGAAACTATAGCATTGACTTTAAAAAATAAGATATCTTCTGTTATTTTTTGACATAATTTTAGTATCAAAAACATCCGAGGTCAGAGATATATATGATGGCACAAGTACTATGCGTGGTGAATGGAATGGATCACAAGCTTTGTTTTTGATGGGATGCTCATATGCATATTACATCCATTGTTTAGCATGCCGTTTGCAATTAGCAGTAATTGTAGCAACTAGGGAAGTTATTCATGTACATCAATTTTTCTCTAAATTGATATTTATCGCAAACATTATCAGTGCATCTTCCAAATATTATGATGAGCTACAATCTGCTCAAGCTGCTAAAATATCATGTTTGTTAGCGATTGTTGAACTTGAATATGGCAGAAGGCTTAATCAAATTGGTTCTTTACAGTGGGCCGGTGGCACTTGATGAGGCTCCCATTTCTGTTCTATATACAGTTTATTGAAAATTAATACTGATGGATCAACATATTCTCAGTGTGGTGATGCTGATGCAGCTTATTATGCAATTACATCATTTGAATTTGTCTTTAGTCTTCATATTATGAGAGAAATTCTTAGAAACATCGATGTTTTATGTCCAGCTCTATAATGCCAGTCTCAATATATCCTTAATGCCATAAATTTAGTACCTACCACAAAGCACTTATTCAAAATTTCAGAGATGACGGTTGGAATACATTTCTTGAGATGGTAATAACATTCGGTAAATGACATGACATTGAAATTCCTGATATGAATGGTCGCTATACTCGGGTCACGGGCGAGCACGCATTCAAAAAGATCACATTATATTTGACCAGCACTATCGAGTCGGTATATTTTTTGCTGCAATACATTCACAGTTGCAAGAGCTGAATAATTTATTTAATAAGTGCACTATAAATCTTCTTACACATAGCTGATCATTTGTAGATCCTAAAGGTGGTTATAAGTTGTTCAAAATTGATGATATTTATTGTCTGGTGGACAAATTCTATTCCCAAGACTTTACTGAGAAAGAGAAAATTCATTTAAGATTTCAGCTCCAGCATTATGAACTGGATGTACCACAACATCCAGATCTACAGAAAGTACGACGATTGCAAAACTATGCCAAGGATTGATAAAAACAAATAAATTAATCAAAAATTTACCCTCGCATTGATCGATTGTTTCACTTAGTATTGACGCTTTCGGTCTCAACAACAACAGCCGAACGAGCATTCTCAGCCAGAAATATTATGAAGACAAAGCTTCAAAACAAAATGTAGGATGAATTTCTCATAGATTATTTGATTGTATACATTGAGAAAAAAATTACAGAAACATTCAATATAGAAGCAATTATAGATGATTTTAATTATATAAAAGAACGACGAGCACAGTTTTAATAATATTTCAGTTTTTAATAACAATATGTATTTTTAAATTATTATGTAAAAAAATTTTGCCTTTCATTTTTTTTTGGCCTCCCCCCAAAGGGAATATCCTTGTTCGGCGGCTTCCGCCCCTGGCGATGCGATGTGGTTTCGGTGTGGCGGTTTGATCTTGTGGTGCAGTTTCGGTTTTGTCCAAAACTGTACCAAAACCACATGCACCGTTGCCATCCCTATGTACATGAAGACCTAGAAACACAGTCAACCCACCAACCATTTTCATCTCAAACTATTTACACGTTATCTCAGAAAAGAGAAGGATAAAAAGAGAGAGAATTGAAAGCTTCACTTCCACTCAACGGTTTTTATCCTAGATTTTCATAATTGTCTTTTGAAGGGCATCAAAGAAGAAGATGACGTACTACGAGAAAATCTCATGATTTCGTTCTTCTCTATGGGTGTCCATTAATCCCATGTATCGTAATTAATTGCTTGAATAATCTATAGGTTGTGTCGCATGATCGGGCTTTTATGTTTATTTTTTGGAAACTTTATACAAGAGGCTTCAGTTAAACTCGGTATCCAGATTACCGGTTTTAAACCCAGTAATCCAAATACCGGGCTCTATTTCAAACGAAAAAAAAATTATCGCACTCGCTTTACAGCGCGGACATGCCACGTGGCTATCAGAGTGCTAGGTTGGTAAATAGTTTTCATCAGTCGCTGTCTTGTTAAATATTTTATTTTGTAATAATAATAGTGTATGCCCGTGCCTATCGGCACTGCAACGAACCACCGAAGGCGACGAAAATGCATCTGTCGGTACTGTAGTAGGCTGCCTTCGGCGGCAACACACCTGAACGCCTTCGGCAACAAAAACACTTTCGACGACAACATCAGTATTCGTGACACCCATTTCCTCGCCCATGCCGATTGGCACGAAGCGGGCGCCTTCGACGCGACCAACTCCCCCTCCCCCTATAATCGATCAATAACAGTTGTCTCGCTTCGAACGGATTTCTCGAGATTGACCTGATGGTTTGGGGCGGTCGAAATTTCAGCATGCGGGTTTATAGCCGTTGATACGAACAACGATCACGGTATGAACGATTGTTTGGGGCGGTCGAAATTTCAACTGGCGGGTTTATAGCCGTTGATATGAACAATGATCACGGGATGAACGATCAGGTTTAGTGTAGTTTAAATGGGCCAAAATTTAATGGGTTTAATGCATATTAAATGGGTTGGGATTTGAAACCAAGGTGAGGGAGTTGGTTGACGGGGAAATAGAGATTATGCGTTAATTTTTGAACGAATGGTTAGATCTATTTGGTTCATTTTTGTTCAGTCAACTTGTCCAGGTTTTTTAGGGGGGAGATCGAGAAAACTGTGCAAGGAAAGAGGATCAGGTGAGTGGACAGCTGCAATCGGGTTTAAAGAGAGACGGTAACGGGAGAGAAGAGAGAGAGAGAGAGAGAGAGAGAGAGAGAGAGAGAGAGAGAGAGAGAGAGAGTGAGAGAGATTGGGGAAGAGAGAGAGAGAGAGAGGGGGAAAGAGAGAGGTGGTTTTTTTTTTGTCTAGTCAGCTTGTCCTAGTCAGGTGCATGCCCGTGCCTGTCGGCACTGCAGCGGGTCGCCTTCGGCGACAAAACGCCTGAACGTCTTTGGCAACAAAACACTTTCGACAACAACACCGACTTTCATAGGGACATCCATTTCCTCGCTCGTGCCAATTGGCACGAAGCGGGCGCCTTCGTCGCGACCAACTCCCCCTCCCCCTATAATTGATCAATCACAGTTGTCTATGTTGGATGCATCTACGGTTGTGATTGGATTCGGGTAGAAAGAGGTCAGGAAAGAGGGAAAGAGACGATCGGGATGAGAGAGCAAGAGGTTTGGATGTGAGAGAGGGAAATAGATATGGAAAGAGAAAAGAGAGAATTTTGGTTAGAGAGATTATAGGGCTTGAATGGAGAGAGATGTTTGCAATGAGAGAGAGAACGGGAAAGAACTGCGTGCATGGCTTTGTTGGAGTGGGCGGCTGTGATTCGAATGGGTCGGGATGGTCGGGTGAGATAAGGAAAGGAGTTAGAGAGAGTTCGATGGATCGCATGAGATAGAAGTGATCGGATGGGTGAATGGTGAATTCGGACGGCTGTGATCAAGTGGGGATCATATATGGTAATGGATGGAGAGAAAGGATCGGGTTGATGGATGCATGAATATCAATATGTATTTTTGAATTATTATGTAAAAAATTTTGCCTTTCATTTTTTTTCGACCCCCCCCAAAGGGAATATCCTTGTTCCGCGGCTTCCGCCCCTGGCGATGCGATGTGGTTTTGGTGTGGCGGTTTGATCTTGTGGTGCAGTTTCCGTTTAGTCCAAAACTGTACCCAAACCACATGCACCGTTGCCATCCCTATGTATATGAAGACCCAGAAACACAGTCAACCCACCAACCATTTTCATCTCAAACTATTTACACATTATCTTAGAAAAGAGAAGGATAAAAAGAGAGAGAATTGAAAGCTTCACTTCCACTCAACGGTTTTCATCCTAGATTTTCATAATTGTCTTTTGAAGAGCATCAAAGAAGAAGATGACGTACTACGAGAAAATCTCATGATTTCGTTCTTCTCTATGGGTGTCCATTAATCCCATGTATCGTAATTAATTGCTTGAATAATCTATAGGTTGTGTCGCATGATCGGGCTTTTGTGTTTATTTTATGGAAACTTTATACAAGAGGCTTCAGTTAAACTCGGTATCCAGATTACCGGTTTTAAACCCGGTAATCCAAATATCGGGCTCTATTTCAAACGAAAAAAAAAAAAAATTATCGCGCTCGCTTTACAGCACGGACATGCCACGTGGCTATCAGAGCGCTAGGTTGGTAAATAGTTTTCATCAGTTGCTGTCTTGTTAAATATTTTATTTTGTAATAATAATAGTGCATGTCCGTGCCTATCGGCACTACAACGAACCACCGAAGGCGACGAAAATGCATCTGTCGGCACTGTAGCAGGCTGCCTTCGGCGGCAACACACCTGAACGCCTTTGGCATCAAAAACACTTTCGACGACAACACCGGTATACGTGACACCCATTTCCTCGCCCATGCCGATTGGCACGAAGCGGGCGCCTTCGATGCGACCAACTCCCCCTCCCCGTATAATCGATCAACAACAGTTGTCTCTGTTCGAACGGATTTCTCGAGATTGACCTGAGGGTTTGGGACGGTCGAAATTTCAGTAGGCGGGTTTATGGCCGTTGATACGAACAACGATCACGGGATGAACGATTGTTTAGGGCGGTCAAAATTTCAGCCGGCGGGTTTATAGCCATTGATACGAACAATGATCACGGGATGAACGATCAGGTTTAGTGTAGTTTAAATGGGCCGGAATTTTATGGGTTTAGTGCAATTTAAATGGGTTGGGATTTGAAACCAAGGTGAGGGAGTTGGTTGACGGGGAAATAGAGATTGTGCGTTAATTTTTGAACGAATGGTTAGATCTATTTGGTTCATTTTTGTTCAGTCAACTTGTCCAGGTTTTTTAGGGGGGAGATCGAGAAAACTATGCAAGGAAAGAGGATCAGGTGAGTGGACAGCTGCAATCGGGTTTAAAGAGAGACGGAAACGGGAGAGAAAAGAGAGAGAGAAAGAGAGAGTGGGAGATTAGGGAAGAGAGAGAGGGGGGGGGGAAAGAGAGAGGTGTTTTTTTTTTGTCTAGTCAGCTTGTCCTGTCAGGTGCATGCCCGTGCCTGTCGGCACTGCAGCGGGTCGCCTTCGGCGACAAAACACCTGAACGTCTTTGGCAACAAAACACTTTCGACAACAACACCGACATTCATAGGCACACCCATTTCCTCGCTAGTGCCAATTGGCACGAAGCGGGCGCCTTCGTCGCGACCAACTCCCCCTCCCCCTATAATCGATCAATCACAGTTGTCTATGTTGGATGCATCTACGGTTGTGATTGGATTCGGGTAGAAAGAAGTCAGGAAAGAGGGAAAAGAGATGATCGGGATGAGAGAGCAAGAGGTTCGGATGTGAGAGAGGGAAATAGATATGGAAAGAGAAAAGAGAGAATTTTGGTTAGAGAGATTATAGGGCTTGAATGGAGAGAGATGTTCGCAATGAGAGAGAGAACGGGAAAGAACTGCGTGCATGGCTTTGTTGGAGTGGGCTGCTGTAATTCGAATGGGTCGGGATGGTCGGGTGAGATAAGGAAAGGAGTTAGAGAGAGTCCAATGGATCGCATGAGATAGAAGTGATCGGATGGGTGAATGGTGAATTCGGACGGCTGTGATCAAGTGGGGATCATATATGGTAATGGATGGAGAGAAAGGATCGGGTTGATGGATGCATGAGGCCGGATCGGGTAAGAGATCTAGAGAGAGAAAGAGTAGGTAGTTAAAATGTTGGCTTTGTTATGGGTTTTAGAGAGAGAGAAGATCGGGTGCTAACTGGAAACTGAGAGAAAGAAGGACACGAGAGAAAGTCATCGGGTAATTGCTGCAGGTCTCGGGTAGAACGGACGAGTTGTGATGAAGGAAAATAAAAAGGAAAGAGAGTGGGAGATGGGATCACGGGACTGGGTACAGCTGTGCATGGAGATCGCGAGGGGATTCTCAGATGGTTTTAGAAAGACAAAGAGAGAAATCAGGGGTGAAGAGGTTATGGAAGGAGAGAGAAAACCGAGAGAGAGGATCGGGATCGCGTGCAGATTTTAGAGAGAAAGAGGGCTGGGTTTGGATGTCAGGCGTGCATGCCTAGATGCAAGGAACGGCTGTGATGGTTGAGGAGTAAAGGGAACAAAAAAGGGAGTTGCCATCCCTATGTACATGAAGACCTAGAAACACAGTCAACCCACCAACCATTTTCATCTCAAACTATTTACACATTATCTCAGAAAAGAGAAGGATAAAAAGAGAGAATTGAAAGCTTCACTTCCACTCAAGGGTTTTCATCCTAGATTTTCATAATTGTCTTTTGAAGAGCATTAAAGAAGAAGATAACTACGAGAAAATCTCATGATTTCGTTCTTCTCTATGGGTGTCCATTAATCCCATGTATCGTAACTAATTGCTTGAATAATCTATAGGTTGTGTCGCATGATCGGGCTTTTATGTTTATCTTATGGAATCTTTACACAAGAGGCTTCAGTTAAACTCGGTATCTAGCTTACCGGTTTTAAACCCGGTAATCCAAATAATGGGCTCTATTTCAAACGAAAAAAAAAAAAAATTATCGCGCTCGCTTTACAGCACGGACATGCCACGTGGCTATCAGAGCGCTAGGTTGGTAAATAGTTTTGATCAGCCGTTGTCTTGTTAAATATTTTATTTTGTAATAATAATAGTGCATGCCCGTGCCTACCGGCACTGCAACGAACCACCGAAGGCGAAGACAATGCATCTGTCGGCACTGTAGCAGACTGCCTTCGGCGGCAACACACCTGAACGCCTTCGGCAACAAAACACTTTCGACAACAACATCGGTATTCATAGGGACACCCATTTCCTCGCCCATGCCGATTGGCACGAAGCGGGCGCCTTCAACACGACCAACTCCCCCTCCCCCTATAATCGATCAATAACAGTTGTCTCTGTTCGAACGGATTTCTCGAGATTGACCCGATGGTTTGGGGCGGTGGAAATTTCAGCAGGCGGGTTTATAGCCGTTGATACGAACAACGATCACGGGATGAACGATTGTTGGGGCGGTCGAAGTTTCAGCAGCGGGTTTATAGCCCTTGATACGAACAATGATCACGGGATGAACGATCAGGTTTAGTGTAGTTTAAATGGGCCGGAATTTTATGGGTTTAGTGCAATTTAAATGGGTTGGGATCTGAAACCAAGGGGAGAGAGTTGGTTGACGGGAAAATAGAGATTGTGCGTTAATTTTTGAACGAATGGTTAGATCTATTTGGTTTATTTTTGTTCAGTCAACTTGTCCAGGTTTTTTAGGGGGGAGATCGAGAAAACTGTGCAAGGAAAGAGGATTAGGTGAGTGGATAGCTGCAATCTGGTTTAAAGAGAGACGGAAACGGGAGAGAAGAGAAAGAGAGAGAGAGTTTGGGGAAGAGAGAGAGAGGGGGGAAGAGAGAGAGGTGTTTTTTTTTTGTCTAGTCAGCTTGTCCTAGTCAGGTGCATGCCCGTGCCTTTTGGCACTGCAGCGGTTCGCCTTCGGCGACAAAACACCTGAACGTCTTTGGCAACAAAACACTTTCGACAATAACATCGACATTCATAGGGACACCCATTTCCTCGCTCGTGCCAATTGGCACGAAGCGGGTGCCTTCGTCGCGACCAACTCCCCCTCCCCCTATAATCGATCAATCGCAGTTGTCTATGTTCAAACAGATTCCTCGAGATCGACCTGATGGTTTAGGGCGGTCGAAATTTTAGCAAGCAGGTTTATAGTCGTTGATGCGAACATCAATCACGGGATGAACGGTCAGGTTTAGTGCAGTTTAAATGGGCCGAGATTTTAGAGGTTTAGTGCAGTTTAAATAGGTTGGGATTTGAAACCAAGGGGAGGGAGTTAATTGACGGGAAATAGAAATCGTGCGTTGATTTTTGAATGAATGGTTAAATCAATTCGGTTCATTTTTGTCCAGTCAGCTTTTTTGTTCCGTTTTGTCTAGTCAGCACAAAACCCGACGTCCCTTGTTTTATAGATTTTGAAAAAAGGCCTATTTGATCGCTTCTGCCACGCACCGTTGCCCTGAATACTCGTCGACATCCTGCGGAGCTGGGGGAGCATCGACCAATGCACCGAACATACTCGGTTGAATAGCAATGCTCGGTTGAATAGCAATGCTCGGTTGAATAGCATTGATCGACATCCTGCGGAGCTGGGGGAGCATCGGCCAACCACTGTTTTGCCTTCCAGGCGGATGAAACCTCCCATGCCACCCTGTCTTTTGCTGCTATACAAGTTGCATGCTGATCCAAGTGATCCGACATGGTACCCCGGCAGTACAGGCGCAACAAACCACATGACCCCGAATGCAACTGAGCTCAAGAACACGTACAAAGCCCTAATCCGGGGATATATTGGTGATGAGTATCCTCTGGGTACGTAATTTGGTTGGAACGGAATTAACGGATATTCAATGGTAAGACGAGCAGCTAGCGCATAGGAGATCAGAAGGTCAGCTGTGTCCACCTTCAACATATGGATGATACGCTGGTCGTCCTAACTATCTCTCGAGGTACAAGATTTTTATAACCTTATTATTTCATGAGTTTTTTTAATTAAATTGGTCGGGGGCTGCCTAACCCTCCATCCTTTAGGAGGGGGTTCTAAGAAAGAAAAAAAATGATTACCATGATCATATTGGATATATCGCTTCTGCCGCGTACCGTTGCCTTCAATACTAGTCGACATAGATCGTCTCCTAATTAATTTAGTCGGCTTAAAATTTTCAGTCCAAGCCAAGAGTCAAAGTCAACCTAGAATGAATGTGATGACAAGCGTAGGTCTCACTACGTAATAATGCGAGTTGCATGTGAACAGCCGGAAATCAAATCCTCTGGCCCCGAAAGAAAGAAAGAAAGAGAGAAATAACGACGGGAGTAGATGGTCGGGCAACTTGAAGTGATCGAAGAGAATCCAACTTTTTTTTTTTTTTGGGAACGAAGGCCAGGACGGAAGAGGATTCCACCAACAAAGTGGAAAGAGTGTGCAATGAGATGATGCATGCATGGGACGGATTTGTCAAAAAGAAACAACGATCAGCCTTCGTTCGAGTCTTTGATTTCACACGGGAGGAATACTACGTCCCACCTACGTTCATTGCGCCCTCGGATTGAGCCATGCAGATCGATCGAGCTCTATAAATACCACCCAATCCCTTGCTACCTCTCTTCACCATATATCGACCTAAGCTTCACTTCACTCCTCAACCGCAATGGCGACGACCACTAGGCTCTTGGCCTTTGCCATCATAGCCCTCCTCAGCGTTGGCCTTTCCTCGGCCGCTAGGTCGCTATACGGCATCACCGGCGGTGGTGGAGGCGGCGGCAGTGGTGGTGGTGGTGGGGGTGGTTCTGGCACCGGTTCAGGGTACGGCTCGGGAGCCGGCTCTGGATACGGTGAAGGTGCCGGCGGAGCGAGCGGTGGGGGGTACGGGAAGGGAGGAGGAGGCGGCGGTGGTGGCGGAGAAGGTGGGGGCGACGGGTCCGGTGAGGGATCAGGGCATGGCTATGGCTCGGGATATGGGTCGGGTGCCGGTGCCGGTGCCGGTGCAGGGCAGGGTGGAGGCTACGGAAGCGGAGGTGGTGGTGGTGGTGGAGGAGGCTCCGGCGGAGGAAACGGAAGCGGGAGCGGGTCGGGGTATGGCTCCGGGTCTGGCTCTGGGTACGGTGCTGGCGGTGCCCATGGTGGAGGAAGTGGCGGTGGTGGTGGTGGAGGAGGCGGTGGTGGAGGAGGTGGTGGCTCCGGCTCGGGCTCGGGCTCGGGCTACGGTTCTGGTTCTGGTTCCGGTTCCGGTTTTGGCAGTGGCGGGGGTGTGGATGGACACCACTAACTTCAGCTACAAAGATGAAGGGCATGTCCGATCCGTAAATACCAATCATATAGTAGCCTCTGTTGTACTTGTTTAAGTACTTACTACTGCACTCGTATGTAATGCCGTATCCACTTGGAGCATTTTTCTTAAAATAAAGGAATGATTAATTATATACATGAAATATTTCTGGGATAGATATATTTTATTAACTACAATAAGATCAACTTGCTGATTAACTCTCAACTCTTTTCTTGGGAATCAGAATTCCCAATCAAGGAACTAGGTTTGACGTGGAACCAACTAGGGATGGCAATGGGTCGGGTCGGTTGGATCCGGTTTTAAATTCCTATTGTAAACGGGGCGGGGACAGGCCTACTCAAAATTATAAAAATCAATTTTCATACCCCCCACATTGCTATTCCTAAAACCAACTCTCTGGGTGATAGAGATTTTAACAAATTACATTTAACAATACTAAAATAAAATTAACAAGGATATTCTGGGTTCTATGGATTGAGATTCGGTGATGATATATATAATAGCATAATTAAATTGCAATCCAACTGATCATGTAGATTTTAAAAAATTAAGTAGTGATCGTTTGGGAAGATGGAACTTCCCGAAGGATTAAGAGTTGTAGATAAGATGCGATGATTTGAAATATTAATTAAAGGGTCAACAAGCTTGTCTACTATAAGAGTCACAGGTTCATGTACGTATTAGCAAGGCACTCAAGCAAACCGGCAATTTTAATGGCAAGAAATAGACATCACGTTTGAGTATACCTGAGGTTGGTCGATGAAGGAGCAAACTAGTATATCTTTGATCGCAAGTGTAAGAAGACAACAATGAAACCTGGATTGTCAGGTTGAATCTTCACACATGCAAAGGCTTGAAGTTGATCACAAATATGAGCATGTACGAACACAAGCATGCGTAAGTAACACACCGAAAAGATCATCGAATTAAGAATACATCCAATCACTACAAGAAAGAGGGTCTTTACCGACGGACATTCTTATCACCGTCGGTAATAATACACTTTTTACCGACGGGGACTATAATATTCGTCGGTATTATAACTTCAATTTTTTAAATTTTTTTTGCACATTTATTACCGACGGTCAAATATTATTCGTCGGTAAAAGTATTTATCCCGACAGTAAATATATGTACCGTCGGTAAAATACTTTATGCCGACGGCTACATAAAGTCCGTCGGTACAATGTCACGACGAAACTCAGGGGTAAAATCCAAGCCTCTGGAAAAAAATGGAACCCTGAGTTTCGTCGGCGGTTTTTACCGACGGACGTTATATATCCGTCGGTATAAATAATTATACCGACGGACATTATATGACCGTCGGTACCATACCGACGGTAATAAAATTTCCGTCGGTAAAATTGTCCCGACGAAACTCAGGGTAAAAACCGAGCCTCTGGAAAAAATGGAACCCTGAGTTTCGTCGGCGGTTTTTACCGACGGACGTTATATATCCGTCGGTATAAATAATTATACCGACGGACATTATATGACCGTCGGTACCATACCGACGGTAATAAAATTTTCATCGGGAAAATTGTCCCGACGAAACTCAGGGTAAAAACCGAGCCTCTGGAAAAAATAGAACCCTGAGTTTCGTCGTATAGGTTTACCGACGGATATGATGTTTTCGTCGGTATAACGATTATTTGTACCGACGGTTATTATGTGTCCGTCGGTATAAATATTATTTATACCGACGGACTTAAACGTTCCGTCGGTAAAAACCCTAACCTATTTAAACTCAGCGCGATCCCCTTCTCTGTTCGATCTGTTTCGATCTTTCCTGCGCGCCCCGCCCCTCTCTCTCGCTCTCTCTAAATCCGTCCCCCACCCCGGTATTACTCGATCCTGCCCCGCCCCTCTCTCTCGCTCTCTCTCTAAATCCGTCCCCCACCCCGGTATTACTCGAATCGAGGGAAAGAGGAGGGGGTCCTGCTGGGTCGAGGGAGAAATCGAAAAGCTTCTGGGTGCCTCTTCCTTTCTGGTCTTGGCCGCTGACGAGGTATGGGAGACGACCCATTTCTCTCTCTCTCGCTCTCTCTCTCTCTCTATAATGGTTGGTAATGGGATATGCAGTGCTTGCTTAGATGATGATCAGACATATAATGTAGGGTTTGCTACTTTGCATATGTGGATGGATTTTCTTTTCACCAGATCGATATTTATTGGTAAATGCTCTCTTAAAATGTATTGTAGGGTTTGCTTGTTTGACAATGGTTTTTGCCCTTTAGGGTTTTCTATAATTTTTTTTTTTATTTTAATGTTGGTGAGCCGGATTCTATCGGGGTCGTTGCAGTTTGTATAATTATGTTATTGCTACCATGAATAGATTATGTTTGGAGTTGAATTTAATGTATTGGGTGATGGTATGTTCTTCGAATGTGATATTCGGTGTTCTTCGTTCGCTGATCCACCCTCCGAGTCCACTCGAAACTCGGCCGAGTCGACTCGACTCGGCTGAGTTTCGATTCGACGCGGTCCAAAACTCGAGTTTCGATCCGACTCGGCTGATTGAGTTTCGATTCGACTCGAGTTTTGTCGGGTTTTAGACGAGTTGTCGTGTCAGTTTGTATAATTATGTTATTGCTACCATGAATAGAATATGTTTGGAGTTGAATTTAATGTATTGGGTGATGGTATGTTCTTCGAATGTGATATTCGGTGTTCTTCGTTCGCTGATCCACCCTCCGAGTCCACTCGAAACTCGGCCGAGTCGACTCGACTCGGCTGAGTTTTGATTCGACTCGGTCCAAAACTCGAGTTTCGATCCGACTCGGCTGAGTTTCGATTCGACTCGAGTTTTGTCGGGTTTTAGCCGAGTTGTCGTGTCTACTCGACTCATTAAGGTTTCGAGTCGAGTCGAGTTTTCGTGTTTTAATTAAAACATTGATTTTTTATATCCTATCAAAATTGAATTGAATGGGGGAATAGGGGGCAAAATGTAGTTTTTAGACTAGGGTGAGCGTCGGTTTTGTCGGTCGATTTCGGTGTCGGTTTTGTCGGTTATATTTTTTTCGGTTTACAAAAAATCAAAACCGAAACCGAAACCGAAATGGTCAGTTTTTGTCGGTTCGGTGTGATATGAGGTATGCTAAAGCCATAAATCTACTCGAGTGACAGAGAGAACCGTCAGACCCCAAGTGTTTACTTGATGAGGCTCCCTGACTTGTTGACTTACTATCGCATAACTTTGGTGCTATGCCTAGCATTCGAACTATCAGCAGTTCAAATGCTGGCCACCAACCCTAGGTTTACTATGTGACTAGTCTACTCATCATAATACACCCATCCATTAGGGATGTGGATGGTCTGTAGAAGTTTTGGTTCGGTGTTCCATACTCGGGAACCGAAACCGAAATTGTGCGGAGTCTTATAACATTGTTTGAAATTATATGTCAGGTGTTGTATAGCCAGATAGACGAAGATGTCTTCGATCGATAAGAGTTGGATGCGTAATTCGAATCGCATGAGCCAAGAGTACAGAGAAGGAGTCAGGAAATTTCTGGATTTTGCATTTGAGCGTCTTGCACCGCTTGATGGAAAAATAGTGTGTCCCTGTATAGACTGCGGAAGGGTGATTAGGAAGGTTCGAGAGGAATGCGAGGTTGATCTGGTAATGCGTGGCATTGACATTACCTATACCCGTTGGTTCTCGCACGGTGAGGAGCTAGATGCAGTCCCCATGGCAGCTCACGGTGAAACTTCAAACACAGTGATCGCTGATGATAATATTAATACAGACGATGACGATGACATGCAGGGTATGATACATGATTTGCAAGGTGGAATAGGCACGGAAACACCGTCAGGTGATCAGCCCAATATCGAAGCGGACAAGTTCTACAGATTGCTTAAAGATGCCGAACAACCTCTATACCCGGGGTGTGAGAAGTTTTCAAAACTCTCTTTCACTGTAAAGCTTCTTCATTTGAAGTGCCTCAATGGTTGGAGTAATAAGTCATTTAATATGTTGGTAGAGTTGCTGAAAGAGGCTTTTCCTATGGGTGAGACAGTACCGAAATCATTCTACGAGGCGAAGAAGACAATTAAAGATCTCGGTCTGGGTTATGAGAAAATTGATGCATGCGTGAACGATTGTATGTTGTACCGGAAAGAGTACGAACATGCGCGGTCATGCCACATATGCGGAGCAACGAGATATAAAGAGACGGATGCCGAGTCTAGTACCAGTCGAAGGAAGAAAAATGTATCTGCAAAGGTTCTCCTATACTTCCCGCTCAGGGACAGGCTTCAGAGGTTGTTTATGTCATCGAAGACTGCTGAGCACATGAGGTGGCATGCACGAGAACGTACAGATGACGGGATTATGAGACATCCGGCCGACTCTCTGACGTGGAAAGATTTTGATCATACATATCCTGAATTCGCATGTGAAGTTCGCAACGTCAGGTTAGGGCTTGCTAGCGATGGCTTCAATCCCTTTGGGAATATGAGTGTGTCGTACAGCATTTGGCCAGTTGTCCTAGTTCCATACAATTTGCCTCCCTGGATGTGCTTAAAAAAGCCATACACAATGCTCTCCTTGCTTATTCCCGGACCCAGGTCGCCTGGTAATGATATTGACGTTTACTTGCAGCCGTTGATTGAGGAGTTGAACGAGTTATGGGAAGTTGGGGCCGATACGTATGATGCCTCGTTGCGCCAGAATTTTCGGATGCATGCGGCACTTCTATGGACCATCAACGATTTTCCTGCATATGCCAACTTATCCGGGTGGAGTACTAAAGGAAAATTGGCGTGCCCTACATGCAATAAGGAGACAGATTCATTACGATTGAAGAACGGAGGCAAGTTCTGTTATATGGGCCATCGAAGATTCCTTGTTGACGGCCATAAGTGGAGGCAGAACAAAAGAGCTTTCAACGGCAAGAAGGAACTTGCAAAGGCCCCGGAGCAGCTTTCGGGGGTAGAAGTCTTGTGCGAATTGGATCAGCTTGATGCCGTGGCACTTGGAAAAGGTAAAAAGAAGAGAACGCATGAAGATTCTACGCGTGAGCATAACTGGAAGAAGAAGAGTATTTTCTTTAAACTACCGTACTGGAGCAGCCTACTCTTGCGGCATAACTTGGATGTCATGCATATCGAGAAAAATGTGTGTGACAACATTATAGGAACACTGCTGAATCTCGACGGTAAGACGAAGGATAATCTTAAATCTCGTCTCGATCTTAAGGAGTTGGGCATCCGAAAATCACTTCATCCCCAAGAGATTGGGGATAAGTATGTGTTGCCAGTTGCATGCTACACCATGAGCTCACAGCAAAAGGCAGCCTTATGTGCATTCCTACGGTCTGTGAAAACGCCAGACGGTTATTCTTCGAATATCGCACGATGCGTGCAAGAGAACGGCCGGAAGTTGTCTGGATTAAAGAGCCACGATTGTCATGTTCTTATGCAGCGATTGTTATCTCTTGCTATACGTGGGAATTTAACCGAAGAGGTGTCCGGTCCGTTAATTGAGCTCAGTACTTTTTTCAGACAGTTGTGCTCGAAGGTACTTAGAGTGGACCAACTTGAACAGATGGAGAGGAATATTGCGCTCACATTGTGCAAGTTAGAGATGATATTTCCACCTTCATTCTTTGATGTCATGGTGCATTTGACCGTTCACTTGGCAAATGAGGCCAAACTCGGCGGCCCAGTTCATTACCGGTGGATGTATTTTATCGAGAGGTAATCGTCTCGTCTCATTCGCACAATGTATTTGATCGTTCTTGATATATTCATCCAAATATTTTTTTCTCAAATTAGGTACTTGCGAACATTGAAATCATATGTTCGTAATAAAAGTCGTCCGGAGGGATCAATTGCTGAAGGATACCTAGCAGAAGAATGTCTAACATTCTGCTCAAGATACCTACATGGTATAGACACGCGATTCAATCAACTTGAGCGGAACTATGACGGTGGTCCAATAGACTTCGATGGGGGTCTGTCTATATTTGCCGAAATGGGTAGACCTGTAGGAGGAGGCAAAACCCGTCGATTGTCTGTAGATGAGATTCAACAGGCACATATGTATGTGTTGCGCCAATGTGATGAAGTGTGGCCATTCATTGAGTAAGCATTTTACAATCATTTACTCATTCTTTCAGTCCATTTATTAAGTATATGTGCTAATTATAATCTAATTCATAACCGGTAAAACAGGAAGCATAAAGCCATCATTAATAATCGGGGTACTCGAAATGCTCCCCAAATTCATGATCGTGAATTCCCATCGTGGTTCGAGAAACACGTAAGTATTCACATCATTACTGAATTTCATTGACATCCATTACCGAACAATAATTATGTGTTCATATCATGAATGTCGTGTGGTTATTATAGGCACAGGAGCTGCACGACAACCACGATCCGCTGATGAATGAGGATCTCTGGCGCTTATCTTGTAGTCCTTTGCAAGACGCAATATCGTACGATGGTTATATCGTGAACGGTTATAGATTTCGGACGAAAGATAGTGAAAAATCACGAAGAACCCAAAATAGTGGGGTTGTCGTCAACGGTGAGCAAGAAGAATTAGAAAATATCGACTTCTACGGCGTCCTCAACGAGATTCTCGAGATTAAATTCCTTGGCCAAAATCGGATCGTATTATTCAAATGCGATTGGTATGATGTTAATAATCGCGGGACTGGTTATAATGTCGACAAATACGGTTTTATCAGCATCAACACTGCCAAGAGATTGAATACCCAATATGAAGATCCATTCATTCTTGCCTCTCAAGCGCAACAGATATTTTATGCACCGGATAATACCTCTCCAGGTTGGCAAATTGTAGTCAGGTCACCACCCAGAGATTTTTACGACATGGGAGACAAGGATGCGGGGGTCGTCGATGATGATTTGGATGCATACCAGAATGATAAGATAATCATTGTCGACGCAGTGCACGACGAAAATGAAGATGTCAACAATATAAACTGGACAGCGAATGCAGATCAAATAATAGAAGAGGGAAGCGATGAGAGTGACAAAGATGAGACAGAAAATGACTAGACCGTATGTAAATCAAATTGTTTCATATTTAAATCAAATTGTTTCATATATAAATCATATTGTTTCATATGTATATCATATTGTTTCATATGTAAATCATACCGTTTCACCGATTCATATGTAAATCATACCGTTTCATATGTAAATCATACCGTTTCACCGATTTACGATCCGACCGATTCACCGATTTAGAGTCTAAGAGTTGGAAAATCATAAGTTAGCGTGTTTCAGATATGAAATAGGTTTCGATTCGATCGGATCGTCATCGGATCGGCATCCGATAATTCGAAGTTGGAATTATTCCGTATTTCGGACTTGCGAGCGGGTTCTAATTGGATATTTGACCAATTTACGCTCCGATTCACCGATTTAGAGTCTAAGTGTTGGAAAATCATAAGTTAGCGTGTTTCGGATATGAAATAGGTTTGGATTCGATCCGATCGTCATCGGATCGGCATCCGATAATTCGAAGTTGGATTTATTCCGTATTTCGGACTTGCGAGCGGGTTCTAATTGGATATTTGACCAATTTACGCTCCGATTCACCGATTTGGAGTCTAAGTGTTGGAAAATCATAAGTTAGCGTGTTTCGGATATGAAATAGGTTTGGATTCGATCCGATCGTCATCGGATCGGCATCCGGTAATTCGAAGTTGGAATTATTCCGTATTTCGGACTTGCGAGCGGATTCTAATTGGATATTTGACCAATTTACGCTCCGATTCACCGATTTAGAGTCTAAGTGTTGGAAAATCATAAGTTAGCGTGTTTCGGATATGAAATAGGTTTGGATTCGATCCGATCGTCATCGGATCGGCATCCGGTAATTCGAACTTGGAATTATTCCGTATTTCGGACTTGCGAGCGGGTTCTAATTGGATATTTGACCAATTTACGCTCCGATTCACCGATTTAGAGTCTAAGTGTTGGAAAATCATAAGTTAGCGTGTTTCGGATATAAAATAGGTTTGGATTCGATCCGATCGTCATCGGATCGGCATCCGATAATTCGAAGTTGGATTTATTCCGTATTTCGGACTTGCGAGCGGGTTCTAATTGGATATTTGACCAATTTACGCTCCGATTCACCGATTTAGAGTCTAAGTGTTGGAAAATCATAAGTTAGCGTGTTTCGGATATGAAATAGGTTTGGATTCGATCCGATCGTCATCGGATCGGCATCCGGTAATTCGAACTTGGAATTATTCCGTATTTCGGACTTGCGAGCGGGTTCTAATTGGATATTTAACCAATTTACGCTCCGATTCACCGATTTAGAGTCTAAGTGTTGGAAAATCATAAGTTAGCGTGTTTCGGATATAAAATAGGTTTGGATTCGATCCGATCGTCATCGGATCGGCATCCGATAATTCGAAGTTGGATTTATTCCGTATTTCGGACTTGCGAGCGGGTTCTAATTGGATATTTGACCAATTTACGCTTCGATTCACCGATTTAGAGTCTAAGTGTTGGAAAATCATAAGTTAGCGTGTTTCGGATATGAAATAGGTTTGGATTCGATCCGATCGTCATCGGATCGGCATCCGGTAATTCGAAGTTGGAATTATTCCGTATTTCAGACTTGCGAGCGGGTTCTAATTGGATATTTGACCAATTTACGCTCCGATTCACCGATTTAGAGTCTAAGTGTTGGAAAATCATAAGTTAGCATGTTTCGGATATAAAATAGGTTTGGATTCGATCCGATCGTCATCGGATCGGCATCCGATAATTCGAACTTGGAATTATATTCCGTATTTCGGACTTGCGAGCGGGTTCTAATTGGATATTTGACCACTTTACGATCCGATTAACCGATTTAGAGTCTAACTGTTTCATATTGTTTCATATTGCGAGCGGGTTCATATTGTTTTATATTGTTTCATATGTAAATCATACTGTTTCATATGTAAATCAAACTGTTTCATATTGTTTCATATGTAAATCTTAAATCTTACTGTTTCATATGTAAATTAAATTGTTTCAGATGGCATCACGGTCATATGTTCGTAGAGGCAGAGGCAGAGGCAGGGGTGGGGTAGCTCAGAGCGATCGGCATCCGGTATATTTTATTTGCAGGGTCGACCAGGTACGTAGGCGACCGGGGCGTGACGACGGCCCGGCGCTTGTCGGCCTTACGCGAGCCGCTGTCCCTACAGTGGAGCGGCCATACCTTTGTGGGCGAGCACGCTTCTGACGCCGCCACGTGGGTCGGCATGATAGTACGGGAGGAGAGGAATGCCCCGATTGTGGGGTTAAGGGGGTGGAAGAACATTGATGCATCCTATAAGGAGAGGATGTATCAGCAGTTTTTGGTACGTTAGTTTCATTAAAGCATTTTAGAATAATATCGTACTTCTTTATAATTTGATTTGATAAAATGACTTGTTTCTAAATTGATTTTACAGGAGAAATTTAAATGGGTGAACATGGAAACCGACACCCATCGGGAGGACTTGTTGAAGACGATGGGTGAGCGGTATAGGGATTACCGTCACGAGCTCTACCAGCTCTACGGTTACTTGGTCGGCCAGCCGGCTAAGGAGGTACAGGCTGCGGCCGGGACGAGAGACGCGCCACCGCTGCACATTCTACAGTTTTTGGTCGCTCACTGGGCCACCCCTAGCTTTCAGGTATAATTATAATTTTGTTGATTCGTACTTGTTTTAATGTTATACTAAAAATTTGTATTGATGTTTCAAAATTTAATTGATTCACACAGAGGAAATCTGCTATAGGCAAGCAGAATAGAAGTGCCTCGACGACACCTGCTCCAGTGAAGGGGAGGACCTCCATGCCCCAGCTTGCCCAGCAGCTGGTAAATGATACAAACATTGTTATTATTTAAAGCTCTATACATATTATATTAACTCGTCTCTTTATTTTATATGTCCAACAGACACAGTCCTTGGGCCACGAGCCTAATAGGATTGACCTTTTTGAGGCCTCTAGGAGGCGGCGTATCGATGGGGCATTTCTGGACGACAGGGTTGCCTCGCAAGTGGTAAGTAATTAAATTACTGTTAATATATTCTTATACATATGCCATAAAATATCATTGAATATCATTGGTTGTTTTTATATAGGAGAGGATGCGACTTATGGTGACCCCGTCGGGCGAGGCCGGCTCCTCCTCCAGCTCAGTATCTGTCGACTCAGCGATGGATACTGTGCTGAGACCTGCCACGCACGGCCGTGTCCTCTGTACGGGCCTTGGAGTCACGCCCTCCTCCTACTTTGGACGAGAGGGTATGCGCTCGAGGGCACGGGACACCCAGACCGGTGCTATCACTCAGCTGCAGTCTGCGCTAGACGCGGAGCGAGAGCAGAGGCAGGCCCTCGAGCAGAGGATGGAGGCGGAGCGAGAGCAGAGGCAAGCCCTCGAGCAGAGGGTTGAGGCGGAGAAGAAGGCCCTCGATGAGGAAAGAGAAGCTCGCAGGGAACTGGAGCGTAAATTTAATGAATTCATAAGCCGGTCTAGCGGTGGCTCATCCTCATGATCAGGTACTTACTAATCTTTATAATATTAGCAAAAAATATGAATCTTACTAATTTGAGTTTTGATCATATTATCACACTTATGATTTTCCAACACTTAGACTATAAATCAGTAAATCGAATCGTAAATGGTCTCTCTCTCTCATGGTAATGATGTAGCCTCTGTTTTTCTTTTAAATACGGAATAATTCCAACTTCGAATTACCGGATGCCGATCCGATGACGATCGGATCGAATCCAAACCTATTTCATATCCGAAACACGCTAACTTATGATTTTCCAACACTTAGACTCTAAATCGGTGAATCGGAGCGTAAATTGGTCAAATATCCAATTAGAACCCGCTCGTAAGTCCGAAATACGGAATAATTCCAAGTTCGAATTACCGGATGCCGAGCCGATGACGATCGGATCGAATCCAAACCTATTTCATATCCGAAACACGCTAACTTATGATTTTCCAACACTTAGACTCTAAATCGGTGAATCGGAGCGTAAATTGGTCAAATATCCAATTAGAACCCGCTCGCAAGTCCGAAATACGGAATAATTCCAACTTCGAATTACCGGATGCCGATCCGATGACGATCGGATCGAATCCAAACCTATTTCATATCCGAAACACGCTAACTTATGATTTTCCAACACTTAGACTCTAAATCGGTGAATCGGAGCGTAAATTGGTCAAATATCTAATTAGAACCCGCTCGCAAGTTCGAAATTCGGAATAATTCCAAGTTCGAATTATCGGATGCCGATCCGATGACGATCGGATCGAATCCAAACCTATTTCATATCCGAAACACGCTAACTTATGATTTTCCAACACTTAGACTCTAAATCGGTGAATCGGAGCGTAAATTGGTCAAATATCCAATTAGAACCCGCTCGCAAGTCCGAAATACGGAATAATTCCAACTTCGAATTACCGGATGCCGATCCGATGACGATCGGATCGAATCCAAACCTATTTCATATCCGAAACACGCTAACTTATGATTTTCCAACACTTAGACTCTAAATCGGTGAATCGGAGCGTAAATTGGTCAAATATCCAATTAGAACCCGCTCGCAAGTCCGAAATACGGAATAATTCCAAGTTCGAATTATCGAATGCCGAGCCGATGACGATCGGATCGAATCCAAACCTATTTCATATCCGAAACACGCTAACTTATGATTTTCCAACACTTAGACTCTAAATCGGTGAATCGGAGCGTAAATTGGTCAAATATCCAATTAGAACCCGCTCGCAAGTCCGAAATACGGAATAATTCCAAGTTCAAATTACCGGATGCCGATCCGATGACGATCGGATCGAATCCAAACCTATTTCATATCCGAAACACGCTAACTTATGATTTTCCAACACTTAGACTCTAAATCGGTGTAACGGAGCGTAAATTGGTCAAATATCCAATTAGAACCCGCTCGCAAGTCCGAAATACGGAATAAATCCAACTTCGAATTATCGGATGCCGATCCGATGACGATCGGATCGAATCCAAACCTATTTCATATCCGAAACACGCTAACTTATGATTTTCCAACACTTAGACTCTAAATCGGTGAATCGGAGCGTAAATTGGTCAAATATCCAATTAGAACCCGCTCGCAAGTCCAAAATACGGAATAATTCCAACTTCGAATTACCGGATGCCGATCCGATGACGATCGGATCGAATCCAAACCTATTTTATATCCGAAACACGCTAACTTATGATTTTCCAACACTTAGACTCTAAATCGGTGAATCGGAGCGTAAATTGGTCAAATATCCAATTAGAACCCGCTCGCAAGTCCGAAATACGGAATAATTCCAAGTTCGAATTATCGGATGCCGAGCCGATGACGATCGGATCGAATCCAAACCTATTTTATATCCGAAACACGCTAACTTATGATTTTCCAACACTTAGACTCTAAATCGGTGAATCGGAGCGTAAATTGGTCAAATATCCAATTAGAACCCGCTCGCAAGTCCGAAATACGGAATAATTCCAAGTTCGAATTATCGAATGCCGAGCCGATGACGATCGGATCGAATCCAAACCTATTTCATATCCGAAACACGCTAACTTATGATTTTCCAACACTTAGACTCTAAATCGGTGAATCGGAGCGTAAATTGGTCAAATATCCAATTAGAACCCGCTCGCAAGTCCGAAATACGGAATAATTCCAAGTTCGAATTATCGGATGCCGGTCCGATGACGATCGGATCGAATCCAAACCTATTTCATATCTGAAACACGCTAACTTATGATTTTCCAACACTTAGACTCTAAATCGGTGAATCGGAGCGTAAATTGGTCAAATATCCAATTAGAACCCGCTCGCAAGTCCGAAATACGGAATAATTCCAACTTCGAATTATCGGATGCCGAGCCGATGACGATCGGATCGAATTCAAACCTATTTTATATCCGAAACACGCTAACTTATGATTTTCCAACACTTAGACTCTAAATCGGTGAATCAGAGCGTAAATTGGTCAAATATCCAATTAGAACCCGCTCGCAAGTCCGAAATACGGAATAATTCCAACTTCGAATTACCGGATGCCGATCCGATGACGATCGGATCGAATCCAAACCTATTTCATATCCGAAACACGCTAACTTATGATTTTCCAACACTTAGACTCTAAATCGGTGAATCGGAGCGTAAATTGGTTAAATATCCAATTAGAACCCGCTCGCAAGTCCGAAATACGGAATAATTCCAAGTTCGAATTACCGGATGCCGATCCGATGACGATCGGATCGAATCCAAACCTATTTCATATCCGAAACACGCTAACTTATGATTTTCCAACACTTAGACTCTAAATCGGTGAATCGGAGCGTAAATTGGTCAAATATCCAATTAGGACCCGCTCGCAAGTCCGAAATACGGAATAATTCCAAGTTCGAATTACCGGATGCCGATCCGATGACGATCGAATCGAATCCAAACCTATTTCATATCCGAAACACACTAACTTATGATTTTCCAACACTTAGACTCTAAATCGGTGAATCGGAGCGTAAATTGGTCAAATATCCAATTAGGACCCGCTCGCAAGTCCGAAATACGGAATAATTCCAAGTTTGAATTACCGGATGCCGATCCGATGACGATCGGATCGAATCCAAACCTATTTCATATCCGAAACACGCTAACTTATGATTTTCCAACACTTAGACTCTAAATCGGTGAATCGGAGAGTAAATTGGTCAAATATCCAATTAGAACCCGCTCGCAAGTCCGAAATACGGAATAATTCCAACTTTGAATTACCGGATGTCGAGCCGATGACGATCGGATCGAATCCAAACCTATTTCATATCCGTAACACGCTAACTTATGATTTTCCAACACTTAGACTCTAAATCGGTGAATCGGAGCGTAAATTGGTCAAATATCCAATTAGAACCCGCTCGCAAGTCCGAAATACGGAATAATTCCAAGTTCGAATTACCGGATGCCGATCCGATGACGATCGGATCGAATCCAAACCTATTTCATATCCGAAACACGCTAACTTATGATTTTCCAACACTTAGACTCTAAATCGGTGAATCGGAGCGTAAATTGGTCAAATATCCAATTAGAACCCGCTCGCAAGTCCGAAATACGGAATAAATCCAACTTCGAATTATCGGATGCCGATCCGATGACGATCGGATCGAATCCAAACCTATTTCATATCCGAAACACGCTAACTTATGATTTTCCAACACTTAGACTCTAAATCGGTGAATCGGAGCGTAAATTGGTCAAATATCCAATTAGAACCCGCTCGCAAGTCCGAAATTCGGAATAATTCCAAGTTCGAATTATCAAATGCCGAGCCGATGACGATCGGATCGAATCCAAACCTATTTCATATCCGAAACACGCTAACTTATGATTTTCCAACACTTAGACTCTAAATCGGTGAATCGGAGCGTAAATTGGTCAAATATCCAATTAGAACCCGCTCGCAAATCCGAAATACGGAATAATTCCAAGTTCGAATTACCGGATGCCGATCCGATGACGATCGGATCGAATCCAAACCTATTTCATATCCGAAACACGCTAACTTATGATTTTCCAACACTTAGACTCTAAATCGGTGAATCAGAGCGTAAATTGGTCAAATATCCAATTAGAACCCGCTCGCAAGTCCGAAATACGGAATAATTCCAAGTTCGAATTATCGAATGCCGAGCCGATGACGATCGGATCGAATCCAAACCTATTTCATATCCGAAACACGCTAACTTATGATTTTCCAACACTTAGACTCTAAATCGGTGAATCGGAGCGTAAATTGGTCAAATATCCAATTAGAACCCGCTCGCAAGTCCGAAATACGGAATAATTCCAAGTTCGAATTACCGGATGCCGAGCCGATGACGATCCGATCGAATCCAAACCTATTTCATATCCGAAACACGCTAACTTATGATTTTCCAACACTTAGACTCTAAATCGGTGAATCGGAGCGTAAATTGGTCAAATATCCAATTAGAACCCGCTCGCAAGTCTGAAATTCGGAATAATTCCAAGTTCGAATTATCGAATGCCGATCCGATGACGATCCGATCGAATCCAAACCTAGCTATTTCATATCCGAAACACGCTAAGTTATGATTTTTCAACACTTAGACTCTAAATCGGTGAATCGGAGCGTAAATTGGTCAAATATCCAATTAGAACCCGCTCGCAAGTCCGAAATACGGAATAATTCCAAGTTCGAATTATCGGATGCCGAGCCGGTGACGATCCGATCGAATCCAAACCTATTTTATATCCGAAACACGCTAACTTATGATTTTCCAACACTTAGACTCTAAATCGGTGAATCGGAGCGTAAATTGGTCAAATATCCAATTAGAACCCGCTCGCAAGTCCGAAATACGGAATAATTCCAAGTTTGAATTATCGGATGCCGAGCCGATGACGATCCGATCGAATCCAAACCTATTTTATATCCGAAACACGCTAACTTATGATTTTCCAACACTTAGACTCTAAATCGGTGAATCGGAGCGTAAATTGGTCAAATATCCAATTAGAACCCACTCGCAAGTCCGAAATTCGGAATAATTCCAAGTTCGAATTATCGAATGCCGATCCGATGACGATCCGATCGAATCCAAACCTAGCTATTTCATATCCGAAACACGCTAAGTTATGATTTTTCAACACTTAGACTCTAAATCGGTGAATCGGAGCGTAAATTGGTCAAATATCCAATTAGAACCCGCTCGCATGTCCGAAATACGGAATAATTCCAAGTTCGAATTATCGGATGCCGATAATTCTACGATCGGATCGAATCCAAACCTATTTCAAAATCGAAACACGCTGACTTATCATTTTTTAACGCTTAGACTCAGTTATAGATATAAACCATTTTTTTAACAAATACATGTTAATTGCAGGAGCAGGGCGGCGTCAGGGGATCGATGAGAGCACCAGCGTTGGTGGTGGGCGGGCGTGGTTGAGATAGGGCGGCGTCAGGGGATCGATGAGAGCACCGGCGTTGGTGGCGGGCGGGGGTGGTTGAGATAGGACATGTATCATCTCTCAGTTCTGGATTGTGTAAATATTATTTTGTAATATATGGTTATTTTTTGTTCATGTCTATAATTGTCGGCCGGGAACTGTGGTAATATTTGATAATTTGCTGTAATTTTTTATCAATTTAGGTAATATTTTATAAATTGTGGTAATATTTGATAAATTGTGGTAATATATTGTGGTATTGAATCACAGGAATTAAATAACATTATTTAGGTAAATTTATTAAAAAAAAAAACATACTTATTACCGACGAAAATTAATTATTCCGTCGGTAATAATATTTTTATTTTTTTTAAATTATTAATGATTTGCCGACGGCATATAATATCCGTCGGTAATATATATATTATTACCGACGGGTAATATATATATCCGTCGGTAATATATATAGTATTACCGACGGTTATATGAATTTGGTCGGTAATATATATATTATTACCGACGGGTAATATATATATGTGTCGGTAATATATATAGTATTACCGACAGTATAAAATATACCCGTCGGTAAAATGGTTATATATTACCGACGGATTCTTATATTTCGTCGGCAATACTAAATTATATTAGTTTTAAATTGATTAAATATTACCGACGGTGTTAATATTACCGTCGGTATTAATTATTTTTACCGACGGTAATATTTGGTCCGTCGTATTGTTTTCCCCGACGCCTTCTTTCCCGACAGCAAGCGACGGAAATATCTTCCGTCGCTATAGAATATTACCGACGAAATTTTAATATTACCGACGGATATTGTCCGTCGGTAATAACTGTTTTTTTTGTAGTGAATCATAACATCAGGATGACTAGCAGTCAAATAAAGAATACTTCTAATCATACTCCTATAAAGAGTTTGATCTATATTCTTCCTGCTCTCATCCTTAGTAATGTTAACATTATGAGCCACAAGAGTGTCTATGTTGCGAAAACTATCAAGTTGAAAATTTTTAACTAGATCTTTCTCATTCTTCATTTGACGTGATTCATTTGAGAAACAAAAATTTCATTCTCCAATTGATGCACATGTAAGGATGGCAGCGTTGCGGTTTAAAGCCATAAAACGCACCGCATGGTGCGGTGCGGTTTGCCAAAATAGTAAACCGTCGAGGGGCGGTGCGGTACCAGTTTTTTATTTGACCGTATAAAATCGCACCGTTTTGGCCATTATAATGATAAACCGTGGTGCACCGCACGACACCACACCGCGTGGTGCGGTTTCAGTTTTACATATGGTAAATCATCGCAATGCATAGGGGGGGCAGGGAAGGGCTGTGACCCTCCCAAATCTTGAAAATATTGAAGGAGACCCACTAGTTTCTTGATGGGTGGTCTAAATATTGCCACGTCTTGGACCCCCCAAACTCAGAGTAAGTAGTGGGGGCTATCTGATCAGAACCTAATACGAAGGAAGGAAAAAAAAAACTTTCCCACGCGATTTCCGGATCCCGTTACACGTTTCCATACCTCGTGCATGATTCCTGCTGCCCACATTTATTAAACCATGGTCGTCTAATCAACCTATTGCCAAGAAATGATTAAAAGAATATTTCTATAAGTTCACACAATCCCACGGTGAGACTCCCGCTCGGTTTCCCTACCCAATGCCTATGTGTGTGCCTATAATTGGGTGACGTGTGGGCCAATTTATGGAAAAATAAGAAATACCTTGAATTTACCATCGTAATTGTTCCTCTCAAATCGCGCAGGGGGTCGTTATCTCCTTGCAAGTCGCAAATCTCACAGGATTTGGCAATCTAGTAATTACAATGAAATAAAAGAAAAGGAAACCCAAACCACTAGGGCTCCTTATTCTTATCTCCTATTTGATTCGCTATTGCCAACTGCTATCAGATTTATTGTGTTGTGATTGCACAAAGTAAACCCACAAATCCAAATCGCTATTTCGTTGATCGTTTGTTTTTCCCACGAAAGCAAGCGCACGGAGGACCCAAATTCGATCTAGTCCGTCAGGCATTCCTTCTTCCCACAAAGTGAGAACATCCTCTGATCTTATTTAGGATTTTTTTCCATGCATGGGTTGATCTTATTGAGATCATCTCATGGTATTTTTCTTAAATCTCATTAATTTCTTTTTGTTTGAGTGCATCTTCTCATATCCATACTGTTATTTGTTACTTGGATTCTTTCTACTATTCTTAAAAGATGGTTTTTTAAAAATTATTTTGTCCAAATTTAGGTTAAATTATGGATTAACCATCCACTATTGATTCATTCTTTAAAAAACGAAGTTCGGAGGCAGATTTAACGTCAGACTCCAATACCAAAAATTATTCCCACGATGCACGCCCTTCTAATTAAATTTGCATAAATCGATTCAGCAAGAGTTGATATCCCTCCTATTGAACATGATACTTTAACTTATGATGTTAATGCCTCTGAATTGAATCTCTGAGAATTCAATCTACGGGCCGAAGTTGATATTGCTTCTTTAGAATGTAATCTAGGTCTACGACATCCAATATGGTACTACCCGCGTGCTCAAAGAAATGAAGTTGACATGCTTATATCACAGCTAAGTCATATCAACATATTTTATTAAAATACTTATTGTCTGAATCAAAGAAGCATCCTCGTCGATTCCAATCAAATTGGTTTAAAATTTTTCCATCATGGTTAGAATATGTTCATAACAAAGATGTAGTTTTTTGTTTACTCTGCTATCTTTTTAGTGAAAAGTCAGTTGGACTTTCTGGATCAAATGCATTCACTATGGAAGGATTTCGTAATTGGAAAAAAGTCAATAATTATTGAAAGAATTATGCTTTTTCAGGCCATATTGGAATGGATCCAAATACACCATATAATGCAGCTAAACAAACTTCTAAAGATCTTATGAACCAGTCACAGTACATCAAAAAGATATTTCAGAAACAACGTTCTATACAAATCTCAAATAATATGTTGCAACTTAAAACGTCAAAAGATACAGTCCGTTGGCTAACAATTCAAGCATTCACTTTCATAGGACAAGATGAAGGACCTGATTCTAAAAAACATGGTATTTTTTTTGAAATTATTAAAACTTTTAACATCTTATAATTAAAAATTCGTTGGAGTTGTCCTACATAATGCTTCTAGAAATACAAAGTATATTTCTCCTAAAACTTAAAAGGAGATTTTATATATTTTCTTAAATAGAGTTCGCAGTACAATCCGTGAGGAAATTAGTGATGCCAAGTTTTGCATCATTATTGATGAAGCTCGGGATGAGTCAAAGAGGGAGCAAATGACTCTTGTTTTAAGATTTGTTGATAAATCTGGTTTTATCATAGAACATTTTTTGGATCTTGTTCATGTCTCAGAAACTATAGCATTGACTTTAAAAAATAAGATATCTTCTGTTATTTTTTGACATAATTTTAGTATCAAAAACATCCGAGGTCAGAGATATATATGATGGCACAAGTACTATGCGTGGTGAATGGAATGGATCACAAGCTTTGTTTTTGATGGGATGCTCATATGCATATTACATCCATTGTTTAGCATGCCGTTTGCAATTAGCAGTAATTGTAGCAACTAGGGAAGTTATTCATGTACATCAATTTTTCTCTAAATTGATATTTATCGCAAACATTATCAGTGCATCTTCCAAATATTATGATGAGCTACAATCTGCTCAAGCTGCTAAAATATCATGTTTGTTAGCGATTGTTGAACTTGAATATGGCAGAAGGCTTAATCAAATTGGTTCTTTACAGTGGGCCGGTGGCACTTGATGAGGCTCCCATTTCTGTTCTATATACAGTTTATTGAAAATTAATACTGATGGATCAACATATTCTCAGTGTGGTGATGCTGATGCAGCTTATTATGCAATTACATCATTTGAATTTGTCTTTAGTCTTCATATTATGAGAGAAATTCTTAGAAACATCGATGTTTTATGTCCAGCTCTATAATGCCAGTCTCAATATATCCTTAATGCCATAAATTTAGTACCTACCACAAAGCACTTATTCAAAATTTCAGAGATGACGGTTGGAATACATTTCTTGAGATGGTAATAACATTCGGTAAATGACATGACATTGAAATTCCTGATATGAATGGTCGCTATACTCGGGTCACGGGCGAGCACGCATTCAAAAAGATCACATTATATTTGACCAGCACTATCGAGTCGGTATATTTTTTGCTGCAATACATTCACAGTTGCAAGAGCTGAATAATTTATTTAATAAGTGCACTATAAATCTTCTTACACATAGCTGATCATTTGTAGATCCTAAAGGTGGTTATAAGTTGTTCAAAATTGATGATATTTATTGTCTGGTGGACAAATTCTATTCCCAAGACTTTACTGAGAAAGAGAAAATTCATTTAAGATTTCAGCTCCAGCATTATGAACTGGATGTACCACAACATCCAGATCTACAGAAAGTACGACGATTGCAAAACTATGCCAAGGATTGATAAAAACAAATAAATTAATCAAAAATTTACCCTCGCATTGATCGATTGTTTCACTTAGTATTGACGCTTTCGGTCTCAACAACAACAGCCGAACGAGCATTCTCAGCCAGAAATATTATGAAGACAAAGCTTCAAAACAAAATGTAGGATGAATTTCTCATAGATTATTTGATTGTATACATTGAGAAAAAAATTACAGAAACATTCAATATAGAAGCAATTATAGATGATTTTAATTATATAAAAGAACGACGAGCACAGTTTTAATAATATTTCAGTTTTTAATAACAATATGTATTTTTAAATTATTATGTAAAAAAATTTTGCCTTTCATTTTTTTTTGGCCTCCCCCCAAAGGGAATATCCTTGTTCCGCGGCTTCCGCCCCTGGCGATGCGATGTGGTTTCGGTGTGGCGGTTTGATCTTGTGGTGCAGTTTCGGTTTTGTCCAAAACTGTACCAAAACCACATGCACCGTTGCCATCCCTATGTACATGAAGACCTAGAAACACAGTCAACCCACCAACCATTTTCATCTCAAACTATTTACACATTATCTCAGAAAAGAGAAGGATAAAAAGAGAGAGAATTGAAAGCTTCACTTCCACTCAACGGTTTTTATCCTAGATTTTCATAATTGTCTTTTGAAGGGCATCAAAGAAGAAGATGACGTACTACGAGAAAATCTCATGATTTCGTTCTTCTCTATGGGTGTCCATTAATCCCATGTATCGTAATTAATTGCTTGAATAATCTATAGGTTGTGTCGCATGATCGGGCTTTTATGTTTATTTTTTGGAAACTTTATACAAGAGGCTTCAGTTAAACTCGGTATCCAGATTACCGGTTTTAAACCCAGTAATCCAAATACCGGGCTCTATTTCAAACGAAAAAAAAATTATCGCACTCGCTTTACAGCGCGGACATGCCACGTGGCTATCAGAGTGCTAGGTTGGTAAATAGTTTTCATCAGTCGCTGTCTTGTTAAATATTTTATTTTGTAATAATAATAGTGTATGCCCGTGCCTATCGGCACTGCAACGAACCACCGAAGGCGACGAAAATGCATCTGTCGGTACTGTAGTAGGCTGCCTTCGGCGGCAACACACCTGAACGCCTTCGGCAACAAAAACACTTTCGACGACAACATCGGTATTCGTGACACCCATTTCCTCGCCCATGCCGATTGGCACGAAGCGGGCGCCTTCGACGCGACCAACTCCCCCTCCCCCTATAATCGATCAATAACAGTTGTCTCTCTTCGAACGGATTTCTCGAGATTGACCTGATGGTTTGGGGCGGTCGAAATTTCAGCATGCGGGTTTATAGCCGTTGATACGAACAACGATCACGGTATGAACGATTGTTTGGGGCGGTCAAAATTTCAACCGGCGGGTTTATAGCCGTTGATATGAACAATGATCACGGGATGAACGATCAGGTTTAGTGTAGTTTAAATGGGCCAGAATTTAATGGGTTTAATGCATATTAAATGGGTTGGGATTTGAAACCAAGGTGAGGGAGTTGGTTGACGGGGAAATAGAGATTGTGCGTTAATTTTTGAACGAATGGTTAGATCTATTTGGTTCATTTTTGTTCAGTCAACTTGTCCAGGTTTTTTAGGGGGGAGATCGAGAAAACTGTGCAAGGAAAGAGGATCAGGTGAGTGGACAGCTGCAATCGGGTTTAAAGAGAGACGGTAACGGGAGAGAAGAGAGAGAGAGAGAGAGAGAGAGAGAGAGAGAGAGAGAGAGAGAGAGAGAGAGAGAGAGAGAGAGATTGGGGAAGAGAGAGAGAGAGAGAGGGGGAAAGAGAGAGGTGGTTTTTTTTTTGTCTAGTCAGCTTGTCCTAGTCAGGTGCATGCCCGTGCCTGTCGGCACTGCAGCGGGTCGCCTTCGGCGACAAAACGCCTGAACGTCTTTGGCAACAAAACACTTTCGACAACAACACCGACTTTCATAGGGACATCCATTTCCTCGCTCGTGCCAATTGGCACGAAGCGGGCGCCTTCGTCGCGACCAACTCCCCCTCCCCCTATAATTGATCAATCACAGTTGTCTATGTTGGATGCATCTACGGTTGTGATTGGATTCGGGTAGAAAGAGGTCAGGAAAGAGGGAAAGAGACGATCGGGATGAGAGAGCAAGAGGTTTGGATGTGAGAGAGGGAAATAGATATGGAAAGAGAAAAGAGAGAATTTTGGTTAGAGAGATTATAGGGCTTGAATGGAGAGAGATGTTTGCAATGAGAGAGAGAACGGGAAAGAACTGCGTGCATGGCTTTGTTGGAGTGGGCGGCTGTGATTCGAATGGGTCGGGATGGTCGGGTGAGATAAGGAAAGGAGTTAGAGAGAGTTCGATGGATCGCATGAGATAGAAGTGATCGGATGGGTGAATGGTGAATTCGGACGGCTGTGATCAAGTGGGGATCATATATGGTAATGGATGGAGAGAAAGGATCGGGTTGATGGATGCATGAATATCAATATGTATTTTTGAATTATTATGTAAAAAATTTTGCCTTTCATTTTTTTTCGACCCCCCCCAAAGGGAATATCCTTGTTCCGCGGCTTCCGCCCCTGGCGATGCGATGTGGTTTTGGTGTGGCGGTTTGATCTTGTGGTGCAGTTTCCGTTTAGTCCAAAACTGTACCCAAACCACATGCACCGTTGCCATCCCTATGTACATGAAGACCCAGAAACACAGTCAACCCACCAACCATTTTCATCTCAAACTATTTACACATTATCTTAGAAAAGAGAAGGATAAAAAGAGAGAGAATTGAAAGCTTCACTTCCACTCAACGGTTTTCATCCTAGATTTTCATAATTGTCTTTTGAAGAGCATCAAAGAAGAAGATGACGTACTACGAGAAAATCTCATGATTTCGTTCTTCTCTATGGGTGTCCATTAATCCCATGTATCGTAATTAATTGCTTGAATAATCTATAGGTTTTGTCGCATGATCGGGCTTTTGTGTTTATTTTATGGAAACTTTATACAAGAGGCTTCAGTTAAACTCGGTATCCAGATTACCGGTTTTAAACCCGGTAATCCAAATATCGGGCTCTATTTCAAACGAAAAAAAAAAAAAAATTATCGCGCTCGCTTTACAGCACGGACATGCCACGTGGCTATCAGAGCGCTAGGTTGGTAAATAGTTTTCATCAGTTGCTGTCTTGTTAAATATTTTATTTTGTAATAATAATAGTGCATGTCCTTGCCTATCGGCACTACAACGAACCACCGAATGCGACGAAAATGCATCTGTCGGCACTGTAGCAGGCTGCCTTCGGCGGCAACACACCTGAACGCCTTTGGCATCAAAAACACTTTCGACGACAACACCGGTATACGTGACACCCATTTCCTCGCCCATGCCGATTGGCACGAAGCGGGCGCCTTCGATGCGACCAACTCCCCCTCCCCGTATAATCGATCAACAACAGTTGTCTCTGTTCGAACGGATTTCTCGAGATTGACCTGAGGGTTTGGGACGGTCGAAATTTCAGTAGGCGGGTTTATGGCCGTTGATACGAACAACGATCACGGGATGAACGATTGTTTAGGGCGGTCAAAATTTCAGCCGGCGGGTTTATAGCCATTGATACGAACAATGATCATGGGATGAACGATCAGGTTTAGTGTAGTTTAAATGGGCCGGAATTTTATGGGTTTAGTGCAATTTAAATGGGTTGGGATTTGAAACCAAGGTGAGGGAGTTGGTTGACGGGGAAATAGAGATTGTGCGTTAATTTTTGAACGAATGGTTAGATCTATTTGGTTCATTTTTGTTCAGTCAACTTGTCCAGGTTTTTTAGGGGGGAGATCGAGAAAACTGTGCAAGGAAAGAGGATCAGGTGAGTGGACAGCTGCAATCGGGTTTAAAGAGAGACGGAAACGGGAGAGAAAAGAGAGAGAGAAAGAGAGAGTGGGAGATTAGGGAAGAGAGAGAGGGGGGGGGGGAAAGAGAGAGGTGTTTTTTTTTTGTCTAGTCAGCTTGTCCTGTCAGGTGCATGCCCGTGCCTGTCGGCACTGCAGCGGGTCGCCTTCGGCGACAAAACACCTGAACGTCTTTGGCAACAAAACACTTTCGACAACAACACCGACATTCATAGGCACACCCATTTCCTCGCTCGTGCCAATTGGCACGAAGCGGGCGCCTTCGTCGCGACCAACTCCCCCTCCCCCTATAATCGATCAATCACAGTTGTCTATGTTGGATGCATCTACGGTTGTGATTGGATTCGGGTAGAAAGAAGTCAGGAAAGAGGGAAAAGAGATGATCGGGATGAGAGAGCAAGAGGTTCGGATGTGAGAGGGAAATAGATATGGAAAGAGAAAAGAGAGAATTTTGGTTAGAGAGATTATAGGGCTTGAATGGAGAGAGATGTTCGCAATGAGAGAGAGAACGGGAAAGAACTGCGTGCATGGCTTTGTTGGAGTGGGCTGCTGTAATTCGAATGGGTCGGGATGGTCGGGTGAGATAAGGAAAGGAGTTAGAGAGAGTCCAATGGATCGCATGAGATAGAAGTGATCGGATGGGTGAATGGTGAATTCGGACGGCTGTGATCAAGTGGGGATCATATATGGTAATGGATGGAGAGAAAGGATCGGGTTGATGGATGCATGAGGTCGGATCGGGTAAGAGATCTAGAGAGAGAAAGAGTAGGTAGTTAAAATGTTGGCTTTGTTATGGGTTTTAGAGAGAGAGAAGATCGGGTGCTAACTGGAAACTGAGAGAAAGAAGGACACGAGAGAAAGTCATCGGGTAATTGCTACAGGTCTCGGGTAGAACGGACGAGTTGTGATGAAGGAAAATAAAAAGGAAAGAGAGTGGGAGATGGGATCACGGGACTGGGTACAGCTGTGCATGGAGATCGCGAGGGGATTCTCAGATGGTTTTAGAAAGACAAAGAGAGAAATCAGGGGTGAAGAGGTTATGGAAGGAGAGAGAAAACCGAGAGAGAGGATTGGGATCGCGTGCAAATTTTAGAGAGAAAGAGGGCAGGGTTTGGATGTCGGGCGTGCATGCCTAGATGCAAGGAACGGCTGTGATGGTTGAGGAGTAAAGGGAACAAAAAAGGGAGTTGCCATCCCTATGTACATGAAGACCTAGAAACACAGTCAACCCACCAACCATTTTCATCTCAAACTATTTACACATTATCTTAGAAAAGAGAAGGATAAAAAGAGAGAATTGAAAGCTTCACTTCCACTCAAGGGTTTTCATCCTAGATTTTCATAATTGTCTTTTGAAGAGCATTAAAGAAGAAGATAACTACGAGAAAATCTCATGATTTCGTTGTTCTCTATGGGTGTCCATTAATCCCATGTATCGTAATTAATTGCTTGAATAATCTATAGGTTGTGTCGCATGATCGGGCTTTTATGTTTATTTTATGGAATCTTTATACAAGAGGCTTCAGTTAAACTCGGTATCTAGCTTACCGGTTTTAAACCCGGTAATCCAAATACCGGGCTCTATTTCAAACGAAAAAAAAAAAAAAATTATCGCGCTCGCTTTACAGCACGGACATGCCACGTGGCTATCAGAGCGCTAGGTTGGTAAATAGTTTTGATCAGCCGCTGTCTTGTTAAATATTTTATTTTGTAATAATAATAGTGCATGCCCGTGCCTACCGGCACTGCAACGAACCACCGAAGGCGAAGACAATGCATCTGTCGGCACTGTAGCAGACTGCCTTCGGCGGCAACACACCTGAACGCCTTCGGCAACAAAACACTTTCGACAACAACATCGGTATTCATAGGGACACCCATTTCCTCGCCCATGCCGATTGGCACGAAGCGGGCGCCTTCAACGTGACCAACTCCCCCTCCCCCTATAATCGATCAATAACAGTTGTCTCTGTTCGAACGGATTTCTCGAGATTGACCCGATGGTTTGGGGCAGTGGAAATTTCAGCAGGCGGGTTTATAGCCGTTGATACGAACAACGATCACGGGATGAACGATTGTTGGGGCGGTCGAAGTTTCAGCAGCGGGTTTATAGCCGTACGTTGATACGAACAATGATCACGGGATGAACGATCAGGTTTAGTGTAGTTTAAATGGGCCGGAATTTTATGGGTTTAGTGCAATTTAAATGGGTTGGGATTTGAAACCAAGGGGAGGGAGTTGGTTGACGGGAAAATAGAGATTGTGTGTTAATTTTTGAACGAATGGTTAGATCTATTTGGTTTATTTTTGTTCAGTCAACTTGTCGAGGTTTTTTAGGGGGGAGATCGAGAAAACTGTGCAAGGAAAGAGGATTAGGTGAGTGGACAGCTGCAATCTGGTTTAAAGAGAGACGGAAACGGGAGAGAAGAGAAAGAGAGAGAGAGTTTGGGGAAGAGAGAGAGAGAGGGGGGAAGAGAGAGAGGTGTTTTTTTTTTTTTGTCTAGTCAGCTTGTCCTAGTCAGGTGCATGCCCTTGCCTTTTGGCACTGCAGCGGTTCGCCTTCGGCGACAAAACACCTGAACGTCTTTGGCAACAAAACACTTTCGACAATAACATCGACATTCATAGGGACACCCATTTCCTCGCTCGCGCCAATTGGCACGAAGCGGGTGCCTTCGTCGCGACCAACTCCCCCTCCCCCTATAATCGATCAATCGCAGTTGTCTATGTTCAAACAGATTCCTCGAGATCGACCTGATGGTTTAGGGCGGTCGAAATTTTAGCAAGCAGGTTTATAGTCGTTGATGCGAACATCAATCACGGGATGAACGGTCAGGTTTAGTGCAGTTTAAATGGGCCGAGATTTTAGAGGTTTAGTGCAGTTTAAATAGGTTGGGATTTGAAACCAAGGGGAGGGAGTTAATTGACGGGAAATAGAAATCGTGCGTTGATTTTTGAATGAATGGTTAAATCAATTCGGTTCATTTTTGTCCAGTCAGCTTTTTTGTTCCGTTTTGTCTAGTCAGCACAAAACCCGACGTCCCTTGTTTTATAGATTTTGAAAAAAGGCCTATTTGATCGCTTCTGCCACGCACCGTTGCCCTGAATACTCGTCGACATCCTGCGGAGCTGGGGGAGCATCGACCAATGCACCGAACATACTCGGTTGAATAGCAATGCTCGGTTGAATAGCAATGCTCGGTTGAATAGCATTGATCGACATCCTGCGGAGCTGGGGGAGCATCGGCCAACCACTGTTTTGCCTTCCAGGCGGATGAAACCTCCCATGCCACCCTGTCTTTTGCTGCTATACAAGTTGCATGCTGATCCAAGTGATCCGACATGGTACCCCGGCAGTACAGGCGCAACAAACCACATGACCCCGAATGCAACTGAGCTCAAGAACACGTACAAAGCCCTAATCCGGGGATATATTGGTGATGAGTATCCTCTGGGTACGTAATTTGGTTGGAACGGAATTAACGGATATTCAATGGTAAGACGAGCAGCTAGCGCATAGGAGATCAGAAGGTCAGCTGTGTCCACCTTCAACATATGGATGATACGCTGGTCGTCCTAACTATCTCTCGAGGTACAAGATTTTTATAACCTTATTATTTCATGAGTTTTTTTAATTAAATTGGTCGGGGGCTGCCTAACCCTCCATCCTTTAGGAGGGGGTTCTAAGAAAGAAAAAAAATGATTACCATGATCATATTGGATATATCGCTTCTGCCGCGTACCGTTGCCTTCAATACTAGTCGACATAGATCGTCTCCTAATTAATTTAGTCGGCTTAAAATTTTCAGTCCAAGCCAAGAGTCAAAGTCAACCTAGAATGAATGTGATGACAAGCGTAGGTCTCACTACGTAATAATGCGAGTTGCATGTGAACAGCCGGAAATCAAATCCTCTGGCCCCGAAAGAAAGAAAGAAAGAGAGAAATAACGACGGGAGTAGATGGTCGGGCAACTTGAAGTGATCGAAGAGAATCCAACTTTTTTTTTTTTTTGGGAACGAAGGCCAGGACGGAAGAGGATTCCACCAACAAAGTGGAAAGAGTGTGCAATGAGATGATGCATGCATGGGACGGATTTGTCAAAAAGAAACAACGATCAGCCTTCGTTCGAGTCTTTGATTTCACACGGGAGGAATACTACGTCCCACCTACGTTCATTGCGCCCTCGGATTGAGCCATGCAGATCGATCGAGCTCTATAAATACCACCCAATCCCTTGCTACCTCTCTTCACCATATATCGACCTAAGCTTCACTTCACTCCTCAACCGCAATGGCGACGACCACTAGGCTCTTGGCCTTTGCCATCATAGCCCTCCTCAGCGTTGGCCTTTCCTCGGCCGCTAGGTCGCTATACGGCATCACCGGCGGTGGTGGAGGCGGCGGCAGTGGTGGTGGTGGTGGGGGTGGTTCTGGCACCGGTTCAGGGTACGGCTCGGGAGCCGGCTCTGGATACGGTGAAGGTGCCGGCGGAGCGAGCGGTGGGGGGTACGGGAAGGGAGGAGGAGGCGGCGGTGGTGGCGGAGAAGGTGGGGGCGACGGGTCCGGTGAGGGATCAGGGCATGGCTATGGCTCGGGATATGGGTCGGGTGCCGGTGCCGGTGCCGGTGCAGGGCAGGGTGGAGGCTACGGAAGCGGAGGTGGTGGTGGTGGTGGAGGAGGCTCCGGCGGAGGAAACGGAAGCGGGAGCGGGTCGGGGTATGGCTCCGGGTCTGGCTCTGGGTACGGTGCTGGCGGTGCCCATGGTGGAGGAAGTGGCGGTGGTGGTGGTGGAGGAGGCGGTGGTGGAGGAGGTGGTGGCTCCGGCTCGGGCTCGGGCTCGGGCTACGGTTCTGGTTCTGGTTCCGGTTCCGGTTTTGGCAGTGGCGGGGGTGTGGATGGACACCACTAACTTCAGCTACAAAGATGAAGGGCATGTCCGATCCGTAAATACCAATCATATAGTAGCCTCTGTTGTACTTGTTTAAGTACTTACTACTGCACTCGTATGTAATGCCGTATCCACTTGGAGCATTTTTCTTAAAATAAAGGAATGATTAATTATATACATGAAATATTTCTGGGATAGATATATTTTATTAACTACAATAAGATCAACTTGCTGATTAACTCTCAACTCTTTTCTTGGGAATCAGAATTCCCAATCAAGGAACTAGGTTTGACGTGGAACCAACTAGGGATGGCAATGGGTCGGGTCGGTTGGATCCGGTTTTAAATTCCTATTGTAAACGGGGCGGGGACAGGCCTACTCAAAATTATAAAAATCAATTTTCATACCCCCCACATTGCTATTCCTAAAACCAACTCTCTGGGTGATAGAGATTTTAACAAATTACATTTAACAATACTAAAATAAAATTAACAAGGATATTCTGGGTTCTATGGATTGAGATTCGGTGATGATATATATAATAGCATAATTAAATTGCAATCCAACTGATCATGTAGATTTTAAAAAATTAAGTAGTGATCGTTTGGGAAGATGGAACTTCCCGAAGGATTAAGAGTTGTAGATAAGATGCGATGATTTGAAATATTAATTAAAGGGTCAACAAGCTTGTCTACTATAAGAGTCACAGGTTCATGTACGTATTAGCAAGGCACTCAAGCAAACCGGTAATTTTAATGGCAATAATAGACATTACGTTTGAGTATACCTGAGGTTGGTCGATGAAGGAGCAAACTAGTATATCTTTGATCGCAAGTGTAAGAAGACAACAATCAAACCTGGATTGTCAGGTTGAATCTTCACACATGCAAAGGCTTGAAGTTGATCACAATTATGAGCATGTACGAACACAAGCATGCGTAAGTAACACACCGAAAAGATCATCGAATAAAGAATACATCCAATCATAACGTCAGGATGACTAGCAGTCAAATAAAGAATACTTCTAATCATACTCCTATAAAGAGTTTGATCTATATTCTTCCTGCTCTCATCCTTAGTAATGTTAACATTATGAGCCACAAGAGTGTCTATGTTGCGAAAACTATCAAGTGGAAAATTTTTAACTAGATCTTTCTCATACTTCATTTGACTTGATTGATTTGAGAAACAAAAATTTCATTCTCCAATTGATGCACATGTAAGGATGGCAGCGTTGCGGTTTAAAGCCATAAAACGCACCGCATGGTGCGGTGCGGTTTGCCAAAATAGTAAACCGTCGAGGGGCGGTGCGGTACCAGTTTTTTATTTGACCGTATAAAATCGCACCGTTTTGGCCATTATAATGATAAACCGTGGTGCACTGCACGACACCACACCGCATGGTGCGGTTTCAGTTTTACATATGGTAAATCATCGCAATGCATAGGGGCGGAACCAAGGGGGGCAGGGAAGGGCTGTGACCCTCCCAAATCTTGAAAATATTATAGGAGACCCACTAGTTTCTTGATGGGTGGTCTAAATATTGCCACGTCTTGGACCCCCCAAACTCAGAGTAAGTAGTGGGGGCTATCTGATCAGAACCTAATACGAAGGAAGGAAAAAAAAAAAAACTTTCCCACGCGATTTCATCCATATGTTGAAGGTGGAGACAGCTGACCTTCTGTTCTCCTATGCGCTGCTCGTCTTACCATTGAATATCCGTTAATTCCGTTCCAACCAAATTACGTACCCAGAGGATACTCATCACCAATATATCCCTGGATTAGGGCTTTGTACGTGTTCTTGAGCTCAGTTGCATTCGGGGTCATGTGGTTTGTTGCGCCTGTACTGCCGGGGTACCATGTCGGATCACTTGGATCAGCATGCAACTTGCATAGCAGCAAAAGACAGGGTGGCATGGGAGGTTTCATCCGCCTGGAAGGCAAAACAGTGGTTGGCCGATGCTCCCCCAGCTCCTCAGGATGTCGATCAATGCTATTCAACCGAGCATTGCTATTCAACCGAGCATTGCTATTCAACCGAGTATGTTCGGTGCATTGGCCGATGCTCCCCCAGCTCCGCAGGATGTCGACGAGTATTCAGGGCAACGGTGCGTGGCAGAAGCGATCAAATAGGCCTTTTTTCAAAATCTATAAAACAAGGGACGTCGGGTTTTGTGCTGACTAGACAAAACGGAACAAAAAAGCTGACTGGACAAAAATGAACCGAATTGATTTAACCATTCATTCAAAAATCAACGCACGATTTCTATTTCCCGTCAATTAACTCCCTCCCCTTGGTTTCAAATCCCAACCTATTTAAACTGCACTAAACCTCTAAAATCCCGGCCCATTTAAACTGCACTAAACCTGACCGTTCATCCCGTGATTGATGTTCGCATCAACGACTATAAACCTGCTTGCTAAAATTTCGACCGCCCTAAACCAGGTCTATCTCGAGGAATCTGTTTGAACATAGACAACTGTGATTGATCGATTATAGGGGGAGGGGGAGTTGGTCGCGACGAAGGCACCCGCTTCGTGCCAATTGGCACGAGCGAGGAAATGGGTGTCCCTATGAATGTCGGTGTTATTGTCGAAAGTGTTTTGTTGCCAAAGACGTTCAGGTGTTTTGCCGCCGAAGGCGAACCGCTGCAGTGCCAAAAGGCACGGGCATGCACCTGACTAGGACAAGCTGACTAGACAAAAAAAAAACACCTCTCTCTCTTCCCCCCTCTCTCTCTCTTCCCCAAACTCTCTCTCTCTTTCTCTTCTCTCCCGTTTCCGTCTCTCTTTAAACTAGATTGCAGCTGTCCACTCACCTAATCCTCTTTCCTTGCACAGTTTTCTCGATCTCCCCCCTAAAAAACCTGGACAAGTTGACTGAACAAAAATAAACCAAATAGATCTAACCATTCGTTCAAAAATTAACGCACAATCTCTATTTTCCCGTCAACCAACTCCCTCCCCTTGGTTTCAAATCCCAACCACTACAGGAAAGAGGGTCTTTACCGACGGACATTTTATCACCGTCGGTAATAATACACTTTTTACCGATGGTGACTATAATATCCGTCGGTATTATAACTTCAATTTTTTAATTTTTTTTTGTACATTTATTACCGACGGTCACATAGATTTCGTCGGTAAAACTATTTATACCGACGGTACATATATGTCCCATCGGTAATATACTTTATACCGACGGCTACGTAAATACCGTCGGTAAAATGTCACGACGAAACTCAGGGTAAAAACCGAGCCTCTGGAAAAAAATGTGACCCTGAGTTTCGTCGGAGAGTTTTAACGACGGACTTTATATCTCTGTCGGTATAACTAATTATACCGACGGAAATTTTATGGCCGTCGGCACGATACCGACGGTAATTAAATATCCGTCGGTAAAATTGTCCCGACGAAACTCAGGGTAAAAACCGAGCCTCTGGAAAAAATGGAACCCTGAGTTTCGTCGGTGATTTTTACCGACAGAACTTATTTTTCCGTCGGCATATGCCGACGGACGTTATATCTCCGTCGGTAAAAATATCACGACGAAACTCAGGGTAAAACCAAGCCTCTGGAAAAAAATGGAGCCTGAGTTTCGTCGTCGCTTTTTACCGACGGAGAATATGGTTCCGTCGGTAAAAAGGTTATTTTTACCGACGGAGGTAAAAATGTCCGTCGGTAAAAACCCTGTCTTAAATATCATTCAGCGATCCCCCCTTCTGTTCTATTTCGATCTAACCTCTCTCTCTCTCTCTCAATCTCCCCCCCTCCCCGGCCTCCCTCCCCCCCCTCCCCGGCCTCCCCCCCCTCCCCGGCCTCCCTCGCGTCGCGTCCCTCCGGCCGACCGATCGACCGGCGGCAAGCTCCTCCTCCTCCTCGTGGGCTCCGGCCGGTGAGATCCTCCTCCTCCTCCTCCCCCCGGTGAGCTCCTCCTCCTCCCATGGCATTTGTAAGGCATGTCTCAACTGCACACTCATGATACGCACTTTGGAGATTCGAAAACTCAAAATGCTTGTTCTCTGAGATTTCGTTTAGGTGGGATTTTAACATCTATCCTCACCCATTATTTAAGTGCCCCTCTAACCCTAATTTTACACGAGAGAACATATTTAAAGTTTTCGAGTTGAGTTTGTCACTATTTCAATCGCTTTTTCTTAAAAAATTCGTAATCCAAATTCCATGCGGTTCGATTTTGACATATCCCTACTCGGCCATTCATCATTTATAAAAAGAAAAGAAGGAAAGAGCAAGAAACCAATTGAGAAAGACGACGAGCCCTTTTTTTCAATGGTGATTAGGATTCATGATCGAATTATCACTTAAACCGGTTTCTCTGCTTTCTTTTCCTTTCTAATTAGTACTGCGCTAATAGCAATGGGATGATCCTTGACTGAAAGACGGGCAGGGGGAAGGACATGAACGAGCGCTTTTTCTTCGACTTGGTCTGAAGATCAATCGATAAATCGTCGTAGGGGAGTAGTGGGGATGCTCTGGTCAATCAAGTAACCGCCATTGACCAGGGGAAGGGGAGAGGTGGGTGGGCCCCTTCAATTGGCTGACGGTCTAGTCTTTGATTAGGGATGGCTGGTGCTAATAAAGATTTGACATTAACGATGGAAATATAAATTACATGATGGAATAGTTTAATAAACCTCTGAACAATCATCAAAATAAGCATATATACATGATGGAATAGTTTAATAAACCTCTGAACAATCATAAATTACATGACGGTCTGGTCTTCGGTTAGGCCTAGCATGTACTTCTATGCATTTTATATAGATGCATAACAGTCTCAGATCTACAACATATCCAAAATTTAAATGATTTTATCAATATTAATATATGATTTTCTAGTAATCACTATTAGCAAGAAGTCGTGAAGTAATCACTACTTAACTACTTCACTATTGGGCAATTAGTGCCCTAAGTATAGTCCATCTTTTCCTACTATTCTTGGTAATATTTGGGGTTCTTTTAGAATGACCTGGAGAATCGCGATCAATTCTCTCATTCTAATTTTCCATGGTATTCTTAGGTCTTATCCATTGATATAGAATTGCGAGTATTATTACTGTCTTGTAAAGTTTATCCTTGAGTTTTAAAGGCCTGTAGAAGTTTCGGTTCCGTGTTCCATACCCGGAAACCGAAATCAAATTTGTGCGGAGTCTTATAACATTGTTTGAAATTACTTGTGGTGTTGTATAGCCAAATAGACGAAGATGTCTTCGATCGATAAGAGTTGGATGCGTAATTCGAATCGCATAAACCAAGAGTACAGAGAAGGAGTCAGGAAATTTCTGGATTTTGCATTTGAGCGTCTTGCACCGCTTGATGGAAAAATTGTGTGTCCCTGCATAGACTGCGGAAGGGTGACTAGGAAGGTTTGAGAGGAATGTGAGGTTGATCTGGTAATGCGTGGCATTGACATTAGCTATACCCGTTGGTTCTTGCACGGTGAGGAGCTAGATGCAGTCCCCATGGCAGCTCACGGTGAAACTGCAAACACAGTGATCGCTGATGATAATATTAATACAGACGATGACGATGACATGCAGGGTATGATACATGATTTGCAAGGTGGAATAGGCACGGAAGCACCGTCAGGTGATCAGCCCAATATGGAAGCGGACAAGTTCTACAGATTGCTTAAAGATGCCGAACAACCTCTATACCCGGGGTGTGAGAAGTTTTCAAAACTCTCTTTCACTGTAAAGCTTCTTCATTTGAAGTGCCTCAATGGTTGGAGTAATAAGTCATTTAATATGTTGGTAGAGTAATAAGTATTTTAATATGTTTGGATTCGATCCGATCGTCATCGGATCGGTATCCGATAATTCGAACTTGGAATTATATTCCGTATTTCGGACTTGCGAGCGGGTTCTAATTGGATATTTGACCAATTTACGATCCGATTAACCGATTTAGAGTCTAACTGTTTCATATTGTTTCATATTGCGAGCGGGTTCATATTGTTTCATATTGTTTCATATGTAAATCATACTGTTTCATATGTAAATCAAACTGTTTCATATTGTTTCATATGTAAATCTTACTGTTTCATATATAAATTAAATTGTTTCAGATGGAATCACGGTCATATGTTCGTAGAGGCAGAGGCAGGGGTGGGGTAGCTCGGAGCGCTCCGGCTGCCACCCTAGGGTCCGAGGCCGAGCCGTCCGGATCTGGTAGTGTTGTTCCTCTCTCCACACCAGCTCCTGCTGTGGTCGCAGCCTCCGGAGCTTCGAGCAGTGCTCAGCACTCGGCTACAGCGTCTACGCCCACAGGTAATATTTAGATCTAAAGTTTTATACATGTTGTAAATACTTCTTCAGTACTGATGTATATTTTATTTGCAGGGTCGACCAGGCACGTAGGCGACCGGGGCATGACGACGGCCCGGCGCTTGTCGGCCTTACGCGAGCCGCTGTCCCTACAGTGGAGTGGCAGGATCTTTGTGGGCGAGCACGCTTCTGACGCCGCCATGTGGGTCGGTATTATAGTACGGGAGGAGAGGAATGCCTCGATTGTGGGGTTAAGGGGGTGGAAGAACATTGATGCATCCTATAAGGAGAGGATGTATCAGCAGTTTTTGGTACGTTAGTTTCATTAAAGCATTTTAGAATAATATCGTACTTCTTTATAATTTGATTTGATAAAATGACTTGTTTCTAAATTGATTTTACTAGAGAAATTTAAATGGGAGAACATAGAAACCGACACCCATCGGGAGGACTTATGGAAGATGATGGGTGAGCGGTACAGGGATTACCGTTACGAGCTCTACCAGCTCTACGGTTACTTGGTCGGCCAGCCGGCTGACGAGGTACAGGCTGCGGCCGGGACGAGAGACGCGCCACCGCTACATATTCTACAGTTTTTGGTCGCTCACTGGGCCACCCCTAGCTTTCAGGTATAATTATAATTTTGTTGATTCGTACTTGTTTTAATGTTATACTAAAAATTTGTATTGATGTTTCAAAATTTAATCGATTGACACAGGCGAAATCTGCTATAGGCAAGCAGAATAGAAGTGCCTCGACGACACCTGCTCCAGTGAAGGGGAGGACCTCCATGCCCCAGCTTGCCCAGCAGCTGGTAAATGATACAAACATTGTTATTATTTAAAGCTCTATACATGTTATATTAACTCATCTATTTATTTTATATGTCCAACAGACACAGTCGTTGGGTCACGAGCCTAATAGGATTGACCTTTTTGAGGCCTCTAGGAGGCGGCGTATCGATGGGGCATTTCTGGACGACAGGGTTGCCTCGCAAGTGGTAAGTAATTAAATTACTGTTAATATATTCTTATACATATGCCATAAAATATCATTGAATATCATTGGTTGTTTTTATATAGGAGAGGATGCGACTTCTGGTGACCCCGTCGGGCGAGGCCGGCTCCTCCTCCAGCTCAGTATCTGTCGACTCAGCGATGGATACTGTGCTGAGACCTGCCACGCACGGCCGTGTCCTCTGTACGGGCCTTGGAGTCACGCCCTCCTCCTACTTTGGACGAGAGGGTATGCGCTCGAGGGCACGGGACACCCAGACCGGTGCTATCACTCAGCTGCAGTCTGCGCTAGACACGGAGCGAGAGCAGAGGCAGGCCCTTGAGCAGAGGATTGAGGCGGAGCGAGAGCAGAGGCAGGCCCTCGAGCAGAGGGTTAAGGCGGAGAAGAAGGCCCTCGATGAGGAAAGAGAAGCTCGCAGGGAACTGGAGCGTCGGCTTAATGACTTCATAAGCCGGTCTAGCGGTGGCTCATGATCAGGTACTTACTAAACATTATAATATTAGTAAAAAATATGAATCTTACTAATTTGAGTTTAGATCATATTATCACACTTATGATTTTCCAATACTTAGATTCTAAATCGGTGAATCAGAGCGTAAATTGTTCAAATATCCAATTAGAACTCGCTCGCAAGTCCGAAATACGGAATAATTCCAAGTTCGAATTATCGGATGCCGATCCGATGACGATCCGATCGAATCCAAACCTATTTCATATCCGAAACACGCTAACTTATGATTTTCCAACACTTAGACTCTAAATCGGTGAATCGGATCGTAAATTGGTCAAATATCCAATTAGAACCCGCTCGCAAGTCCGAAATACAGAATAATTCCAACTTCGAATTATCGGATGCCGATCCGATGACGATCCGATCGAATCCAAACCTATTTCATATCCGAAACACGCTAACTTATGATTTTCCAACACTTAGACTCTAAATCGGTGAATCGGATCGTAAATTGGTCAAATATCTAATTAGAACCCGCTCGCAAGTCCGAAATACAGAATAATTCCAAGTTCGAATTATCGGATGCCGATCCGATGACGATCGGATCGAATCCAAACCTATTTCATATCCGAAACACGCTAAGTTATGATTTTCCAACACTTAGACTCTAAATCGGTGAATCGGATCGTAAATTGGTCAAATATCCAATTAGAACCCGCTCGCAAGTTCGAAATACGGAATAATTCCAAGTTGGAATTATCGGATGCCGATCCGATGACGATCTGATCGAATCCAAACCTATTTCATATCCGAAACACGCTAACTTATGATTTTCCAACACTTAGACTCTAAATCGGTGAATCGGAGCGAAATTGGTCAAATATCCAATTAGAACCCGCTCGCAAGTCCGAAATACGGAATAATTCCAACTTCGAATTATCGAATGCCGATCCGATCGAATCCAAACCTATTTCAAAACCGAAACACGCTAACTTATCATTTTTTAACGCTTAGACTCAGTTATAAATATAAACCATTTTTTTAACAAATACATGTTAATTGCAGGAGCAGGGCGGCGTCAGGGGATCGATGAGAGCACCAGCGTTGGTGGTGGGCGGGGGTGGTTGAGATAGGGCGGCGTCAAGGGATCGATGAGAGCACCAACGTTGGTGGCGGGCGGGGGTGGTTGAGATAGGGCATGTATCATCTCTCAGTTCTGGATTGTGTAAATATTATTTTGTAATATGTGGTTATTTTTTGTTCTTGTCTATAATTGTCGGTCGGGTACTGTGGTAATATTTGATAATTTGCTGTAATTTTTTATCAATTTAGGTAATATTTTAAAATTTGTGGTAATATTTTATAAATTGTGGTAATATTTGATAAATTATGGTAATATATTGTGGTATTGTTGTAAATCACAGGAATTAAATAACATTATTTAGGTAAATTTATTAAAAAAAAACATACTTATTACCAACGGAAATTAATTATTCCGTCGGTAATAATGTTTTTATTTTTTTAAAATTTTAAATAATTTGCCGACGGCATATAATATCCGTCGGTAATATATATTATTACCGACGGGCAATATATATATGCGTCGGTAATATATATAGTATTACTGACAGTATAGACCTTAACCGTCGGTAAAATGCTGATATATTATCGACGGATTATTAAGTTTCGTCGGTAATAATATATTATATTAATTTTTAAATGATTAAATATGACCGACGACTTTAATATTACCGTCGGTATTAATTATTATTACCGACGGTAATATTTGGTCCGTCGTATTGTTTTTCCCGACGCCTTTTTTCCCGACAGCCAGCGACGGAAATATCTTCCGTCGCTATAGAATATTACCGACGGAATGTTAATATTACCGACGGATATTGTCCGTCGGTAATAACTGTTTTTTTTGTAGTGAACCCATTTAAATTGCACTAAACCCATAAAATTCCGGCCCATTTAAACTACACTAAACCTGATCGTTCATCCCGTGATCATTGTTCGTATCAACGGCTATAAACCCGCTGCTGAAACTTCGACCGCCCCAACAATCGTTCATCCCGTGATCGTTGTTCATATCAACGGCTATAAACTCACCTGCTGAAATTTCCACCACCCCAAACCATCGGGTCAATCTCAAGAAATCCGTTCGAACAGAGACAACTGTTATTGATCGATTATAGGGGGAGGGGGAGTTGGTCGCGTTGAAGGCGCCCGCTTCGTGCCAATCGGCATGGGCGAGGAAATGGGTGTCCCTATGAATACCGATGTTGTTGTCGAAAGTGTTTTGTTGCCGAAGGCGTTCAGGTGTGTTGCCGCCGAAGGCAGTCTGCTACAGTGCCGACAGATGCATTGTCTTCGCCTTCGGTGGTTCGTTGCAGTGCCGGTAGGCACGGGCATGCACTATTATTATTACAAAATAAAATATTTAACAAGACAACGGCTGATCAAAACTATTTACCAACCTAGCGCTCTGATAGCCAAGTGGCATGTCCGTGCTGTAAAGCGAGCGCGATAATTTTTTTTTTTTTTCGTTTGAAATAGAGCCCGGTATTTTGATTACCGGGTTTAAAACCGGTAAGCTAGATACCGAGTTTAACTGAAGCCTCTTGTATAAAGATTCCATAAAATAAACATAAAAGCCCGATCATGCGACACAACCTATAGATTATTCAAGCAATTAATTACGATACATGGGATTAATGGACACCCATAGAGAAGAACGAAATCATGAGATTTTCTCGTAGTTATCTTCTTCTTTAATGCTCTTCAAAAGACAATTATGAAAATCTAGGATGAAAACCCTTGAGTGGAAGTGAAGCTTTCGATTCTCTCTTTTTATCCTTCTCTTTTCTGAGATAATGTGTAAATAGTTTGAGATGAAAATGGTTGGTGGGTTGACTGTGTTTCTAGGTCTTCATGTACATAGGGATGGCAACTCCCTTTTTTGTTCCCTTTACTCCTCAACCATCACAGCCGTTCCTTGCATCTAGGCATGCACGCCCGACATCCAAACCCAGCCCTCTTTCTCTCTAAAATCTGCACGCGATCCCGATCCTCTCTCTCGGTTTTCTCTCTCCTTCCATAACCTCTTCACCCCTGATTTCTCTCTTTGTCTTTCTAAAACCATCTGAGAATCCCCTCGCGATCTCCATGCACAGCTGTACCCAGTCCCGTGATCCCATCTCCCACTCTCTTTCCTTTTTATTTTCCTTCATCACAACTCGTCCGTTCTACCCGAGACCTGCAGCAATTACCCGATGACTTTCTCTCGTGTCCTTCTTTCTCTCAGTTTCCAGTTAGCACCCGATCTTCTCTCTCTCTAAAACCCATAACAAAGCCAACATTTTAATTACCTACTCTTTCTCTCTCTAGATCTCTTACCCGATCTGGCCTCATGCATCCATCAACCCGATCCTTTCTCTCCATCCATTACCATATATGATCCCCACTTGATCACAGCCGTCCGAATTCACCATTCACCCATCCGATCACTTCTATCTCATGCGATCCATCGGACTCTCTCTAACTCCTTTCCTTATCTCACCCGACCATCCTGACCCATTCGAATCACAGCAGCCCACTCCAACAAAGCCATGCACGCAGTTCTTTCCCGTTCTCTCTCTCATGGCGAACATCTCTCTCCATTCAAGCCCTATAATCTCTCTAACCAAAATTCTCTCTTTTCTCTTTCCATATCTATTTCCCTCTCTCACATCCGAACCTCTTGCTCTCTCATCCCGATCATCTCTTTTCCCTCTTTCCTGACCTCTTTCTACCCGAATCCAATCACAACCGTAGATGCATCCAATATAGATAACTGTGATTGATCGATTATAGGGGGAGGGGGAGTTGGTCGCGACGAAGGCGCCCGCTTCGTGCCAATTGGCACAAGCGAGGAAATGGGTGTCCCTATGAATGTCGGTGTTGTCGTCGAAAGTGTTTTGTTGCCAAAGACGTTCAGGTGTTTTATCGCCGAAGGCGACCCGCTGCAGTGCCGACAGGCACGGGCATGCACCTGACTAGGACAAGCTGACTAGACAAAAAAAAAAACACCTCTCTCTTTCCCCCTCTCTCTATCTCTTCCCCAATCTCCCTCTCTCTCTTTTCTCTCCCGTTTCCGTCTCTCTTTAAACCCGATTGTAGCTGTCCACTCACCTGATCCTCTTTCCTTGCACAGTTTTCTCGATCTCCCCCCTAAAAAACCTGGACAAGTTGACTGAACAAAAATGAACCAAATAGATCTAACCATTCGTTCAAAAATTAACGCATAATCTCTATTTCCCCGTCAACCAACTTCCTCACCTTGGTTTCAAATCCCAACCCATTTAAATTGCACTAAACCCATAAAATTCCGGTCCATTTAAACTACACTAAACCTGATCGTTCATCCCGTGATCATTGTTCGTATCAACGGCTATAAACCCGCCGGCTGAAATTTTGACCGCCCTAAACAATCGTTCATCCTGTGATCGTTGTTCGTATCAACGGCCATAAACCCGCCTACTGAAATTTCGACCGCCCCAAACCCTCAAGTCAATCTCGAGAAATCCATTCGAACAGAGACAACTGTTGTTGATCGATTATAGGGGGAGGGGGAGTTGGTCGCATCGAAGGCGCCCGCTTCGTGCCAATCGGCATGGGCGAGGAAATGGGTGTCACGAATACCGGTGTTGTCGTCGAAAGTGTTTTTGTTGCCAAAGGCGTTCAGGTGTGTTGCCACCGAAGGCAACCTGCTACAGTGCCGACATATGCATTTTCGTCGCCTTCGGTGGTTCGTTGCAGTGCCGATAGGCACGGGCATGCACTATTATTATTACAAAATAAAATATTTAACAAGACAGCAACTGATGAAAACTATTTACCAACCTAGCGCTCTGATAGCCACGTGGCATGTCCGCGCTGTAAAGCGAGCGCGATAATTTTTTTTTTCGTTTGAAATAGAGCCCGATATTTGGATTACTGGGTTTAAAACCGGTAATCTGGATACCGAGTTTAACTGAAGCCTCTTGTATAAAGTTTCCATAAAATAAACATAAAAGCCCGATCATGCGACACAACCTATAGACTATTCAAGCAATTAATTACGATACATGGGATTAATGGACACCCATAGAGAAGAACGAAATCATGAGATTTTCTCGTAGTACGTCATCTTCTTCTTTGATGCTCTTCAAAAGACAATTATGAAAATCTAGGATGAAAACCGTTGAGTGGAAGTGAAGCTTTCAATTCTCTCTCTTTTTATCCTTCTCTTTTCTTAGATAATGTGTAAATAGTTTGAGATGAAAGTGGTTGGTGGGTTGACTGTGTTTCTAGGTCTTCATGTACATAGGGATGGCAACGGTGCATGTGGTTTTGGTACAGTTTTGGACAAAACCGAAACTGCACCACAAGATCAAACCGCCACACCAAAACCACATCGCATCGCCAGGGGCGGAAGCCGCGGAACAAGGATATTCCATTTGGGGGGGGTCAAAAAAAAATGAAAGGCAAAATTTTTTACATAATAATTTAAAAATACATATTGATATTCATGCATCCATCAACCCGATCCTTTCTCTCCATCCATTACCATATATGATCCCCACTTGATCACAGCCGTCCGAATTCACCATTCACCCATCCGATCACTTCTATCTCATGCGATCCATCGGACTCTCTCTAACTCCTTTCCTTATCTCACCGACCATCCCGACCCATTCGAATCACAGCCGCCCACTCCAACAAAGCCATGCACGCAGTTCTTTCCCGTTCTCTCTCTCATTGCAAACATCTCTCTCCATTCAAGCCCTATAATCTCTCTAACCAAAATTCTTTCTTTTCTCTTTCCATATCTATTTCCCTCTCTCACATCCGAACCTCTTGCTCTCTCATCCCGATCGTCTCTTTTCCCTCTTTCCTGACCTCTTTCTACCCGAATCCAATCACAACCGTAGATGCATCCAACATAGACAACTGTGATTGATCAATTATAGGGGGAGGGGGAGTTGGTCGCGACGAAGGCGCCCGCTTCGTGCCAATTGGCACGAGCGAGGAAATGGATATCCCTATGAATGTCGGTGTTGTTGTCGAAAGTGTTTTGTTGCCAAAGACGTTCAGGCGTTTTGTCGCCGAAGGCGACCCGATGCAGTGCCGACAGGCACGGGCATGCACCTGACTAGGACAAGCTGACTAGACAAAAAAAAAACCACCTCTCTCTTTCCCCCCCTCTCTCTCTCTCTTCCCCAATCTCTCTCTCTCTCTCTCTTTCTCTCTCTCTCTTCTCTCTCGTTACCGTCTCTCTTTAAACCCGATTGCAGCTGTCCACTCACCTGATCCTCTTTCCTTGCACAGTTTTCTCGCTCTCCCCCCTAAAAAACCTGGACAAGTTGAATGAACAAAAATGAACCAAATAGATCTAACCATTCGTTCAAAAATTAACGCACAATCTCTATTTCCCCGTCAACCAACTCCCTCACCTTGGTTTCAAATCCCAACCCATTTAATATGCACTAAACCCATTAAATTCCGGCCCATTTAAACTACACTAAACCTGATCGTTCATCCCGTGATCATTGTTCGTATCAACGGCTATAAACCCGCCGGTTGAAATTTCGACCGCCCCAAACAATCGTTCATACCGTGATCGTTGTTCGTATCAACGGTTATAAACCCGCCTGCTGAAATTTCGACCGCCCCAAACCATCAGGTCAATCTCGAGAAATCCGTTCGAAGAGAGACAACTGTTATTGATCGATTATAGGGGGAGGGGGAGTTCGTCGCGTCGAAGGCGCCCGCTTCGTGCCAATCGGCATGGGCGAGGAAATGGGTGTCACGAATACCGATGTTGTCGTCGAAAGTGTTTTTATTGCCGAAGGCGTTCAGGTGTGTTGCCGTCGAAGGCAGCCTGCTACAGTGCCGACAGATGCATTTTTGTCGCCTTCGGTGGTTCGTTGCAGTGCCGATAGGCACGGGCATGCACTATTATTATTACAAAATAAAATTTTTAACAAGACAGCGACTGATGAAAACTATTTACCAACCTAGCACTCTGATAGCCACGTGGCATGTCCGCGCTGTAAAGCGAGCGCGATAATTTTTTTTTCGTTTGAAATAGAGCCCGGTATTTGGATTACTGGGTTTAAAACCGGTAATCTGGATACCGAGTTTAACTGAAGCCTCTTGTATGAAGTTTCCATAAAATGAACATAAAAGCCCGATCATGCGACACAACCTATAGATTATTCAAGCAATTAATTACGATACATGGGATTAATGGACACCCATAGAGAAGAACAAAATCATGAGATTTTCTCATAGTACGTCATCTTCTTCTTTGATGCTCTTCAAAAGACAATTATGAAAATCTAGGATGAAAACCGTTGAGTGGAAGTGAAGCTTTCAATTCTCTCTCTTTTTATCCTTCTCTTTTCTGAGATAATGTGTAAATAGTTTGAGATGAAAATGGTTGGTGGGTTGACTGTGTTTCTAGGTCTTCATGTACATAGGGATGGCAACGGTGCATGTGGTTTTGGTATAGTTTTGGACAAAACCGAAACTGCACCACAAGATCAAACCGCCACACCGAAACCATATCGCATCGCCAGGGGCGGAACCCGCGAAACAAGGATATTCCCTTTGGGGGGGGCCAAAAAAAAAATGAAAGGCAAAATTTTTTTACATAATAATTTAAAAATACATATTGATATTAAAAACTGAAACATTATTAAAACTGTGCTCGTCGTTCTTTTATATAATTAAAATCATCTATAATTGCTTCTATATTGAATGTTTCTGCAATTTTTTTCTCAATGTATACATTCAAATAATCTATGAGAAATTCATCCTACATTTTGTTTTGAAGCTTTGTCTTCACATATTTCTGGCTGAGAATGCTCGTTCGGCGGTTGTTGTTGAGACCGAAAGCGTCAATACTAAGTGAAACAATCGATCAATGCGAGGGTAAATTTTTGATTAATTTATTTGTTTTTATCAATCCTTGGTATAGTTTTGCAATCGTCGTACTTTCTGTAGATCTGGATGTTGTGGTACATCCAGTTCATAATGCTGGAGCTGAAATCTTAAATGAATTTTCTCTTGCTCAGTAAAGTCTTGGGAATAGAATTTGTCCACCAGACAATAAATATCATCAATTTTGAACAACTTATAACCACCTTTAGGATCTACAAATGATCAGCTATGTGTAAGAAGATTTATAGTGCACTTATTAAATCAATTATTCAGCTCTTGCAACTGTGAATGTATTGCAGCAAAAAAATATACCGACTCGATAGTGCTGGTCAAATATAATGTGATCTTTTTGAATGCGTGCTCGCCTGTGACCCGAGTATAGCGACCATTCATTTCAGGAATTTCAATGTCATGTCATTTACCGAATGTTATTACCATCTCAAGAAATGTATTCCAACCGTCATCTCTGAAACTTTGAATAACTGCTTTGTGGTAGGCTCTAAATTTATGGCATTAAGGATATATTGAGACTGGCATTATAGAGCTGGACATAAATCATCGATGTTTCTAAGAATTTCTCTCATAATATGAAGACTAAAGACAAATTCAAATGATGTAATTGCATAATAAGCTGCATCAGCATCACCACACTGAGAATATGTTGATCCATCAGTATTAATTTTCAATAAACTATATATAGAACAGAAATGGGAGCCTCATCAAGTGCCACCGGCCCACTGTAAAGAACCAATTTGATTAAGCCTTCTGCCATATTCAAGTTCAACAATCGCTAACAAACATGATATTTTAGCAGCTTGAGCAGATTGTAGCTCATCATAATATTTGCAAGATGCACTGATAATGTTTGCGATAAATATCAATTTAGAGAAAAATTGATGTACATGAATAACTTCCCTAGTTGCTGCAATTACTGCTAATTGCAAACGACATGCTAAACAATGGATGTAATATGCATATGAGCATCCCATCAAAAACAAAGCTTGTAATCCATTCCATTCACCACGCATATTACTTGTGCCATCATATATATCTCTGACCTCGGATGTTTTTGATACTAAAATTATGTCAAAAAATAACAGAAGATATCTTATTTTTTAAAGTCAATGCTATAGTTTCTGAGACATGAACAAGATCCAAAAAATGTTCTATGATAAAACCAGATTTATCAACAAATCTTAAAACAAGAGTCATTTGCTCCCTCTTTGACTCATCCCGAGCTTCATCAATAATGATGCAAAACTTGGCATCACTAATTTCCTCACGGATTGTACTGCGAACTCTATTTAAGAAAATATGTAAAATCTCCTTTTAAGTTTTAGGAGAAATATACTTTGTATTTCTAGGAGCATTATGTAGGACAACTCCAACGAATTTTTAATTATAAGATGTTAAAAGTTTTAATAATTTCAAAAAAATTATCATGTTTTTTAGAATCATGCCCTTCATCTTGTCCTATGAAAGTGAATGCTTGAATTGTTAGCCAACGGACTGTATCTTTTGACGTTTTAAGTTGCAACATATTATTTGAGATTTGTATAGAACGTTGTTTCTGAAATATCTTTTTGATGTACTGTGACTGGTTCATAAGATCTTTAGAAGTTTGTTTAGCTGCATTATATGGTGTATTTGGATCCATTCCAATATGGCCTGAAAAAGCATAATTCTTTCAATAATCATTGACTTTTTTCCAATTACGAAATCCTTCCATAGTGAATGCATTTGATCCAGAAAGTCCAACTGACTTTTTACTAAAAAGATAGCAGAGTAAGCAAAAAACTACATCTTTGTTATGAACATATTCTAACCATGATGGAAAAATTTTAAACCAATTTGATTGGAATCGACGAGGATGCTTCTCTGATTCAGACAATAGGTATTTTAATAAAATATGTTGATATGGCTCAGCTGTGATATAAGCATGTCAACTTCATTTCTTTGAGCACGCGGGTAGTACCATATTGGATGTCGTAGACCTAGATTACATTCTAAAGAAGCAATATCAACTTCGGCCCGTAGATTGAATTCTCAGAGATTCAATTCAGAGGCATTAATATCATAAGTTAAAGTATCATGTTCAATAGGAGGGATATCAACTCTTGCTGAATCGATTTATGCAAATTTAATTAGAAGGGCGTGCATCGTGGGAATAATTTTTGGTATTGGAGTCTGACGTTAAATCTGCCTCTGAACTTCGTTTTTTAAAGAATGAATCAATAGTGGATGGTTAATCCATAATTTAACCTAAATTTGGACAAAATAATTTTTAAAAAATCATCTTTTAAGAATAGTAGAAAGAATCCAAGTAACAAATAACAGTATGGATATGAGAAGATGCACTCAAACAAAAAGAAATTAATGAGATTTAAGAAAAATACCATGAGATGATCTCAATAAGATCAACCCATGCATGGAAAAAAATCCTAAATAAGATCAGAGGATGTTCTCACTTTGTGGGAAGAAGGAATGCCTGACGGACTAGATCGAATTTGGGTCCTTCGTGCGCTTGCTTTCGTGGGAAAAACAAACGATCAACGAAATAGCGATTTGGATTTGTGGGTTTACTTTGTGCAATCACAACACAATAAATCTGATAGCAGTTGGCAATAGCGAATCAAATAGGAGATAAGAATAAGGAGCCCTAGTGGTTTGGGTTTCCTTTTCTTTTATTTCATTGTAATTACTAGATTGCCAAATCCTGTGAGATTTGCGACTTGCAAGGAGATGACGACCCCCTGCGCGATTTGAGAGGAACAATTAAGATGGTAAATTCAAGGTATTTCTTATTTTTCCATAAAGTGGCCCACACGTCACCCAATTATAGGCACACACATAGGCATTGGGTAGGGAAACCGAGCGGGAGTCTCACCGTGGGATTGTGTGAACTTATAGAAATATTCTTTTAATCTTTTCTTGGCAATAGGTTGATTAGACGACCATGGTTTAATAAATGTGGGCAGCAGGAATCATGCACGAGGTATGGAAACGTGTAGCGGGATCCGGAAATCGCGTGGGAAAGTTTTTTTTTTTCCTTCCTTCGTATTAGGTTCTGATCAGATAGCCCCCACTACTTACTCTGAGTTTGGGGGGTCCAAGACGTGGCAATATTTAGACCACCCATCAAGAAACTAGTGGGTCTCCTTTAATATTTTCAAGATTTGGGAGGGTCACAGCCCTTCCCTGCCCCCCTTGGTTCCGCCCCTATGCATTGCGATGATTTACCATATGTAAAACTGAAACCGCACCACGCGGTGTGGTGTCGTGCGGTGCACCACGGTTTATCATTATAATGGCCAAAACGGTGCGATTTTATACGGTCAGATAAAAAACTGGTACCGCACCGCCCCTCGACGGTTTACTATTTTGGCAAACCGCACCGCACCATGCGGTGCGTTTTATGGCTTTAAACCGCAACGCTGCCATCCTTACATGTGCATCAATTGGAGAATGAAATTTTTGTTTCTCAAATGAATCACGTCAAATGAAGTATGAGAAAGATCTAGTTAAAAATTTTCAACTTGATAGTTTTCGCAACATAGACACTCTTGTGGCTCATAATGTTAACATTACTAAGGATGAGAGCAGGAAGAATATAGATCAAACTCTTTATAGGAGTATGATTAGAAGTATTCTTTATTTGACTGCTAGTCATCCTGATGTTATGATTGGATGTATTCTTAATTCGATGATCTTTTCGGTGTGTTACTTACGCATGCTTGTGTTCGTACATGCTCATATTTGTGATCAACTTCAAGCCTTTGCATGTGTGAAGATTCAACCTGACAATCCAGGTTTCATTGTTGTCTTCTTACACTTGCGATCAAACATATACTAGTTTGCTCCTTCATCGACCAACCTCAGGTATACTCAAACGTGATGTCTATTTCTTGCCATTAAAATTGCCGGTTTGCTTGAGTGCCTTGCTAATACGTACATGAACCTGTGACTCTTATAGTAGACAAGCTTGTTGACCCTTTAATTAATATTTCAAATCATCGCATCTTATCTACAACTCTTAATCCTTCGGGAAGTTCCATCTTCCCAAACGATCACTACTTAATTTTTTAAAATCTACATGATCGGTTGGATTGCAATTTAATTATGCTATTATATATATCATCACCGAATCTCAATCCATAGAACCCAGAATATCCTTGTTAATTTTATTTTAGTATTGTTAAATGTAATTTGTTAAAATCTCTATCACCCAGAGAGTTGGTTTTAGGAATAGCAATGTGGCGGGTATGAAAATTGATTTTTATAATTTTGAGTAGGCCTGTCCCCGCCCCGTTTACAATAGGAATTTAAAACCGGATCCAACCGACCCGACCCATTGCCATCCCTAGTTGGTTCCACGTCAAACCTAGTTCCTTGATTGGGAATTCTGATTCCCAAGAAAAGAGTTGAGAGTTAATCAGCAAGTTGATCTTATTGTAGTTAATAAAATATATCTATCCCAGAAATATTTCATGTATATAATTAATCATTCCTTTATTTTAAGAAAAATGCTCCAAGTGGATACGGCATTACATACGAGTGCAGTAGTAAGTACTTAAACAAGTACAACAGAGGCTGCTATATGATTGGTATTTACGGATCGGACATGCCCTTCATCTTTGTAGCTGAAGTTAGTGGTGTCCATCCACACCCCCGCCACTGCCAAAACCGGAACCGGAACCAGAACCAGAACCGTAGCCCGAGCCCGAGCCCGAGCCGGAGCCACCACCTCCTCCACCACCGCCTCCTCCACCACCACCACCGCCACTTCATCTTGTCCTATGAAAGTGAATGCTTGAATTGTTAGCCAACGGACTGTATCTTTTGACGTTTTAAGTTGCAACATGTTATTTGAGATTTGTATAGAACGTTGTTTCTGAAATATCTTTTTGATGTACTGTGACTGGTTCATAAGATCTTTAGAAGTTTGTTTAGCTGCATTATATGGTGTATTTGGATCCATTCCAATATGGCCTGAAAAAGCATAATTCTTTCAATAATCATTGACTTTTTTCCAATTACGAAATCCTTCCATAGTGAATGCATTTGATCCAGAAAGTCCAACTGACTTTTTACTAAAAAGATAGCAGAGTAAGCAAAAAACTACATCTTTGTTATGAACATATTCTAACCATGATGGAAAAATTTTAAACCAATTTGATTGGAATCGACGAGGATGCTTCTCTGATTCAGACAATAGGTATTTTAATAAAATATGTTGATATGGCTCAGCTGTGATATAAGCATGTCAACTTCATTTCTTTGAGCACGCGGGTAGTACCATATTGGATGTCGTAGACCTAGATTACATTCTAAAGAAGCAATATCAACTTCGGCCCGTAGATTGAATTCTCAGAGATTCAATTCAGAGGCATTAATATCATAAGTTAAAGTATCATGTTCAATAGGAGGGATATCAACTCTTGCTGAATCGATTTATGCAAATTTAATTAGAAGGGCGTGCATCGTGGGAATAATTTTTGGTATTGGAGTCTGACGTTAAATCTGCCTCTGAACTTCGTTTTTTAAAGAATGAATCAATAGTGGATGGTTAATCCATAATTTAACCTAAATTTGGACAAAATAATTTTTAAAAAACCATCTTTTAAGAATAGTAGAAAGAATCCAAGTAACAAATAACAGTATGGATATGAGAAGATGCACTCAAACAAAAAGAAATTAATGAGATTTAAGAAAAATACCATGAGATGATCTCAATAAGATCAACCCATGCATGGAAAAAAATCCTAAATAAGATCAGAGGATGTTCTCACTTTGTGGGAAGAAGGAATGCCTGACGGACTAGATCGAATTTGGGTCCTTCGTGCGCTTGCTTTCGTGGGAAAAACAAACGATCAACGAAATAGCGATTTGGATTTGTGGGTTTACTTTGTGCAATCACAACACAATAAATCTGATAGCAGTTGGCAATAGCGAATCAAATAGGAGATAAGAATAAGGAGCCCTAGTGGTTTGGGTTTCCTTTTCTTTTATTTCATTGTAATTACTAGATTGCCAAATCCTGTGAGATTTGCGACTTGCAAGGAGATGACGACCCCCTGCGCGATTTGAGAGGAACAATTACGATGGTAAATTCAAGGTATTTCTTATTTTTCCATAAAGTGGCCCACACGTCACCCAATTATAGGCACACACATAGGCATTGGGTAGGGAAACCGAGCGGGAGTCTCACCGTGGGATTGTGTGAACTTATAGAAATATTCTTTTAATCATTTCTTGGCAATAGGTTGATTAGACGACCATGGTTTAATAAATGTGGGCAGCAGGAATCATGCACGAGGTATGGAAACGTGTAGCGGGATCCGGAAATCGCGTGGGAAAGTTTTTTTTTTTCCTTCCTTCGTATTAGGTTCTGATCAGATAGCCCCCACTACTTACTCTGAGTTTGGGGGGTCCAAGACGTGGCAATATTTAGACCACCCATCAAGAAACTAGTGGGTCTCCTTTAATATTTTCAAGATTTGGGAGGGTCACAGCCCTTCCCTGCCCCCCTTGGTTCCGCCCCTATGCATTGCGATGATTTACCATATGTAAAACTGAAACCGCACCACGCGGTGTGGTGTCGTGCGGTGCACCACGGTTTATCATTATAATGGCCAAAACGGTGCGATTTTATACGGTCAAATAAAAAACTGGTACCGCACCGCCCCTCGACGGTTTACTATTTTGGCAAACCGCACCGCACCATGCGGTGCGTTTTATGGCTTTAAACCGCAACGCTGCCATCCTTACATGTGCATCAATTGGAGAATGAAATTTTTGTTTCTCAAATCAATCAAGTCAAATGAAGTATGAGAAAGATCTAGTTAAAAATTTTCCACTTGATAGTTTTCGCAACATAGACACTCTTGTGGCTCATAATGTTAACATTACTAAGGATGAGAGCAGGAAGAATATAGATCAAACTCTTTATAGGAGTATGATTAGAAGTATTCTTTATTTGACTGCTAGTCATCCTGACGTTATGATTGGATGTATTCTTTATTCGATGATCTTTTCGGTGTGTTACTTACGCATGCTTGTGTTCGTACATGCTCATAATTGTGATCAACTTCAAGCCTTTGCATGTGTGAAGATTCAACCTGACAATCCAGGTTTGATTGTTGTCTTCTTACACTTGCGATCAAAGATATACTAGTTTGCTCCTTCATCGACCAACCTCAGGTATACTCAAACGTAATGTCTATTATTGCCATTAAAATTACCGGTTTGCTTGAGTGCCTTGCTAATACGTACATGAACCTGTGACTCTTATAGTAGACAAGCTTGTTGACCCTTTAATTAATATTTCAAATCATCGCATCTTATCTACAACTCTTAATCCTTCGGGAAGTTCCATCTTCCCAAACGATCACTACTTAATTTTTTAAAATCTACATGATCAGTTGGATTGCAATTTAATTATGCTATTATATATATCATCACCGAATCTCAATCCATAGAACCCAGAATATCCTTGTTAATTTTATTTTAGTATTGTTAAATGTAATTTGTTAAAATCTCTATCACCCAGAGAGTTGGTTTTAGGAATAGCAATGTGGGGGGTATGAAAATTGATTTTTATAATTTTGAGTAGGCCTGTCCCCGCCCCGTTTACAATAGGAATTTAAAACCGGATCCAACCGACCCGACCCATTGCCATCCCTAGTTGGTTCCACGTCAAACCTAGTTCCTTGATTGGGAATTCTGATTCCCAAGAAAAGAGTTGAGAGTTAATCAGCAAGTTGATCTTATTGTAGTTAATAAAATATATCTATCCCAGAAATATTTCATGTATATAATTAATCATTCCTTTATTTTAAGAAAAATGCTCCAAGTGGATACGGCATTACATACGAGTGCAGTAGTAAGTACTTAAACAAGTACAACAGAGGCTACTATATGATTGGTATTTACGGATCGGACATGCCCTTCATCTTTGTAGCTGAAGTTAGTGGTGTCCATCCACACCCCCGCCACTGCCAAAACCGGAACCGGAACCAGAACCAGAACCGTAGCCCGAGCCCGAGCCCGAGCCGGAGCCACCACCTCCTCCACCACCGCCTCCTCCACCACCACCACCGCCACTTCCTCCACCATGGGCACCGCCAGCACCGTACCCAGAGCCAGACCCGGAGCCATACCCCGACCCGCTCCCGCTTCCGTTTCCTCCGCCGGAGCCTCCTCCACCACCACCACCACCTCCGCTTCCGTAGCCTCCACCCTGCCCTGCACCGGCACCGGCACCGGCACCCGACCCATATCCCGAGCCATAGCCATGCCCTGATCCCTCACCGGACCCGTCGCCCCCACCTTCTCCGCCACCACCGCCGCCTCCTCCTCCCTTCCCGTACCCCCCACCGCTCGCTCCGCCGGCACCTTCACCGTATCCAGAGCCGGCTCCCGAGCCGTACCCTGAACCGGTGCCAGAACCACCCCCACCACCACCACCACTGCCGCCGCCTCCACCACCGCCGGTGATGCCGTATAGCGACCTAGCGGCCGAGGAAAGGCCAACGCTGAGGAGGGCTATGATGGCAAAGGCCAAGAGCCTAGTGGTCGTCGCCATTGCGGTTGAGGAGTGAAGTGAAGCTTAGGTCGATATATGGTGAAGAGAGGTAGCAAGGGATTGGGTGGTATTTATAGAGCTCGATCGATCTGCATGGCTCAATCCGAGGGCGCAATGAACGTAGGTGGGACGTAGTATTCCTCCCGTGTGAAATCAAAGACTCGAACGAAGGCTGATCGTTGTTTCTTTTTGACAAATCCGTCCCATGCATGCATCATCTCATTGCACACTCTTTCCACTTTGTTGGTGGAATCCTCTTCCGTCCTGGCCTTCGTTCCCAAAAAAAAAAAAAAGTTGGATTCTCTTCGATCACTTCAAGTTGCCCGACCATCTACTCCCGTCGTTATTTCTCTCTTTCTTTCTTTCTTTCGGGGCCAGAGGATTTGATTTCCGGCTGTTCACATGCAACTCGCATTATTACGTAGTGAGACCTACGCTTGTCATCACATTCATTCTAGGTTGACTTTGACTCTTGGCTTGGACTGAAAATTTTAAGCCGACTAAATTAATTAGGAGACGATCTATGTCGACTAGTATTGAAGGCAACGGTACGCGGCAGAAGCGATATATCCAATATGATCATGGTAATCATTTTTTTTCTTTCTTAGAACCCCCTCCTAAAGGATGGAGGGTTAGGCAGCCCCCGACCAATTTAATTAAAAAAACTCATGAAATAATAAGGTTATAAAAATCTTGTACCTCGAGAGATAGTTAGGACCTGATCGTTCATCCCATGATCATTGTTCGTATCAATGGCTATAAACCCGCCGGCTGAAATTTTGACCGCCCTAAACAATCGTTCATCCCGTGATCGTTGTTCGTATCAACGGCCATAAACCCGCCTACTGAAATTTCGACCGCCCCAAACCCTCAGGTCAATCTCGAGAAATCCGTTCGAACAGAGACAACTGTTGTTGATCGATTATAGGGGGAGGGGGAGTTGGTCGCATCGAAGGCGCCCGCTTCGTGCCAATCGGCATGGGCGAGGAAATGGGTGTCACGTATACCGGTGTTGTCGTCGAAAGTGTTTTTGATGCCAAAGGCGTTCAGGTGTGTTGCCGCCGAAGGCAGCCTGCTACAGTGCCGACAGATGCATTTTCGTCGCCTTCGGTGGTTCGTTGTAGTGCCGATAGGCACGGACATGCACTATTATTATTACAAAATAAAATATTTAACAAGACAGCAACTGATGAAAACTATTTACCAACCTAGCGCTCTGATAGCCACGTGGCATGTCCGTGCTGTAAAGCGAGCGCGATAATTTTTTTTTTTTTTTCGTTTGAAATAGAGCCCGATATTTGGATTACCGAGTTTAAAACCGGTAATCTGGATACCGAGTTTAACTGAAGCCTCTTGTATAAAGTTTCCATAAAATAAACACAAAAGCCCGATCATGCGACACAACCTATAGATTATTCAAGCAATTAATTACGATACATGGGATTAATGGACACCCATAGAGAAGAACGAAATCATAAGATTTTCTCGTAGTACATCATCTTCTTCTTTGATGCTCTTCAAAAGACAATTATGAAAATCTAGGATGAAAACCGTTGAGTGGAAGTGAAGCTTTCAATTCTCTCTCTTTTTATCCTTCTCTTTTCTAAGATAATGTGTAAATAGTTTGAGATGAAAATGGTTGGTGGGTTGACTGTGTTTCTAGGTCTTCATGTACATAGGGATGGCAACGGTGCATGTGGTTTGGGTACAGTTTTGGACTAAACGGAAATTGCACCACAAGATCAAACCGCCACACCAAAACCACATCGCATCGCCAGGGGCGGAAGCCGCGGAACAAGGATATTCCCTTTGGGGGGGGGTCGAAAAAAAATGAAAGGCAAAATTTTTTACATAATAATTCAAAAATACATATTGATATTCATGCATCCATCAACCCGATCCTTTCTCTCCATCCATTACCATATATGATCCCCACTTGATCACAGCCGTCCGAATTCACCATTCACCCATCCGATCACTTCTATCTCATGCGATCCATCGAACTCTCTCTAACTCCTTTCCTTATCTCACCCGACCATCCCGACCCATTCGAATCACAGCCGCCCACTCCAACAAAGCCATGCACGCAGTTCTTTCCCGTTCTCTCTCTCATTGCAAACATCTCTCTCCATTCAAGCCCTATAATCTCTCTAACCAAAATTCTCTCTTTTCTCTTTCCATATCTATTTCCCTCTCTCACATCCAAACCTCTTGCTCTCTCATCCCGATCGTCTCTTTCCCTCTTTCCTGACCTCTTTCTACCCGAATCCAATCACAACCGTAGATGCATCCAACATAGACAACTGTGATTGATCAATTATAGGGGGAGGGGGAGTTGGTCGCGACGAAGGCGCCCGCTTCGTGCCAATTGGCACGAGCGAGGAAATGGATGTCCCTATGAAAGTCGGTGTTGTTGTCGAAAGTGTTTTGTTGCCAAAGACGTTCAGGCGTTTTGTCGCCGAAGGCGACCCGCTGCAGTGCCGACAGGCACGGGCATGCACCTGACTAGGACAAGCTGACTAGACAAAAAAAAAACCACCTCTCTCTTTCCCCCTCTCTCTCTCTCTCTCTTCCCCAATCTCTCTCTCTCTCTCTCTCTCTCTCTCTCTCTCTCTCTCTCTCTCTCTCTTCTCTCCCGTTACCGTCTCTCTTTAAACCCGATTGCAGCTGTCCACTCACCTGATCCTCTTTCCTTGCACAGTTTTCTCGATCTCCCCCCTAAAAAACCTGGACAAGTTGACTGAACAAAAATGAACCAAATAGATCTAACCATTCGTTCAAAAATTAACGCACAATCTCTATTTCCCCGTCAACCAACTCCCTCACCTTGGTTTCAAATCCCAACCCATTTAATATGCATTAAACCCATTAAATTCTGGCCCATTTAAACTACACTAAACCTGATCGTTCATCCCGTGATCATTGTTCATATCAACGGCTATAAACCCGCCGGTTGAAATTTTGACCGCCCCAAACAATCGTTCATACCGTGATCGTTGTTCGTATCAACGGCTATAAACCCGCATGCTGAAATTTCGACCGCCCCAAACCATCAGGTCAATCTCGAGAAATCCGTTCGAAGAGAGACAACTGTTATTGATCGATTATAGGGGGAGGGGGAGTTGGTCGCGTCGAAGGCGCCCGCTTCGTCCCAATCGGCATGGGCGAGGAAATGGGTGTCACGAATACCGATGTTGTCGTCGAAAGTGTTTTTATTGCCGAAGGCGTTCAGGTGTGTTGCCGCCGAAGGCAGCCTACTACAGTGCCGACAGATGAATTTTCGTCGCCTTCGGTGGTTCGTTGCAGTGCCGATAGGCACGGGCATACACTATTATTATTACAAAATAAAATATTTAACAAGACAGCGACTGATGAAAACTATTTACCAACCTAGCACTCTGATAGCCACGTGGCATGTCCGCGCTGTAAAGCGAGTGCGATAATTTTTTTTTCGTTTGAAATAGAGCCCGGTATTTGGATTACTGGGTTTAAAACCGGTAATCTGGATACCGAGTTTAACTGAAGCCTCTTGTATAAAGTTTCCAAAAAATAAACATAAAAGCCCGATCATGCGACACAACCTATAGATTATTCTAGCAATTAATTACGATACATGGGATTAATGGACACCCATAGAGAAGAACGAAATCATGAGATTTTCTCGTAGTACGTCATCTTCTTCTTTGATGCCCTTCAAAACACAATTATGAAAATCTAGGATAAAAACCGTTGAGTGGAAGTGAAGCTTTCAATTCTCTCTCTTTTTATCCTTCTCTTTTCTGAGATAATGTGTAAATAGTTTGAGATGAAAATGGTTGGTGGGTTGACTGTGTTTCTAGGTCTTCATGTACATAGGGATGGCAACGGTGCATGTGGTTTTGGTACAGTTTTGGACAAAACCGAAACTGCACCACAAGATCAAACCGCCACACCGAAACCACATCGCATCGGCAGGGGCGGAAGCCGCGGAACAAGGATATTCCCTTTGGGTGGGGGCCAAAAAAAAATGAAAGGCAAAATTTTTTTACATAATAATTAAAAAATGCATATTGATATTAAAAACTGAAATATTATTAAAACTGTACTCGTCGTTCTTTAATATAATTAAAATCATCTATAATTGCTTCTATATTGAATGTTTCTGCAATTTTTTTCTCAATGTATACAATCAAATAATCTATGAGAAATTCATCCTACATTTTGTTTTGAAGCTTTGTCTTCATAATATTTCTGGCTGAGAATGCTCGTTCGGCTGTTGTTGTTGAGACCGAAAGCGTCAATACTAAGTGAAACAATCGATCAATGCAAGGGTAAATTTTTGATTAATTTATTTGTTTTTATCAATCCTTGGCATAGTTTTGCAATCGTCGTACTTTCTGTAGATCTGGATGTTGTGGTACATCCAGTTCATAATGCTGGAGCTGAAATCTTAAATGAATTTTCTCTTTCTCAGTAAAGTTTTGGGAATAGAATTTGTCCACCAGATAATAAATATCATCAATTTTGAACAACTTATAACCACCTTTAGGATCTACAAATGATCAGCTATGTGTAAGAAGATTTATAGTGCACTTATTAAATCAATTATTCAGCTCTTGCAACTGTGAATGTATTGCAGCAAAAAATATACCGACTCGATAGTGCTGGTCAAATATAATGTGATCTTTTTGAATGCGTGCTCGCCCGTGACCCGAGTATAGCGACCATTCATATCAGGAATTTCAATGTCATGTCATTTACCGAATGTTATTACCATCTCAAGAAATGTATTCCAACCGTCATCTCTGAAATTTTGAATAAGTGCTTTGTGGTAGGTACTAAATTTATGGCATTAAGGATATATTGAGACTGGCATTATAGAGCTGGACATAAAACATCGATGTTTCTAAGAATTTCTCTCATAATATGAAGACTAAAGACAAATTCAAATGATGTAATTGCATAATAAGCTGCATCAGCATCACCACACTGAGAATATGTTGATCCATCAGTATTAATTTTCAATAAACTGTATATAGAACAGAAATGGGAGCCTCATCAAGTGCCACCGGCCCACTGTAAAGAACCAATTTGATTAAGCCTTCTGCCATATTCAAGTTCAACAATCGCTAACAAACATGATATTTTAGCAGCTTGAGCAGATTGTAGCTCATCATAATATTTGGAAGATGCACTGATAATGTTTGCGATAAATATCAATTTAGAGAAAAATTGATGTACATGAATAACTTCCCTAGTTGCTACAATTACTGCTAATTGCAAACGGCATGCTAAACAATGGATGTAATATGCATATGAGCATCCCATCAAAAACAAAGCTTGTGATCCATTCCATTCACCACGCATAGTACTTGTGCCATCATATATATCTCTGACCTCGGATGTTTTTGATACTAAAATTATGTCAAAAAATAACAGAAGATATCTTATTTTTTAAAGTCAATGCTATAGTTTCTGAGACATGAACAAGATCCAAAAAATTTTCTATGATAAAACCAGATTTATCAACAAATCTTAAAACAAGAGTCATTTGCTCCCTCTTTGACTCATCCCGAGCTTCATCAATAATGATGCAAAACTTGGCATCACTAATTTCCTCACGGATTGTACTGCGAACTCTATTTAAGAAAATATATAAAATCTCCTTTTAAGTTTTAGGAGAAATATACTTTGTATTTCTAGAAGCATTATGTAGGACAACTCCAACGAATTTTTAATTATAAGATGTTAAAAGTTTTAATAATTTCAAAAAAAATACCATGTTTTTTAGAATCAGGTCCTTCATCTTGTCCTATGAAAGTGAATGCTTGAATTGTTAGCCAACGGACTGTATCTTTTGACGTTTTAAGTTGCAACATATTATTTGAGATTTGTATAGAACGTTGTTTCTGAAATATCTTTTTGATGTACTGTGACTGGTTCATAAGATCTTTAGAAGTTTGTTTAGCTGCATTATATGGTGTATTTGGATCCATTCCAATATGGCCTGAAAAAGCATAATTCTTTCAATAATCATTGACTTTTTTCCAATTACGAAATCCTTCCATAGTGAATGCATTTGATCCAGAAAGTCCAACTGACTTTTCACTAAAAAGATAGCAGAGTAAGCAAAAAACTACATCTTTGTTATGAACATATTCTAACCATGATGGAAAAATTTTAAACCAATTTGATTGGAATCGACGAGGATGCTTCTTTGATTCAGACAATAGGTATTTTAATAAAATATGTTGATATGGCTCAGCTGTGATATAAGCATGTCAACTTCATTTCTTTGAGCACGTGGGTAGTATCATATTGGATGTCGTAGACCTAGATTACATTCTAAAGAAGCAATATCAACTTCGGCCCGTAGATTGAATTCTCAGAGATTCAATTCAGAGGCATTAACATCATAAGTTAAAGTATCATGTTCAATAGGAGGGATATCAACTCTTGCTGAATCGATTTATGCAAATTTAATTAGAAGGGCGTGCATCGTGGGAATAATTTTTGGTATTGGAGTCTGACGTTAAATCTGCCTCTGAACTTCGTTTTTTAAAGAATGAATCAATAGTGGATGGTTAATCCATAATTTAACCTAAATTTGGACAAAATAATTTTTAAAAAACCATCTTTTAAGAATAGTAGAAAGAATCCAAGTAACAAATAACAGTATGGATATGAGAAGATGCACTCAAACAAAAAGAAATTAATGAGATTTAAGAAAAATACCATGAGATGATCTCAATAAGATCAACCCATGCATGGAAAAAAATCCTAAATAAGATCAGAGGATGTTCTCACTTTGTGGGAAGAAGGAATGCCTGACGGACTAGATCGAATTTGGGTCCTCCGTGCGCTTGCTTTCGTGGGAAAAACAAACGATCAACGAAATAGCGATTTGGATTTGTGGGTTTACTTTGTGCAATCACAACACAATAAATCTGATAGCAGTTGGCAATAGCGAATCAAATAGGAGATAAGAATAAGGAGCCCTAGTGGTTTGGGTTTCCTTTTCTTTTATTTCATTGTAATTACTAGATTGCCAAATCCTGTGAGATTTGCGACTTGCAAGGAGATAACGACCCCCTGCGCGATTTGAGAGGAACAATTACGATGGTAAATTCAAGGTATTTCTTATTTTTCCATAAATTGGCCCACACGTCACCCAATTATAGGCACACACATAGGCATTGGGTAGGGAAACCGAGCGGGAGTCTCACCGTGGGATTGTGTGAACTTATAGAAATATTCTTTTAATCATTTCTTGGCAATAGGTTGATTAGACGACCATGGTTTAATAAATGTGGGCAGCAGGAATCATGCACGAGGTATGGAAACGTGTAGCGGGATCCGGAAATCGCGTGGGAAAGTTTTTTTTTTCCTTCCTTCGTATTAGGTTCTGATCAGATAGCCCCCACTACTTACTCTGAGTTTGGGGGGTCCAAGACGTGGCAATATTTAGACCACCCATCAAGAAACTAGTGGGTCTCCTTCAATATTTTCAAGATTTGGGAGGGTCACAGCCCTTCCCTGCCCCCCCTATGCATTGCGATGATTTACCATATGTAAAACTGAAACCGCACCACGCGGTGTGGTGTCGTGCGGTGCACCACGGTTTATCATTATAATGGCCAAAACGGTGCGATTTTATACGGTCAAATAAAAAACTGGTACCGCACCGCCCCTCGACGGTTTACTATTTTGGCAAACCGCACCGCACCATGCGGTGCGTTTTATGGCTTTAAACCGCAACGCTGCCATCCTTACATGTGCATCAATTGGAGAATGAAATTTTTGTTTCTCAAATGAATCACGTCAAATGAAGAATGAGAAAGATCTAGTTAAAAATTTTCAACTTGATAGTTTTCGCAACATAGACACTCTTGTGGCTCATAATGTTAACATTACTAAGGATGAGAGCAGGAAGAATATAGATCAAACTCTTTATAGGAGTATGATTAGAAGTATTCTTTATTTGACTGCTAGTCATCCTGATGTTATGATTCACTACAAAAAAAACAGTTATTACCGACGGACAATATCCGTCGGTAATATTAAAATTTCGTCGGTAATATTCTATAGCGACGGAAGATATTTCCGTCGCTTGCTGTCGGGAAAGAAGGCGTCGGGGAAAACAATACGACGGACCAAATATTACCGTCGGTAAAAATAATTAATACCGACGGTAATATTAACACCGTCGGTAATATTTAATCAATTTAAAACTAATATAATTTAGTATTGCCGACGAAATATAAGAATCCGTCGGTAATATATAACCATTTTACCGACGGGTATATTTTATACTGTCGGTAATACTATATATATTACCGACACATATATATATTACCCGTCGGTAATAATATATATATTACCGACCAAATTCATATAACCGTCGGTAATACTATATATATTACCGACGGATATATATATTACCCGTCGGTAATAATATATATATTACCGACGGATATTATATGCCGTCGGCAAATCATTAATAATTTAAAAAAAATAAAAATATTATTACCGACGGAATAATTAATTTTCGTCGGTAATAAGTATGTTTTTTTTTTTAATAAATTTACCTAAATAATGTTATTTAATTCCTGTGATTCAATACCACAATATATTACCACAATTTATCAAATATTACCACAATTTATAAAATATTACCTAAATTGATAAAAAATTACAGCAAATTATCAAATATTACCACAGTTCCCGGCCGACAATTATAGACATGAACAAAAAATAACCATATATTACAAAATAATATTTACACAATCCAGAACTGAGAGATGATACATGTCCTATCTCAACCACCCCCGCCCGCCACCAACGCCGGTGCTCTCATCGATCCCCTGACGCCGCCCTATCTCAACCACGCCCGCCCACCACCAACGCTGGTGCTCTCATCGATCCCCTGACGCCGCCCTGCTCCTGCAATTAACATGTATTTGTTAAAAAAATGGTTTATATCTATAACTGAGTCTAAGCGTTAAAAAATAATAAGTCAGCGTGTTTCGATTTTGAAATAGGTTTGGATTCGATCCGATCGTAGAATTATCGGCATCCGATAATTCGAACTTGGAATTATTCCGTATTTCGGACATGCGAGCGGGTTCTAATTGGATATTTGACCAATTTACGCTCCGATTCACCGATTTAGAGTCTAAGTGTTGAAAAATCATAACTTAGCGTGTTTCGGATATGAAATAGCTAGGTTTGGATTCGATCGGATCGTCATCGGATCGGCATTCGATAATTCGAACTTGGAATTATTCCGAATTTCGGACTTGCGAGTGGGTTCTAATTGGATATTTGACCAATTTACGCTCCGATTCACCGATTTAGAGTCTAAGTGTTGGAAAATCATAAGTTAGCGTGTTTCGGATATAAAATAGGTTTGGATTCGATCGGATCGTCATCGGCTCGGCATCCGATAATTCAAACTTGGAATTATTCCGTATTTCGGACTTGCGAGCGGGTTCTAATTGGATATTTGACCAATTTACGCTCCGATTCACCGATTTAGAGTCTAAGTGTTGGAAAATCATAAGTTAGCGTGTTTCGGATATAAAATAGGTTTGGATTCGATCGGATCGTCACCGGCTCGGCATCCGATAATTCGAACTTGGAATTATTCCGTATTTCGGACTTGCGAGCGGGTTCTAATTGGATATTTGACCAATTTACGCTCCGATTCACCGATTTAGAGTCTAAGTGTTGAAAAATCATAACTTAGCGTGTTTCGGATATGAAATAGCTAGGTTTGGATTCGATCGGATCGTCATCGGATCGGCATTCGATAATTCGAACTTGGAATTATTCCGAATTTCGGACTTGCGAGCGGGTTCTAATTGGATATTTGACCAATTTACGCTCCGATTCACCGATTTAGAGTCTAAGTGTTGGAAAATCATAAGTTAGCGTGTTTCGGATATGAAATAGGTTTGGATTCGATCGGATCGTCATCGGCTCGGCATCCGGTAATTCGAACTTGGAATTATTCCGTATTTCGGACTTGCGAGCGGGTTCTAATTGGATATTTGACCAATTTACGCTCCGATTCACCGATTTAGAGTCTAAGTGTTGGAAAATCATAAGTTAGCGTGTTTCGGATATGAAATAGGTTTGGATTCGATCCGATCGTCATCGGCTCGGCATTCGATAATTCGAACTTGGAATTATTCCGTATTTCGGACTTGCGAGCGGGTTCTAATTGGATATTTGACCAATTTACGCTCTGATTCACCGATTTAGAGTCTAAGTGTTGGAAAATCATAAGTTAGCGTGTTTCGAATATGAAATAGGTTTGGATTCGATCCGATCGTCATCGGATCGGCATCCGGTAATTCGAACTTTGAATTATTCCGTATTTCGGATTTGCGAGCGGGTTCTAATTGGATATTTGACCAATTTACGCTCCGATTCACCGATTTAGAGTCTAAGTGTTGGAAAATCATAAGTTAGCGTGTTTCGGATATGAAATAGGTTTGGATTCGATCCGATCGTCATCGGCTCGGCATTTGATAATTCGAACTTGGAATTATTCCGAATTTCGGACTTGCGAGCGGGTTCTAATTGGATATTTGACCAATTTACGCTCAGATTCACCGATTTAGAGTCTAAGTGTTGGAAAATCATAAGTTAGCGTGTTTCGGATATGAAATAGGTTTGGATTCGATCCGATCGTCATCGGATCGGCATCCGATAATTCGAAGTTGGATTTATTCCGTATTTCGGACTTGCGAGCGGGTTCTAATTGGATATTTGACCAATTTACGCTCCGATTCACCGATTTAGAGCCTAAGTGTTGGAAAATCATAAGTTAGCGTGTTTCGGATATGAAATAGGTTTGGATTCGATCCGATCATCATCGGATCGGCATCCGGTAATTCGAACTTGGAATTATTCCGTATTTCGGACTTGCGAGCGGGTTCTAATTGGATATTTGACCAATTTACGCTCCGATTCACCGATTTAGAGTCTAAGTGTTGGAAAATCATAAGTTAGCGTGTTACGGATATGAAATAGGTTTGGATTCGATCCGATCGTCATCGGCTCGACATCCGGTAATTCAAAGTTGGAATTATTCCGTATTTCGGACTTGCGAGCGGGTTCTAATTGGATATTTGACCAATTTACTCTCCGATTCACCGATTTAGAGTCTAAGTGTTGGAAAATCATAAGTTAGCGTGTTTCGGATATGAAATAGGTTTGGATTCGATCCGATCGTCATCGGATCGGCATCCGGTAATTCGAACTTGGAATTATTCCGTATTTCGGACTTGCGAGCGGGTCCTAATTGGATATTTGACCAATTTACGCTCCGATTCACCGATTTAGAGTCTAAGTGTTGGAAAATCATAAGTTAGTGTGTTTCGGATATGAAATAGGTTTGGATTCGATTCGATCGTCATCGGATCGGCATCCGGTAATTCGAAGTTGGAATTATTCCGTATTTCGGACTTGCGAGCGGGTTCTAATTGGATATTTGACCAATTTACGCTCCGATTCACCGATTTAGAGTCTAAGTGTTGGAAAATCATAAGTTAGCGTGTTTCGGATATGAAATAGGTTTGGATTCGATCCGATCGTCATCGGATCGGCATCCGGTAATTCGAAGTTGGAATTATTCCGTATTTCGGACTTGCGAGCGGGTTCTAATTGGATATTTGACCAATTTACGCTCCGATTCACCGATTTAGAGTCTAAGTGTTGGAAAATCATAAGTTAGCGTGTTTCGGATATAAAATAGGTTTGAATTCGATCCGATCGTCATCGGCTCGGCATCCGATAATTCGAACTTGGAATTATTCCGTATTTCGGACTTGCGAGCGGGTTCTAATTGGATATTTGACCAATTTACGCTCCGATTCACCGATTTAGAGTCTAAGTGTTGGAAAATCATAAGTTAGCGTGTTTCGGATATGAAATAGGTTTGGATTCGATCCGATCGTCATCGGACCGGCATCCGATAATTCGAACTTGGAATTATTCCGTATTTCGGACTTGCGAGCGGGTTCTAATTGGATATTTGACCAATTTACGCTCCGATTCACCGATTTAGAGTCTAAGTGTTGGAAAATCATAAGTTAGCGTGTTTCGGATATGAAATAGGTTTGGATTCGATCCGATCTTCATCGGCTCGGCATTCGATAATTCGAACTTGGAATTATTCCGTATTTCGGACTTGCGAGCGGGTTCTAATTGGATATTTGACCAATTTACGCTCCGATTCACCGATTTAGAGTCTAAGTGTTGGAAAATCATAAGTTAGCGTGTTTCGGATATAAAATAGGTTTGGATTCGATCCGATCGTCATCGGCTCGGCATCCGATAATTCGAACTTGGAATTATTCCGTATTTCGGACTTGCGAGCGGGTTCTAATTGGATATTTGACCAATTTACGCTCCGATTCACCGATTTAGAGTCTAAGTGTTGGAAAATCATAAGTTAGCGTGTTTCGGATATAAAATAGGTTTGGATTCGATCCGATCGTCATCGGATCGGCATCCGGTAATTCGAAGTTGGAATTATTCCGTATTTTGGACTTGCGAGCGGGTTCTAATTGGATATTTGACCAATTTACGCTCCGATTCACCGATTTAGAGTCTAAGTGTTGGAAAATCATAAGTTAGCGTGTTTCGGATATGAAATAGGTTTGGATTCGATCCGATCGTCATCGGATCGGCATCCGATAATTCGAAGTTGGATTTATTCCGTATTTCGGACTTGCGAGCGGGTTCTAATTGGATATTTGACCAATTTACGCTCCGTTACACCGATTTAGAGTCTAAGTGTTGGAAAATCATAAGTTAGCGTGTTTCGGATATGAAATAGGTTTGGATTCGATCCGATCGTCATCGGATCGGCATCCGGTAATTTGAACTTGGAATTATTCCGTATTTCGGACTTGCGAGCGGGTTCTAATTGGATATTTGACCAATTTACGCTCCGATTCACCGATTTAGAGTCTAAGTGTTGGAAAATCATAAGTTAGCGTGTTTCGGATATGAAATAGGTTTGGATTCGATCCGATCGTCATCGGCTCGGCATTCGATAATTCGAACTTGGAATTATTCCGTATTTCGGACTTGCGAGCGGGTTCTAATTGGATATTTGACCAATTTACGCTCCGATTCACCGATTTAGAGTCTAAGTGTTGGAAAATCATAAGTTAGCGTGTTTCGGATATGAAATAGGTTTGGATTCGATCCGATCGTCATCGGATCGGCATCCGGTAATTCGAAGTTGGAATTATTCCGTATTTCGGACTTGCGAGCGGGTTCTAATTGGATATTTGACCAATTTACGCTCCGATTCACCGATTTAGAGTCTAAGTGTTGGAAAATCATAAGTTAGCGTGTTTCGGATATGAAATAGGTTTGGATTCGATCCGATCGTCATCGGATCGGCATCCGATAATTCGAACTTGGAATTATTCCGAATTTCGAACTTGCGAGCGGGTTCTAATTAGATATTTGACCAATTTACGCTCCGATTCACCGATTTAGAGTCTAAGTGTTGGAAAATCATAAGTTAGCGTGTTTCGGATATGAAATAGGTTTGGATTCGATCCGATCGTCATCGGATCGGCATCCGGTAATTCGAAGTTGGAATTATTCCGTATTTCGGACTTGCGAGCGGGTTCTAATTGGATATTTGACCAATTTACGCTCCGATTCACCGATTTAGAGTCTAAGTGTTGGAAAATCATAAGTTAGCGTGTTTCGGATATGAAATAGGTTTGGATTCGATCCGATCGTCATCGGCTCGGCATCCGGTAATTCGAACTTGGAATTATTCCGTATTTCGGACTTACGAGCGGGTTCTAATTGGATATTTGACCAATTTACGCTCCGATTCACCGATTTAGAGTCTAAGTGTTGGAAAATCATAAGTTAGCGTGTTTCGGATATGAAATAGGTTTGGATTCGATCCGATCGTCATCGGATCGGCATCCGGTAATTCGAAGTTGGAATTATTCCGTATTTAAAAGAAAAACAGAGGCTACATCATTACCATGAGAGAGAGAGACCATTTACGATTCGATTTACTGATTTATAGTCTAAGTGTTGGAAAATCATAAGTGTGATAATATGATCAAAACTCAAATTAGTAAGATTCATATTTTTTGCTAATATTATAAAGATTAGTAAGTACCTGATCATGAGGATGAGCCACCGCTAGACCGGCTTATGAATTCATTAAATTTACGCTCCAGTTCCCTGCGAGCTTCTCTTTCCTCATCGAGGGCCTTCTTCTCCGCCTCAACCCTCTGCTCGAGGGCTTGCCTCTGCTCTCGCTCCGCCTCCATCCTCTGCTCGAGGGCCTGCCTCTGCTCTCGCTCCGCGTCTAGCGCAGACTGCAGCTGAGTGATAGCACCGGTCTGGGTGTCCCGTGCCCTCGAGCGCATACCCTCTCGTCCAAAGTAGGAGGAGGGCGTGACTCCAAGGCCCGTACAGAGGACACGGCCGTGCGTGGCAGGTCTCAGCACAGTATCCATCGCTGAGTCGACAGATACTGAGCTGGAGGAGGAGCCGGCCTCGCCCGACGGGGTCACCATAAGTCGCATCCTCTCCTATATAAAAACAACCAATGATATTCAATGATATTTTATGGCATATGTATAAGAATATATTAACAGTAATTTAATTACTTACCACTTGCGAGGCAACCCTGTCGTCCAGAAATGCCCCATCGATACGCCACCTCCTAGAGGCCTCAAAAAGGTCAATCCTATTAGGCTCGTGGCCCAAGGACTGTGTCTGTTGGACATATAAAATAAAGAGACGAGTTAATATAATATGTATAGAGCTTTAAATAATAACAATGTTTGTATCATTTACCAGCTGCTGGGCAAGCTGGGGCATGGAGGTCCTCCCCTTCACTGGAGCAGGTGTCGTCGAGGCACTTCTATTCTGCTTGCCTATAGCAGATTTCCTCTGTGTGAATCAATTAAATTTTGAAACATCAATACAAATTTTTAGTATAACATTAAAACAAGTACGAATCAACAAAATTATAATTATACCTGAAAGCTAGGGGTGGCCCAGTGAGCGACCAAAAACTGTAGAATGTGCAGCGGTGGCGCGTCTCTCGTCCCGGCCGCAGCCTGTACCTCCTTAGCCGGCTGGCCGACCAAGTAACCGTAGAGCTGGTAGAGCTCGTGACGGTAATCCCTATACCGCTCACCCATCGTCTTCAACAAGTCCTCCCGATGGGTGTCGGTTTCCATGTTCACCCATTTAAATTTCTCCTGTAAAATCAATTTAGAAACAAGTCATTTTATCAAATCAAATTATAAAGAAGTACGATATTATTCTAAAATGCTTTAATGAAACTAACGTACCAAAAACTGCTGATACATCCTCTCCTTATAGGATGCATCAATGTTCTTCCACCCCCTTAACCCCACAATCGGGGCATTCCTCTCCTCCCGTACTATCATGCCGACCCACGTGGCGGCGTCAGAAGCGTGCTCGCCCACAAAGGTATGGCCGCTCCACTGTAGGGACAGCGGCTCGCGTAAGGCCGACAAGCGCTGGGCCGTCGTCACGCCCCGGTCGCCTACGTACCTGGTCGACCCTGCAAATAAAATATACATCAGTACTGAAGAAGTATTTACAACATGTATAAAACTTTAGATCTAAACATTACCTGTGGGCGTAGACGCTGCAGCCGAGTGCTGAGCACTGCTCGAAGCTCCGGAGGCTGCGACCACAGCAGGAGCTGGTGTGGAGAGAGGAACAGCACTACCAGATCCGGACGGCTCAGCCTCGGACCCTGGGGTGGCAGCCGGAGCGCTCTGAGCTACCCCACCCCTGCCTCTGCCTCTGCCTCTACGAACATATGACCGTGATGCCATCTGAAACAATTTAATTTACATATGAAACAGTAAGATTTAAGATTTACATATGAAACAATATGAAACAGTTTGATTTACATATGAAACAGTATGATTTACATATGAAACAATATAAAACAATATGAACCCGCTCGCAATATGAAACAATATGAAACAATATGAAACAGTTAGACTCTAAATCGGTTAATCGGATCGTAAAGTGGTCAAATATCCAATTAGAACCCGCTCGCAAGTCCGAAATACGGAATATAATTCCAAGTTCGAATTATCGGATGCCGATCCGATGACGATCGGATCGAATCCAAACCTATTTTATATCCGAAACATGCTAACTTATGATTTTCCAACACTTAGACTCTAAATCGGTGAATCGGAGCGTAAATTGGTCAAATATCCAATTAGAACCCGCTCGCAAGTCTGAAATACGGAATAATTCCAACTTCGAATTACCGGATGCCGATCCGATGACGATCGGATCGAATCCAAACCTATTTCATATCCGAAACACGCTAACTTATGATTTTCCAACACTTAGACTCTAAATCGGTGAATCGGAGCGTAAATTGGTCAAATATCCAATTAGAACCCGCTCGCAAGTCCGAAATACGGAATAAATCCAACTTCGAATTATCGGATGCCGATCCGATGACGATCGGATCGAATCCAAACCTATTTTATATCCGAAACACGCTAACTTATGATTTTCCAACACTTAGACTCTAAATCGGTGAATCGGAGCGTAAATTGGTTAAATATCCAATTAGAACCCGCTCGCAAGTCCGAAATACGGAATAATTCCAAGTTCGAATTACCGGATGCCGATCCGATGACGATCGGATCGAATCCAAACCTATTTCATATCCGAAACACGCTAACTTATGATTTTCCAACACTTAGACTCTAAATCGGTGAATCGGAGCGTAAATTGGTCAAATATCCAATTAGAACCCGCTCGCAAGTCCGAAATACGGAATAAATCCAACTTCGAATTATCGGATGCCGATCCGATGACGATCGGATCGAATCCAAACCTATTTTATATCCGAAACACGCTAACTTATGATTTTCCAACACTTAGACTCTAAATCGGTGAATCGGAGTGTAAATTGGTCAAATATCCAATTAGAACCCGCTCGCAAGTCCGAAATACGGAATAATTCCAAGTTCGAATTACCGGATGCCGATCCGATGACGATCGGATCGAATCCAAACCTATTTCATATCCGAAACACGCTAACTTATGATTTTCCAACACTTAGACTCTAAATCGGTGAATCGGAGCGTAAATTGGTCAAATATCCAATTAGAATCCGCTCGCAAGTCCGAAATACGGAATAATTCTAACTTCGAATTACCGGATGCTGATCCGATGACGATCGGATCGAATCCAAACCTATTTCATATCCGAAACACGCTAACTTATGATTTTCCAACACTTAGACTCCAAATCGGTGAATCGGAGCGTAAATTGGTCAAATATCCAATTAGAACCCGCTCGCAAGTCCGAAATACGGAATAAATCCAACTTCGAATTATCGGATGCCGATCCGATGACGATCGGATCGAATCCAAACCTATTTCATATCCGAAACACGCTAACTTATGATTTTCCAACACTTAGACTCTAAATCGGTGAATCGGAGCGTAAATTGGTCAAATATCCAATTAGAACCCGCTCGCAAGTCTGAAATACGGAATAATTCCAACTTCGAATTATCGGATGCCGATCCGATGATGATCCGATCGAATCGAAACCTATTTCATATCTGAAACACGCTAACTTATGATTTTCCAACTCTTAGACTCTAAATCGGTGAATCGGTCGGATCGTAAATCGGTGAAACGGTATGATTTACATATGAAACGGTATGATTTACATATGAATCGGTGAAACGGTATGATTTACATATGAAACAATATGATATACATATGAAACAATATGATTTATATATGAAACAATTTGATTTAAATATGAAACAATTTGATTTACATACGGTCTAGTCATTTTCTGTCTCATCTTTGTCACTCTCATCGCTTCCCTCTTCTATTATTTGATCTGCATTCGCTGTCCAGTTTATATTGTTGACATCTTCATTTTCGTCGTGCACTGCGTCGACAATGATTATCTTATCATTCTGGTATGCATCCAAATCATCATCGACGACCCCCGCATCCTTGTCTCCCATGTCGTAAAAATCTCTGGGTGGTGACCTGACTACAATTTGCCAACCTGGAGAGGTATTATCCGGTGCATAAAATATCTGTTGCGCTTGAGAGGCAAGAATGAATGGATCTTCATATTGGGTATTCAATCTCTTGGCAGTGTTGATGCTGATAAAACCGTATTTGTCGACATTATAACCAGTCCCGCGATTATTAACATCATACCAATCGCATTTGAATAATACGATCCGATTTTGGCCAAGGAATTTAATCTCGAGAATCTCGTTGAGGACGCCGTAGAAGTCGATATTTTCTAATTCTTCTTGCTCACCGTTGACGACAACCCCACTATTTTGGGTTCTTCGTGATTTTTCACTATCTTTCGTCCGAAATCTATAACCGTTCACGATATAACCATCGTACGATATTGCGTCTTGCAAAGGACTACAAGATAAGCGCCAGAGATCCTCATTCATCAGCGGATCGTGGTTGTCGTGCAGCTCCTGTGCCTATAATAACCACACGACATTCATGATATGAACACATAATTATTGTTCGGTAATGGATGTCAATGAAATTCAGTAATGATGTGAATACTTACGTGTTTCTCGAACCACGATGGGAATTCACGATCATGAATTTGGGGAGCATTTCGAGTACCCCGATTATTAATGATGGCTTTATGCTTCCTGTTTTACCGGTTATGAATTAGATTATAATTAGCACATATACTTAATGAATGGACTGAAAGAATGAGTAAATGATTGTAAAATGCTTACTCAATGAATGGCCACACTTCATCACATTGGCGCAACACATACATATGTGCCTGTTGAATCTCATCTACAGACAATCGACGGGTTTTGCCTCCTCCTACAGGTCTACCCATTTCGGCAAATATAGACAGACCCCCATCGAAGTCTATTGGACCACCGTCATAGTTCCGCTCAAGTTGATTGAATCGCGTGTCTATACCATGTAGGTATCTTGAGCAGAATGTTAGACATTCTTCTGCTAGGTATCCTTCAGCAATTGATCCCTCCGGATGACTTTTATTATGAACATATGATTTCAATGTTCGCAAGTACCTAATTTGAGAAAAAAATATTTGGATGAATATATCAAGAACGATCAAATACATTGTGCGAATGAGACGAGACGATTACCTCTCGATAAAATACATCCACCGGTAATGAACTGGGCCGCCGAGTTTGGCCTCATTTGCCAAGTGAACGGTCAAATGCACCATGACATCAAAGAATGAAGGTGGAAATATCATCTCTAACTTGCACAATGTGAGCGCAATATTCCTCTCCATCTGTTCAAGTTGGTCCACTCTAAGTACCTTCGAGCACAACTGTCTGAAAAAAGTACTGAGCTCAATTAACGGACCGGACACCTCTTCGGTTAAATTCCCACGTATAGCAAGAGATAACAATCGCTGCATAAGAACATGACAATCGTGGCTCTTTAATCCAGACAACTTCCGGCCGTTCTCTTGCACGCATCGTGCGATATTCGAAGAATAACCGTCTGGCGTTTTCACAGACCGTAGGAATGCACATAAGGCTGCCTTTTGCTGTGAGCTCATGGTGTAGCATGCAACTGGCAACACATACTTATCCCCAATCTCTTGGGGATGAAGTGATTTTCGGATGCCCAACTCCTTAAGATCGAGACGAGATTTAAGATTATCCTTCGTCTTACCGTCGAGATTCAGCAGTGTTCCTATAATGTTGTCACACACATTTTTCTCGATATGCATGACATCCAAGTTATGCCGCAAGAGTAGGCTGCTCCAGTACGGTAGTTTAAAGAAAATACTCTTCTTCTTCCAGTTATGCTCACGCGTAGAATCTTCATGCGTTCTCTTCTTTTTACCTTTTCCAAGTGCCACGGCATCAAGCTGATCCAATTCGCACAAGACTTCTACCCCCGAAAGCTGCTCCGGGGCCTTTGCAAGTTCCTTCTTGCCGTTGAAAGCTCTTTTGTTCTGCCTCCACTTATGGCCGTCAACAAGGAATCTTCGATGGCCCATATAACAGAACTTGCCTCTGTTCTTCAATCGTAATGAATCTGTCTCCTTATTGCATGTAGGGCACGCCAATTTTCCTTTAGTACTCCACCCGGATAAGTTGGCATATGCAGGAAAATCGTTGATGGTCCATAGAAGTGCCGCATGCATCCGAAAATTCTGGCGCAACGAGGCATCATACGTATCGACCCCAACTTCCCATAACTCGTTCAACTCCTCAATCAACGGCTGCAAGTAAACGTCAATATCATTACCAGGCGACCTGGGTCCGGGAATAAGCAAGGAGAGCATTGTGTATGGCTTTTTTAAGCACATCCAGGGAGGCAAATTGTATGGAACTAGGACAACTGGCCAAATGCTGTACGACACACTCATATTCCCAAAGGGATTGAAGCCATCGCTAGCAAGCCCTAACCTGACGTTGCGAACTTCACATGCGAATTCAGGATATGTATGATCAAAATCTTTCCACGTCAGAGAGTCGGCCGGATGTCTCATAATCCCGTCATCTGTACGTTCTCGTGCATGCCACCTCATGTGCTCAGCAGTCTTCGATGACATAAACAACCTCTGAAGCCTGTCCCTGAGCGGGAAGTATAGGAGAACCTTTGCAGATACATTTTTCTTCCTTCGACTGGTACTAGACTCGGCATCCGTCTCTTTATATCTCGTTGCTCCGCATATGTGGCATGACCGCGCATGTTCGTACTCTTTCCGGTACAACATACAATCGTTCACGCATGCATCAATTTTCTCATAACCCAGACCGAGATCTTTAATTGTCTTCTTCGCCTCGTAGAATGATTTCGGTACTGTCTCACCCATAGGAAAAGCCTCTTTCAGCAACTCTACCAACATATTAAATGACTTATTACTCCAACCATTGAGGCACTTCAAATGAAGAAGCTTTACAGTGAAAGAGAGTTTTGAAAACTTCTCACACCCCGGGTATAGAGGTTGTTCGGCATCTTTAAGCAATCTGTAGAACTTGTCCGCTTCGATATTGGGCTGATCACCTGACGGTGTTTCCGTGCCTATTCCACCTTGCAAATCATGTATCATACCCTGCATGTCATCGTCATCGTCTGTATTAATATTATCATCAGCGATCACTGTGTTTGAAGTTTCACCGTGAGCTGCCATGGGGACTGCATCTAGCTCCTCACCGTGCGAGAACCAACGGGTATAGGTAATGTCAATGCCACGCATTACCAGATCAACCTCGCATTCCTCTCGAACCTTCCTAATCACCCTTCCGCAGTCTATACAGGGACACACTATTTTTCCATCAAGCGGTGCAAGACGCTCAAATGCAAAATCCAGAAATTTCCTGACTCCTTCTCTGTACTCTTGGCTCATGCGATTCGAATTACGCATCCAACTCTTATCGATCGAAGACATCTTCGTCTATCTGGCTATACAACACCTGACATATAATTTCAAACAATGTTATAAGACTCCGCACAATTTCGGTTTCGGTTCCCGAGTATGGAACACCGAACCAAAACTTCTACAGACCATCCACATCCCTAATGGATGGGTGTATTATGATGAGTAGACTAGTCACATAGTAAACCTAGGGTTGGTGGCCAGCATTTGAACTGCTGATAGTTCGAATGCTAGGCATAGCACCAAAGTTATGCGATAGTAAGTCAACAAGTCAGGGAGCCTCATCAAGTAAACACTTGGGGTCTGACGGTTCTCTCTGTCACTCGAGTAGATTTATGGCTTTAGCATACCTCATATCACACCGAACCGACAAAAACTGACCATTTCGGTTTCGGTTTCGGTTTTGATTTTTTGTAAACCGAAAAAAATATAACCGACAAAACCGACACCGAAATCGACCGACAAAACCGACGCTCACCCTAGTCTAAAAACTACATTTTGCCCCCTATTCCCCCATTCAATTCAATTTTGATAGGATATAAAAAATCAATGTTTTAATTAAAACACGAAAACTCGACTCGACTCGAAACCTTAATGAGTCGAGTAGACACGACAACTCGGCTAAAACCCGACAAAACTCGAGTCGAATCGAAACTCAGCCGAGTCGGATCGAAACTCGAGTTTTGGACCGAGTCGAATCAAAACTCAGCCGAGTCGAGTCGACTCGGCCGAGTTTCGAGTGGACTCGGAGGGTGGATCAGCGAACGAAGAACACCGAATATCACATTCGAAGAACATACCATCACCCAATACATTAAATTCAACTCCAAACATATTCTATTCATGGTAGCAATAACATAATTATACAAACTGACACGACAACTCGTCTAAAACCCGACAAAACTCGAGTCGAATCGAAACTCAATCAGCCGAGTCGGATCGAAACTCGAGTTTTGGACCGCGTCGAATCGAAACTCAGCCGAGTCGAGTCGACTCGGCCGAGTTTCGAGTGGACTCGGAGGGTGGATCAGCGAACGAAGAACACCGAATATCACATTCGAAGAACATACCATCACCCAATACATTAAATTCAACTCCAAACATAATCTATTCATGGTAGCAATAACATAATTATACAAACTGCAACGACCCCGATAGAATCCGGCTCACCAACATTAAAATAAAAAAAAAAATTATAGAAAACCCTAAAGGGCAAAAACCATTGTCAAACAAGCAAACCCTACAATACATTTTAAGAGAGCATTTACCAATAAATATCGATCTGGTGAAAAGAAAATCCATCCACATATGCAAAGTAGCAAACCCTACATTATATGTCTGATCATCATCTAAGCAAGCACTGCATATCCCATTACCAACCATTATAGAGAGAGAGAGAGAGCGAGAGAGAGAGAAATGGGTCGTCTCCCATACCTCGTCAGCGGCCAAGACCAGAAAGGAAGAGGCACCCAGAAGCTTTTCGATTTCTCCCTCGACCCAGCAGGACCCCCTCCTCTTTCCCTCGATTCGAGTAATACCGGGGTGGGGGACGGATTTAGAGAGAGAGCGAGAGAGAGGGGCGGGGCAGGATCGAGTAATACCGGGGTGGGGGACGGATTTAGAGAGAGCGAGAGAGAGGGGCGGGGCGCGCAGGAAAGATCGAAACAGATCGAACAGAGAAGGGGATCGCGCTGAGTTTAAATAGGTTAGGGTTTTTACCGACGGAACGTTTAAGTCCGTCGGTATAAATAATATTTATACCGACGGACACATAATAACCGTCGGTACAAATAATCGTTATACCGACGAAAACATCATATCCGTCGGTAAACCTATACGACGAAACTCAGGGTTCTATTTTTTCCAGAGGCTCGGTTTTTACCCTGAGTTTCGTCGGGACAATTTTCCCGATGAAAATTTTATTACCGTCGGTATGGTACCGACGGTCATATAATGTCCGTCGGTATAATTATTTATACCGACGGATATATAACGTCCGTCGGTAAAAACCGCCGACGAAACTCAGGGTTCCATTTTTTCCAGAGGCTCGGTTTTTACCCTGAGTTTCGTCGGGACAATTTTACCGACGGAAATTTTATTACCGTCGGTATGGTACCGACGGTCATATAATGTCCGTCGGTATAATTATTTATACCGACGGATATATAACGTCCGTCGGTAAAAACCGCCGACGAAACTCAGGGTTCCATTTTTTTCCAGAGGCTTGGATTTTACCCCTGAGTTTCGTCGTGACATTGTACCGACGGACTTTATGTAGCCGTCGGCATAAAGTATTTTACCGACGGTACATATATTTACTGTCGGGATAAATACTTTTACCGACGAATAATATTTGACCGTCGGTAATAAATGTGCAAAAAAAATTTAAAAAATTGAAGTTATAATACCGACGAATATTATAGTCCCCGTCGGTAAAAAGTGTATTATTACCGACGGTGATAAGAATGTCCGTCGGTAAAGACCCTCTTTCTTGTAGTGATTGGATGTATTCTTAATTCGATGATCTTTTTGGTGTGTTACTTACGCATGCTTGTGTTCGTACATGCTCATATTTGTGATCAACTTCAAGCCTTTGCATGTGTGAAGATTCAACCTGACAATCCAGGTTTCATTGTTGTCTTCTTACACTTGCGATCAAAGATATACTAGTTTGCTCCTTCATCGACCAACCTCAGGTATACTCAAACGTGATGTCTATTTCTTGCCATTAAAATTGCCGGTTTGCTTGAGTGCCTTGCTAATACGTACATGAACCTGTGACTCTTATAGTAGACAAGCTTGTTGACCCTTTAATTAATATTTCAAATCATCGCATCTTATCTACAACTCTTAATCCTTCGGGAAGTTCCATCTTCCCAAACGATCACTACTTAATTTTTTAAAATCTACATGATCGGTTGGATTGCAATTTAATTATGCTATTATATATATCATCACCGAATCTCAATCCATAGAACCCAGAATATCCTTGTTAATTTTATTTTAGTATTGTTAAATGTAATTTGTTAAAATCTCTATCACCCAGAGAGTTGGTTTTAGGAATAGCAATGTGGCGGATATGAAAATTGATTTTTATAATTTTGAGTAGGCCTGTCCCCGCCCCGTTTACAATAGGAATTTAAAACCGGATCCAACCGACCCGACCCATTGCCATCCCTAGTTGGTTCCACGTCAAACCTAGTTCCTTGATTGGGAATTCTGATTCCCAAGAAAAGAGTTGAGAGTTAATCAGCAAGTTGATCTTATTGTAGTTAATAAAATATATCTATCCCAGAAATATTTCATGTATATAATTAATCATTCCTTTATTTTAAGAAAAATGCTCCAAGTGGATACGGCATTACATACGAGTGCAGTAGTAAGTACTTAAACAAGTACAACAGAGGCTACTATATGATTGGTATTTACGGATCGGACATGCCCTTCATCTTTGTAGCTGAAGTTAGTGGTGTCCATCCACACCCCCGCCACTGCCAAAACCGGAACCGGAACCAGAACCAGAACCGTAGCCCGAGCCCGAGCCCGAGCCGGAGCCACCACCTCCTCCACCACCGCCTCCTCCACCACCACCACCGCCACTTCCTCCACCATGGGCACCGCCAGCACCGTACCCAGAGCCAGACCCGGAGCCATACCCCGACCCGCTCCCGCTTCCGTTTCCTCCGCCGGAGCCTCCTCCACCACCACCACCACCTCCGCTTCCGTAGCCTCCACCCTGCCCTGCACCGGCACCGGCACCGGCACCCGACCCATATCCCGAGCCATAGCCATGCCCTGATCCCTCACCGGACCCGTCGCCCCCACCTTCTCCGCCACCACCGCCGCCTCCTCCTCCCTTCCCGTACCCCCCACCGCTCGCTCCGCCGGCACCTTCACCGTATCCAGAGCCGGCTCCCGAGCCGTACCCTGAACCGGTGCCAGAACCACCCCCACCACCACCACCACTGCCGCCGCCTCCACCACCGCCGGTGATGCCGTATAGCGACCTAGCGGCCGAGGAAAGGCCAACGCTGAGGAGGGCTATGATGGCAAAGGCCAAGAGCCTAGTGGTCGTCGCCATTGCGGTTGAGGAGTGAAGTGAAGCTTAGGTCGATATATGGTGAAGAGAGGTAGCAAGGGATTGGGTGGTATTTATAGAGCTCGATCGATCTGCATGGCTCAATCCGAGGGCGCAATGAACGTAGGTGGGACGTAGTATTCCTCCCGTGTGAAATCAAAGACTCGAACGAAGGCTGATCGTTGTTTCTTTTTGACAAATCCGTCCCATGCATGCATCATCTCATTGCACACTCTTTCCACTTTGTTGGTGGAATCCTCTTCCGTCCTGGCCTTCGTTCCCAAAAAAAAAAAAAAGTTGGATTCTCTTCGATCACTTCAAGTTGCCCGACCATCTACTCCCGTCGTTATTTCTCTCTTTCTTTCTTTCTTTCGGGGCCAGAGGATTTGATTTCCGGCTGTTCACATGCAACTCGCATTATTACGTAGTGAGACCTACGCTTGTCATCACATTCATTCTAGGTTGACTTTGACTCTTGGCTTGGACTGAAAATTTTAAGCCGACTAAATTAATTAGGAGACGATCTATGTCGACTAGTATTGAAGGCAACGGTACGCGGCAGAAGCGATATATCCAATATGATCATGGTAATCATTTTTTTTCTTTCTTAGAACCCCCTCCTAAAGGATGGAGGGTTAGGCAGCCCCCGACCAATTTAATTAAAAAAACTCATGAAATAATAAGGTTATAAAAATCTTGTACCTCGAGAGATAGTTAGGACGACCAGCGTATCATCCATATGTTGAAGGTGGACACAGCTGACCTTCTGATCTCCTATGCGCTAGCTGCTCGTCTTACCATTGAATATCCGTTAATTCCGTTCCAACCAAATTACGTACCCAGAGGATACTCATCACCAATATATCCCCGGATTAGGGCTTTGTACGTGTTCTTGAGCTCAGTTGCATTCGGGGTCATGTGGTTTGTTGCGCCTGTACTGCCGGGGTACCATGTCGGATCACTTGGATCAGCATGCAACTTGTATAGCAGCAAAAGACAGGGTGGCATGGGAGGTTTCATCCGCCTGGAAGGCAAAACAGTGGTTGGCCGATGCTCCCCCAGCTCCGCAGGATGTCGATCAATGCTATTCAACCGAGCATTGCTATTCAACCGAGCATTGCTATTCAACCGAGTATGTTCGGTGCATTGGTCGATGCTCCCCCAGCTCCGCAGGATGTCGACGAGTATTCAGGGCAACGGTGCGTGGCAGAAGCGATCAAATAGGCCTTTTTTCAAAATCTATAAAACAAGGGACGTCGGGTTTTGTGCTGACTAGACAAAACGGAACAAAAAAGCTGACTGGACAAAAATGAACCGAATTGATTTAACCATTCATTCAAAAATCAACGCACGATTTCTATTTCCCGTCAATTAACTCCCTCCCCTTGGTTTCAAATCCCAACCTATTTAAACTGCACTAAACCTCTAAAATCTCGGCCCATTTAAACTGCACTAAACCTGACCGTTCATCCCGTGATTGATGTTCGCATCAACGACTATAAACCTGCTTGCTAAAATTTCGACCGCCCTAAACCATCAGGTCGATCTCGAGGAATCTGTTTGAACATAGACAACTGCGATTGATCGATTATAGGGGGAGGGGGAGTTGGTCGCGACGAAGGCACCCGCTTCGTGCCAATTGGCACGAGCGAGGAAATGGGTGTCCCTATGAATGTCGATGTTATTGTCGAAAGTGTTTTGTTGCCAAAGACGTTCAGGTGTTTTGTCGCCGAAGGCGAACCGCTGCAGTGCCAAAAGGCACGGGCATGCACCTGACTAGGACAAGCTGACTAGACAAAAAAAAAACACCTCTCTCTCTCCCCCCCTCTCTCTCTCTTCCCCAAACTCTCTCTCTCTTTCTCTTCTCTCCCGTTTCCGTCTCTCTTTAAACCAGATTGCAGCTATCCACTCACCTAATCCTCTTTCCTTGCACAGTTTTCTCGATCTCCCCCCTAAAAAACCTGGACAAGTTGACTGAACAAAAATAAACCAAATAGATCTAACCATTCGTTCAAAAATTAACGCACAATCTCTATTTTCCCGTCAACCAACTCTCTCCCCTTGGTTTCAGATCCCAACCCATTTAAATTGCACTAAACCCATAAAATTCCGGCCCATTTAAACTACACTAAACCTGATCGTTCATCCCGTGATCATTGTTCGTATCAAGGGCTATAAACCCGCTGCTGAAACTTCGACCGCCCCAACAATCGTTCATCCCGTGATCGTTGTTCGTATCAACGGCTATAAACCCGCCTGCTGAAATTTCCACCGCCCCAAACCATCGGGTCAATCTCGAGAAATCCGTTCGAACAGAGACAACTGTTATTGATCGATTATAGGGGGAGGGGGAGTTGGTCGTGTTGAAGGCGCCCGCTTCGTGCCAATCGGCATGGGCGAGGAAATGGGTGTCCCTATGAATACCGATGTTGTTGTCGAAAGTGTTTTGTTGCCGAAGGCGTTCAGGTGTGTTGCCGCCGAAGGCAGTCTGCTACAGTGCCGACAGATGCATTGTCTTCGCCTTCGGTGGTTCGTTGCAGTGCCGGTAGGCACGGGCATGCACTATTATTATTACAAAATAAAATATTTAACAAGACAACGGCTGATCAAAACTATTTACCAACCTAGCGCTCTGATAGCCACGTGGCATGTCCGTGCTGTAAAGCGAGCGCGATAATTTTTTTTTTTTTTCGTTTGAAATAGAGCCCATTATTTGGATTACCGGGTTTAAAACCGGTAAGCTAGATACCGAGTTTAACTGAAGCCTCTTGTGTAAAGATTCCATAAGATAAACATAAAAGCCCGATCATGCGACACAACCTATAGATTATTCAAGCAATTAGTTACGATACATGGGATTAATGGACACCCATAGAGAAGAACGAAATCATGAGATTTTCTCGTAGTTATCTTCTTCTTTAATGCTCTTCAAAAGACAATTATGAAAATCTAGGATGAAAACCCTTGAGTGGAAGTGAAGCTTTCAATTCTCTCTTTTTATCCTTCTCTTTTCTGAGATAATGTGTAAATAGTTTGAGATGAAAATGGTTGGTGGGTTGACTGTGTTTCTAGGTCTTCATGTACATAGGGATGGCAACTCCCTTTTTTGTTCCCTTTACTCCTCAACCATCACAGCCGTTCCTTGCATCTAGGCATGCACGCCTGACATCCAAACCCAGCCCTCTTTCTCTCTAAAATCTGCACGCGATCCCGATCCTCTCTCTCGGTTTTCTCTCTCCTTCCATAACCTCTTCACCCCTGATTTCTCTCTTTGTCTTTCTAAAACCATCTGAGAATCCCCTCGCGATCTCCATGCACAGCTGTACCCAGTCCCGTGATCCCATCTCCCACTCTCTTTCCTTTTTATTTTCCTTCATCACAACTCGTCCGTTCTACCCGAGACCTGCAGCAATTACCCGATGACTTTCTCTCGTGTCCTTCTTTCTCTCAGTTTCCAGTTAGCACCCGATCTTCTCTCTCTCTAAAACCCATAACAAAGCCAACATTTTAACTACCTACTCTTTCTCTCTCTAGATCTCTTACCCGATCCGGCCTCATGCATCCATCAACCCGATCCTTTCTCTCCATCCATTACCATATATGATCCCCACTTGATCACAGCCGTCCGAATTCACCATTCACCCATCCGATCACTTCTATCTCATGCGATCCATTGGACTCTCTCTAACTCCTTTCCTTATCTCACCCGACCATCCCGACCCATTCGAATTACAGCAGCCCACTCCAACAAAGCCATGCACGCAGTTCTTTCCCGTTCTCTCTCTCATTGCGAACATCTCTCTCCATTCAAGCCCTATAATCTCTCTAACCAAAATTCTCTCTTTTCTCTTTCCATATCTATTTCCCTCTCTCACATCCGAACCTCTTGCTCTCTCATCCCGATCATCTCTTTTCCCTCTTTCCTGACTTCTTTCTACCCGAATCCAATCACAACCGTAGATGCATCCAACATAGACAACTGTGATTGATCGATTATAGGGGGAGGGGGAGTTGGTCGCGACGAAGGCGCCCGCTTCGTGCCAATTGGCACTAGCGAGGAAATGGGTGTGCCTATGAATGTCGGTGTTGTTGTCGAAAGTGTTTTGTTGCCAAAGACGTTCAGGTGTTTTGTCGCCGAAGGCGACCCGCTGCAGTGCCGACAGGCACGGGCATGCACCTGACAGGACAAGCTGACTAGACAAAAAAAAAACACCTCTCTCTTTCCCCCCCCCTCTCTCTCTTCCCTAATCTCCCACTCTCTCTTTCTCTCTCTCTTTTCTCTCCCGTTTCCGTCTCTCTTTAAACCCGATTGCAGCTGTCCACTCACCTGATCCTCTTTCCTTGCATAGTTTTCTCGATCTCCCCCCTAAAAAACCTGGACAAGTTGACTGAACAAAAATGAACCAAATAGATCTAACCATTCGTTCAAAAATTAACGCACAATCTCTATTTCCCCGTCAACCAACTCCCTCACCTTGGTTTCAAATCCCAACCCATTTAAATTGCACTAAACCCATAAAATTCCGGCCCATTTAAACTACACTAAACCTGATCGTTCATCCCGTGATCATTGTTCGTATCAATGGCTATAAACCCGCCGGCTGAAATTTTGACCGCCCTAAACAATCGTTCATCCCGTGATCGTTGTTCGTATCAACGGCCATAAACCCGCCTACTGAAATTTCGACCGTCCCAAACCCTCAGGTCAATCTCGAGAAATCCGTTCGAACAGAGACAACTGTTGTTGATCGATTATACGGGGAGGGGGAGTTGGTCGCATCGAAGGCGCCCGCTTCGTGCCAATCGGCATGGGCGAGGAAATGGGTGTCACGTATACCGGTGTTGTCGTCGAAAGTGTTTTTGATGCCAAAGGCGTTCAGGTGTGTTGCCGCCGAAGGCAGCCTGCTACAGTGCCGACAGATGCATTTTCGTCGCCTTCGGTGGTTCGTTGTAGTGCCGATAGGCACGGACATGCACTATTATTATTACAAAATAAAATATTTAACAAGACAGCAACTGATGAAAACTATTTACCAACCTAGCGCTCTGATAGCCACGTGGCATGTCCGTGCTGTAAAGCGAGCGCGATAATTTTTTTTTTTTTTCGTTTGAAATAGAGCCCGATATTTGGATTACCGGGTTTAAAACCGGTAATCTGGATACCGAGTTTAACTGAAGCCTCTTGTATAAAGTTTCCATAAAATAAACACAAAAGCCCGATCATGCGACACAACCTATAGATTATTCAAGCAATTAATTACGATACATGGGATTAATGGACACCCATAGAGAAGAACGAAATCATGAGATTTTCTCGTAGTACGTCATCTTCTTCTTTGATGCTCTTCAAAAGACAATTATGAAAATCTAGGATGAAAACCGTTGAGTGGAAGTGAAGCTTTCAATTCTCTCTCTTTTTATCCTTCTCTTTTCTAAGATAATGTGTAAATAGTTTGAGATGAAAATGGTTGGTGGGTTGACTGTGTTTCTGGGTCTTCATATACATAGGGATGGCAACGGTGCATGTGGTTTGGGTACAGTTTTGGACTAAACGGAAACTGCACCACAAGATCAAACCGCCACACCAAAACCACATCGCATCGCCAGGGGCGGAAGCCGCGGAACAAGGATATTCCCTTTGGGGGGGGTCGAAAAAAAATGAAAGGCAAAATTTTTTACATAATAATTCAAAAATACATATTGATATTCATGCATCCATCAACCCGATCCTTTCTCTCCATCCATTACCATATATGATCCCCACTTGATCACAGCCGTCCGAATTCACCATTCACCCATCCGATCACTTCTATCTCATGCGATCCATCGAACTCTCTCTAACTCCTTTCCTTATCTCACCCGACCATCCCGACCCATTCGAATCACAGCCGCCCACTCCAACAAAGCCATGCACGCAGTTCTTTCCCGTTCTCTCTCTCATTGCAAACATCTCTCTCCATTCAAGCCCTATAATCTCTCTAACCAAAATTCTCTCTTTTCTCTTTCCATATCTATTTCCCTCTCTCACATCCAAACCTCTTGCTCTCTCATCCCGATCGTCTCTTTCCCTCTTTCCTGACCTCTTTCTACCCGAATCCAATCACAACCGTAGATGCATCCAACATAGACAACTGTGATTGATCAATTATAGGGGGAGGGGGAGTTGGTCGCGACGAAGGCGCCCGCTTCGTGCCAATTGGCACGAGCGAGGAAATGGATGTCCCTATGAAAGTCGGTGTTGTTGTCGAAAGTGTTTTGTTGCCAAAGACGTTCAGGCGTTTTGTCGCCGAAGGCGACCCGCTGCAGTGCCGACAGGCACGGGCATGCACCTGACTAGGACAAGCTGACTAGACAAAAAAAAAACCACCTCTCTTTTTCCCCCTCTCTCTCTCTCTCTCTTCCCCAATCTCTCTCACTCTCTCTCTCTCTCTCTCTCTCTCTCTCTCTCTCTCTTCTCTCCCGTTACCGTCTCTCTTTAAACCCGATTGCAGCTGTCCACTCACCTGATCCTCTTTCCTTGCACAGTTTTCTCGATCTCCCCCCTAAAAAACCTGGACAAGTTGACTGAACAAAAATGAACCAAATAGATCTAACCATTCGTTCAAAAATTAACGCACAATCTCTATTTCCCCGTCAACCAACTCCCTCACCTTGGTTTCAAATCCCAACCCATTTAATATGCATTAAACCCATTAAATTTTGGCCCATTTAAACTACACTAAACCTGATCGTTCATCCCGTGATCATTGTTCATATCAACGGCTATAAACCCGCCAGTTGAAATTTCGACCGCCCCAAACAATCGTTCATACCGTGATCGTTGTTCGTATCAACGGCTATAAACCCGCATGCTGAAATTTCGACCGCCCCAAACCATCAGGTCAATCTCGAGAAATCCGTTCGAAGCGAGACAACTGTTATTGATCGATTATAGGGGGAGGGGGAGTTGGTCGCGTCGAAGGCGCCCGCTTCGTGCCAATCGGCATGGGCGAGGAAATGGGTGTCACGAATACTGATGTTGTCGTCGAAAGTGTTTTTGTTGCCGAAGGCGTTCAGGTGTGTTGCCGCCGAAGGCAGCCTACTACAGTACCGACAGATGCATTTTCGTCGCCTTCGGTGGTTCGTTGCAGTGCCGATAGGCACGGGCATACACTATTATTATTACAAAATAAAATATTTAACAAGACAGCGACTGATGAAAACTATTTACCAACCTAGCACTCTGATAGCCACGTGGCATGTCCGCGCTGTAAAGCGAGTGCGATAATTTTTTTTTCGTTTGAAATAGAGCCCGGTATTTGGATTACTGGGTTTAAAACCGGTAATCTGGATACCGAGTTTAACTGAAGCCTCTTGTATAAAGTTTCCAAAAAATAAACATAAAAGCCCGATCATGCGACACAACCTATAGATTATTCAAGCAATTAATTACGATACATGGGATTAATGGACACCCATAGAGAAGAACGAAATCATGAGATTTTCTCGTAGTACGTCATCTTCTTCTTTGATGCCCTTCAAAAGACAATTATGAAAATCTAGGATAAAAACCGTTGAGTGGAAGTGAAGCTTTCAATTCTCTCTCTTTTTATCCTTCTCTTTTCTGAGATAACGTGTAAATAGTTTGAGATGAAAATGGTTGGTGGGTTGACTGTGTTTCTAGGTCTTCATGTACATAGGGATGGCAACGGTGCATGTGGTTTTGGTACAGTTTTGGACAAAACCGAAACTGCACCACAAGATCAAACCGCCACACCGAAACCACATCGCATCGCCAGGGGCGGAAGCCGCCGAACAAGGATATTCCCTTTGGGGGGAGGCCAAAAAAAAATGAAAGGCAAAATTTTTTTACATAATAATTAAAAAATACATATTGTTATTAAAAACTGAAATATTATTAAAACTGTGCTCGTCGTTCTTTTATATAATTAAAATCATCTATAATTGCTTCTATATTGAATGTTTCTGTAATTTTTTTCTCAATGTATACAATCAAATAATCTATGAGAAATTCATCCTACATTTTGTTTTGAAGCTTTGTCTTCATAATATTTCTGGCTGAGAATGCTCGTTCGGCTGTTGTTGTTGAGACCGAAAGCGTCAATACTAAGTGAAACAATCGATCAATGCGAGGGTAAATTTTTGATTAATTTATTTGTTTTTATCAATCCTTGGCATAGTTTTGCAATCGTCGTACTTTCTGTAGATCTGGATGTTGTGGTACATCCAGTTCATAATGCTGGAGCTGAAATCTTAAATGAATTTTCTCTTTCTCAGTAAAGTCTTGGGAATAGAATTTGTCCACCAGACAATAAATATCATCAATTTTGAACAACTTATAACCACCTTTAGGATCTACAAATGATCAGCTATGTGTAAGAAGATTTATAGTGCACTTATTAAATAAATTATTCAGCTCTTGCAACTGTGAATGTATTGCAGCAAAAAATATACCGACTCGATAGTGCTGGTCAAATATAATGTGATCTTTTTGAATGCGTGCTCGCCCGTGACCCGAGTATAGCGACCATTCATATCAGGAATTTCAATGTCATGTCATTTACCGAATGTTATTACCATCTCAAGAAATGTATTCCAACCGTCATCTCTGAAATTTTGAATAAGTGCTTTGTGGTAGGTACTAAATTTATGGCATTAAGGATATATTGAGACTGGCATTATAGAGCTGGACATAAAACATCGATGTTTCTAAGAATTTCTCTCATAATATGAAGACTAAAGACAAATTCAAATGATGTAATTGCATAATAAGCTGCATCAGCATCACCACACTGAGAATATGTTGATCCATCAGTATTAATTTTCAATAAACTGTATATAGAACAGAAATGGGAGCCTCATCAAGTGCCACCGGCCCACTGTAAAGAACCAATTTGATTAAGCCTTCTGCCATATTCAAGTTCAACAATCGCTAACAAACATGATATTTTAGCAGCTTGAGCAGATTGTAGCTCATCATAATATTTGGAAGATGCACTGATAATGTTTGCGATAAATATCAATTTAGAGAAAAATTGATGTACATGAATAACTTCCCTAGTTGCTACAATTACTGCTAATTGCAAACGGCATGCTAAACAATGGATGTAATATGCATATGAGCATCCCATCAAAAACAAAGCTTGTGATCCATTCCATTCACCACGCATAGTACTTGTGCCATCATATATATCTCTGACCTCGGATGTTTTTGATACTAAAATTATGTCAAAAAATAACAGAAGATATCTTATTTTTTAAAGTCAATGCTATAGTTTCTGAGACATGAACAAGATCCAAAAAATGTTCTATGATAAAAGCAGATTTATCAACAAATCTTAAAACAAGAGTCATTTGCTCCCTCTTTGACTCATCCCGAGCTTCATCAATAATGATGCAAAACTTGGCATCACTAATTTCCTCACGGATTGTACTGCGAACTCTATTTAAGAAAATATATAAAATCTCCTTTTAAGTTTTAGGAGAAATATACTTTGTATTTCTAGAAGCATTATGTAGGACAACTCCAACGAATTTTTAATTATAAGATGTTAAAAGTTTTAATAATTTCAAAAAAAATACCATGTTTTTTAGAATCAGGTCCTTCATCTTGTCCTATGAAAGTGAATGCTTGAATTGTTAGCCAACGGACTGTATCTTTTGACGTTTTACGTTGCAACATATTATTTGAGATTTGTATAGAACGTTGTTTCTGAAATATCTTTTTGATGTACTGTGACTGGTTCATAAGATCTTTAGAAGTTTGTTTAGCTGCATTATATGGTGTATTTGGATCCATTCCAATATGGCCTGAAAAAGCATAATTCTTTCAATAATAATTGACTTTTTTCCAATTACGAAATCCTTCCATAGTGAATGCATTTGATCCAGAAAGTCCAACTGACTTTTCACTAAAAAGATAGCAGAGTAAGCAAAAAACTACATCTTTGTTATGAACATATTCTAACCATGATGGAAAAATTTAAACCAATTTGATTGGAATCGACGAGGATGCTTCTTTGATTCAGACAATAGGTATTTTAATAAAATATGTTGATATGGCTCAGCTGTGATATAAGCATGTCAACTTCATTTCTTTGAGCACGCGGGTAGTACCATATTGGATGTCGTAGACCTAGATTACATTCTAAAGAAGCAATATCAACTTCGGCCCGTAGATTGAATTCTCAGAGATTCAATTCAGAGGCATTAACATCATAAGTTAAAGTATCATGTTCAATAGGAGGGATATCAACTCTTGCTGAATCGATTTATGCAAATTTAATTAGAAGGGCGTGCATCGTGGGAATAATTTTTGGTATTAGAGTCTGACGTTAAATCTGCCTCCGAACTTCGTTTTTTAAAGAATGAATCAATAGTGGATGGTTAATCCATAATTTAACCTAAATTTGGACAAAATAATTTTTAAAAAACCATCTTTTAAGAATAGTAGAAAGAATCCAAGTAACAAATAACAGTATGGATATGAGAAGATGCACTCAAACAAAAAGAAATTAATGAGATTTAAGAAAAATACCATGAGATGATCTCAATAAGATCAACCCATGCATGGAAAAAAATCCTAAATAAGATCAGAGGATGTTCTCACTTTGTGGGAAGAAGGAATGCCTGACGGACTAGATCGAATTTGGGTCCTCCGTGCGCTTGCTTTCGTGGGAAAAACAAACGATCAACGAAATAGCGATTTGGATTTGTGGGTTTACTTTGTGCAATCACAACACAATAAATCTGATAGCAGTTGGCAATAGCGAATCAAATAGGAGATAAGAATAAGGAGCCCTAGTGGTTTGGGTTTCCTTTTCTTTTATTTCATTGTAATTACTAGATTGCCAAATCCTGTGAGATTTGCGACTTGCAAGGAGATAACGACCCCCTGCGCGATTTGAGAGGAACAATTACGATGGTAAATTCAAGGTATTTCTTATTTTTCCATAAATTGGCCCACACGTCACCCAATTATAGGCACACACATAGGCATTGGGTAGGGAAACCGAGCGGGAGTCTCACCGTGGGATTGTGTGAACTTATAGAAATATTCTTTTAATCATTTCTTGGCAATAGGTTGATTAGACGACCATGGTTTAATAAATGTGGGCAGCAGGAATCATGCACGAGGTATGGAAACGTGTAGCGGGATCCGGAAATCGCGTGGGAAAGTTTTTTTTTTCCTTCCTTCGTATTAGGTTCTGATCAGATAGCCCCCACTACTTACTCTGAGTTTGGGGGGTCCAAGACGTGGCAATATTTAGACCACCCATCAAGAAACTAGTGGGTCTCCTTTAATATTTTCAAGATTTGGGAGGGTCACAGCCCTTCCCTGCCCCCCTTGGTTCCGCCCCTATGCATTGCGATGATTTACCATATGTAAAACTGAAACCGCACCACGCGGTGTGGTGTCGTGCGGTGCACCACGGTTTATCATTATAATGGCCAAAACGGTGCGATTTTATACGGTCAAATAAAAAACTGGTACCGCACCGCCCCTCGACGGTTTACTATTTTGGCAAACCGCACCGCACCATACGGTGCGTTTTATGGCTTTAAACCGCAACGCTGCCATCCTTACATGTGCATCAATTGGAGAATGAAATTTTTGTTTCTCAAATGAATCACGTCAAATGAAGTATGAGAAAGATCTAGTTAAAAATTTTCAACTTGATAGTTTTCGCAACATAGACACTCTTGTGGCTCATAATGTTAACATTACTAAGGATGAGAGCAGGAAGAATATAGATCAAACTCTTTATAGGAGTATGATTAGAAGTATTCTTTATTTGACTGCTAGTCATCCTGATGTTATGATTGGATGTATTCTTAATTCGATGATCTTTTCGGTGTGTTACTTACGCATGCTTGTGTTCGTACATGCTCATATTTGTGATCAACTTCAAGCCTTTGCATGTGTGAAGATTCAACCTGACAATCCAGGTTTCATTGTTGTCTTCTTACACTTGCGATCAAACATATACTAGTTTGCTCCTTCATCGACCAACCTCAGGTATACTCAAACGTGATGTCTATTTCTTGCCATTAAAATTGCCGGTTTGCTTGAGTGCCTTGCTAATACGTACATGAACCTGTGACTCTTATAGTAGACAAGCTTGTTGACCCTTTAATTAATATTTCAAATCATCGCATCTTATCTACAACTCTTAATCCTTCGGGAAGTTCCATCTTCCCAAACGATCACTACTTAATTTTTTAAAATCTACATGATCGGTTGGATTGCAATTTAATTATGCTATTATATATATCATCACCGAATCTCAATCCATAGAACCCAGAATATCCTTGTTAATTTTATTTTAGTATTGTTAAATGTAATTTGTTAAAATCTCTATCACCCAGAGAGTTGGTTTTAGGAATAGCAATGTGGCGGATATGAAAATTGATTTTTATAATTTTGAGTAGGCCTGTCCCCGCCCCGTTTACAATAGGAATTTAAAACCGGATCCAACCGACCCGACCCATTGCCATCCCTAGTTGGTTCCACGTCAAACCTAGTTCCTTGATTGGGAATTCTGATTCCCAAGAAAAGAGTTGAGAGTTAATCAGCAAGTTGATCTTATTGTAGTTAATAAAATATATCTATCCCAGAAATATTTCATGTATATAATTAATCATTCCTTTATTTTAAGAAAAATGCTCCAAGTGGATACGGCATTACATACGAGTGCAGTAGTAAGTACTTAAACAAGTACAACAGAGGCTACTATATGATTGGTATTTACGGATCGGACATGCCCTTCATCTTTGTAGCTGAAGTTAGTGGTGTCCATCCACACCCCCGCCACTGCCAAAACCGGAACCGGAACCAGAACCAGAACCGTAGCCCGAGCCCGAGCCCGAGCCGGAGCCACCACCTCCTCCACCACCGCCTCCTCCACCACCACCACCGCCACTTCCTCCACCATGGGCACCGCCAGCACCGTACCCAGAGCCAGACCCGGAGCCATACCCCGACCCGCTCCCGCTTCCGTTTCCTCCGCCGGAGCCTCCTCCACCACCACCACCACCTCCGCTTCCGTAGCCTCCACCCTGCCCTGCACCGGCACCGGCACCGGCACCCGACCCATATCCCGAGCCATAGCCATGCCCTGATCCCTCACCGGACCCGTCGCCCCCACCTTCTCCGCCACCACCGCCGCCTCCTCCTCCCTTCCCGTACCCCCCACCGCTCGCTCCGCCGGCACCTTCACCGTATCCAGAGCCGGCTCCCGAGCCGTACCCTGAACCGGTGCCAGAACCACCCCCACCACCACCACCACTGCCGCCGCCTCCACCACCGCCGGTGATGCCGTATAGCGACCTAGCGGCCGAGGAAAGGCCAACGCTGAGGAGGGCTATGATGGCAAAGGCCAAGAGCCTAGTGGTCGTCGCCATTGCGGTTGAGGAGTGAAGTGAAGCTTAGGTCGATATATGGTGAAGAGAGGTAGCAAGGGATTGGGTGGTATTTATAGAGCTCGATCGATCTGCATGGCTCAATCCGAGGGCGCAATGAACGTAGGTGGGACGTAGTATTCCTCCCGTGTGAAATCAAAGACTCGAACGAAGGCTGATCGTTGTTTCTTTTTGACAAATCCGTCCCATGCATGCATCATCTCATTGCACACTCTTTCCACTTTGTTGGTGGAATCCTCTTCCGTCCTGGCCTTCGTTCCCAAAAAAAAAAAAAAGTTGGATTCTCTTCGATCACTTCAAGTTGCCCGACCATCTACTCCCGTCGTTATTTCTCTCTTTCTTTCTTTCTTTCGGGGCCAGAGGATTTGATTTCCGGCTGTTCACATGCAACTCGCATTATTACGTAGTGAGACCTACGCTTGTCATCACATTCATTCTAGGTTGACTTTGACTCTTGGCTTGGACTGAAAATTTTAAGCCGACTAAATTAATTAGGAGACGATCTATGTCGACTAGTATTGAAGGCAACGGTACGCGGCAGAAGCGATATATCCAATATGATCATGGTAATCATTTTTTTTCTTTCTTAGAACCCCCTCCTAAAGGATGGAGGGTTAGGCAGCCCCCGACCAATTTAATTAAAAAAACTCATGAAATAATAAGGTTATAAAAATCTTGTACCTCGAGAGATAGTTAGGACGACCAGCGTATCATCCATATGTTGAAGGTGGACACAGCTGACCTTCTGATCTCCTATGCGCTAGCTGCTCGTCTTACCATTGAATATCCGTTAATTCCGTTCCAACCAAATTACGTACCCAGAGGATACTCATCACCAATATATCCCCGGATTAGGGCTTTGTACGTGTTCTTGAGCTCAGTTGCATTCGGGGTCATGTGGTTTGTTGCGCCTGTACTGCCGGGGTACCATGTCGGATCACTTGGATCAGCATGCAACTTGTATAGCAGCAAAAGACAGGGTGGCATGGGAGGTTTCATCCGCCTGGAAGGCAAAACAGTGGTTGGCCGATGCTCCCCCAGCTCCGCAGGATGTCGATCAATGCTATTCAACCGAGCATTGCTATTCAACCGAGCATTGCTATTCAACCGAGTATGTTCGGTGCATTGGTCGATGCTCCCCCAGCTCCGCAGGATGTCGACGAGTATTCAGGGCAACGGTGCGTGGCAGAAGCGATCAAATAGGCCTTTTTTCAAAATCTATAAAACAAGGGACGTCGGGTTTTGTGCTGACTAGACAAAACGGAACAAAAAAGCTGACTGGACAAAAATGAACCGAATTGATTTAACCATTCATTCAAAAATCAACGCACGATTTCTATTTCCCGTCAATTAACTCCCTCCCCTTGGTTTCAAATCCCAACCTATTTAAACTGCACTAAACCTCTAAAATCTCGGCCCATTTAAACTGCACTAAACCTGACCGTTCATCCCGTGATTGATGTTCGCATCAACGACTATAAACCTGCTTGCTAAAATTTCGACCGCCCTAAACCATCAGGTCGATCTCGAGGAATCTGTTTGAACATAGACAACTGCGATTGATCGATTATAGGGGGAGGGGGAGTTGGTCGCGACGAAGGCACCCGCTTCGTGCCAATTGGCACGAGCGAGGAAATGGGTGTCCCTATGAATGTCGATGTTATTGTCGAAAGTGTTTTGTTGCCAAAGACGTTCAGGTGTTTTGTCGCCGAAGGCGAACCGCTGCAGTGCCAAAAGGCACGGGCATGCACCTGACTAGGACAAGCTGACTAGACAAAAAAAAAACACCTCTCTCTCTCCCCCCCTCTCTCTCTCTTCCCCAAACTCTCTCTCTCTTTCTCTTCTCTCCCGTTTCCGTCTCTCTTTAAACCAGATTGCAGCTATCCACTCACCTAATCCTCTTTCCTTGCACAGTTTTCTCGATCTCCCCCCTAAAAAACCTGGACAAGTTGACTGAACAAAAATAAACCAAATAGATCTAACCATTCGTTCAAAAATTAACGCACAATCTCTATTTTCCCGTCAACCAACTCTCTCCCCTTGGTTTCAGATCCCAACCCATTTAAATTGCACTAAACCCATAAAATTCCGGCCCATTTAAACTACACTAAACCTGATCGTTCATCCCGTGATCATTGTTCGTATCAAGGGCTATAAACCCGCTGCTGAAACTTCGACCGCCCCAACAATCGTTCATCCCGTGATCGTTGTTCGTATCAACGGCTATAAACCCGCCTGCTGAAATTTCCACCGCCCCAAACCATCGGGTCAATCTCGAGAAATCCGTTCGAACAGAGACAACTGTTATTGATCGATTATAGGGGGAGGGGGAGTTGGTCGTGTTGAAGGCGCCCGCTTCGTGCCAATCGGCATGGGCGAGGAAATGGGTGTCCCTATGAATACCGATGTTGTTGTCGAAAGTGTTTTGTTGCCGAAGGCGTTCAGGTGTGTTGCCGCCGAAGGCAGTCTGCTACAGTGCCGACAGATGCATTGTCTTCGCCTTCGGTGGTTCGTTGCAGTGCCGGTAGGCACGGGCATGCACTATTATTATTACAAAATAAAATATTTAACAAGACAACGGCTGATCAAAACTATTTACCAACCTAGCGCTCTGATAGCCACGTGGCATGTCCGTGCTGTAAAGCGAGCGCGATAATTTTTTTTTTTTTTCGTTTGAAATAGAGCCCATTATTTGGATTACCGGGTTTAAAACCGGTAAGCTAGATACCGAGTTTAACTGAAGCCTCTTGTGTAAAGATTCCATAAGATAAACATAAAAGCCCGATCATGCGACACAACCTATAGATTATTCAAGCAATTAGTTACGATACATGGGATTAATGGACACCCATAGAGAAGAACGAAATCATGAGATTTTCTCGTAGTTATCTTCTTCTTTAATGCTCTTCAAAAGACAATTATGAAAATCTAGGATGAAAACCCTTGAGTGGAAGTGAAGCTTTCAATTCTCTCTTTTTATCCTTCTCTTTTCTGAGATAATGTGTAAATAGTTTGAGATGAAAATGGTTGGTGGGTTGACTGTGTTTCTAGGTCTTCATGTACATAGGGATGGCAACTCCCTTTTTTGTTCCCTTTACTCCTCAACCATCACAGCCGTTCCTTGCATCTAGGCATGCACGCCTGACATCCAAACCCAGCCCTCTTTCTCTCTAAAATCTGCACGCGATCCCGATCCTCTCTCTCGGTTTTCTCTCTCCTTCCATAACCTCTTCACCCCTGATTTCTCTCTTTGTCTTTCTAAAACCATCTGAGAATCCCCTCGCGATCTCCATGCACAGCTGTACCCAGTCCCGTGATCCCATCTCCCACTCTCTTTCCTTTTTATTTTCCTTCATCACAACTCGTCCGTTCTACCCGAGACCTGCAGCAATTACCCGATGACTTTCTCTCGTGTCCTTCTTTCTCTCAGTTTCCAGTTAGCACCCGATCTTCTCTCTCTCTAAAACCCATAACAAAGCCAACATTTTAACTACCTACTCTTTCTCTCTCTAGATCTCTTACCCGATCCGGCCTCATGCATCCATCAACCCGATCCTTTCTCTCCATCCATTACCATATATGATCCCCACTTGATCACAGCCGTCCGAATTCACCATTCACCCATCCGATCACTTCTATCTCATGCGATCCATTGGACTCTCTCTAACTCCTTTCCTTATCTCACCCGACCATCCCGACCCATTCGAATTACAGCAGCCCACTCCAACAAAGCCATGCACGCAGTTCTTTCCCGTTCTCTCTCTCATTGCGAACATCTCTCTCCATTCAAGCCCTATAATCTCTCTAACCAAAATTCTCTCTTTTCTCTTTCCATATCTATTTCCCTCTCTCACATCCGAACCTCTTGCTCTCTCATCCCGATCATCTCTTTTCCCTCTTTCCTGACTTCTTTCTACCCGAATCCAATCACAACCGTAGATGCATCCAACATAGACAACTGTGATTGATCGATTATAGGGGGAGGGGGAGTTGGTCGCGACGAAGGCGCCCGCTTCGTGCCAATTGGCACTAGCGAGGAAATGGGTGTGCCTATGAATGTCGGTGTTGTTGTCGAAAGTGTTTTGTTGCCAAAGACGTTCAGGTGTTTTGTCGCCGAAGGCGACCCGCTGCAGTGCCGACAGGCACGGGCATGCACCTGACAGGACAAGCTGACTAGACAAAAAAAAAACACCTCTCTCTTTCCCCCCCCCTCTCTCTCTTCCCTAATCTCCCACTCTCTCTTTCTCTCTCTCTTTTCTCTCCCGTTTCCGTCTCTCTTTAAACCCGATTGCAGCTGTCCACTCACCTGATCCTCTTTCCTTGCATAGTTTTCTCGATCTCCCCCCTAAAAAACCTGGACAAGTTGACTGAACAAAAATGAACCAAATAGATCTAACCATTCGTTCAAAAATTAACGCACAATCTCTATTTCCCCGTCAACCAACTCCCTCACCTTGGTTTCAAATCCCAACCCATTTAAATTGCACTAAACCCATAAAATTCCGGCCCATTTAAACTACACTAAACCTGATCGTTCATCCCGTGATCATTGTTCGTATCAATGGCTATAAACCCGCCGGCTGAAATTTTGACCGCCCTAAACAATCGTTCATCCCGTGATCGTTGTTCGTATCAACGGCCATAAACCCGCCTACTGAAATTTCGACCGTCCCAAACCCTCAGGTCAATCTCGAGAAATCCGTTCGAACAGAGACAACTGTTGTTGATCGATTATACGGGGAGGGGGAGTTGGTCGCATCGAAGGCGCCCGCTTCGTGCCAATCGGCATGGGCGAGGAAATGGGTGTCACGTATACCGGTGTTGTCGTCGAAAGTGTTTTTGATGCCAAAGGCGTTCAGGTGTGTTGCCGCCGAAGGCAGCCTGCTACAGTGCCGACAGATGCATTTTCGTCGCCTTCGGTGGTTCGTTGTAGTGCCGATAGGCACGGACATGCACTATTATTATTACAAAATAAAATATTTAACAAGACAGCAACTGATGAAAACTATTTACCAACCTAGCGCTCTGATAGCCACGTGGCATGTCCGTGCTGTAAAGCGAGCGCGATAATTTTTTTTTTTTTTCGTTTGAAATAGAGCCCGATATTTGGATTACCGGGTTTAAAACCGGTAATCTGGATACCGAGTTTAACTGAAGCCTCTTGTATAAAGTTTCCATAAAATAAACACAAAAGCCCGATCATGCGACACAACCTATAGATTATTCAAGCAATTAATTACGATACATGGGATTAATGGACACCCATAGAGAAGAACGAAATCATGAGATTTTCTCGTAGTACGTCATCTTCTTCTTTGATGCTCTTCAAAAGACAATTATGAAAATCTAGGATGAAAACCGTTGAGTGGAAGTGAAGCTTTCAATTCTCTCTCTTTTTATCCTTCTCTTTTCTAAGATAATGTGTAAATAGTTTGAGATGAAAATGGTTGGTGGGTTGACTGTGTTTCTGGGTCTTCATATACATAGGGATGGCAACGGTGCATGTGGTTTGGGTACAGTTTTGGACTAAACGGAAACTGCACCACAAGATCAAACCGCCACACCAAAACCACATCGCATCGCCAGGGGCGGAAGCCGCGGAACAAGGATATTCCCTTTGGGGGGGGTCGAAAAAAAATGAAAGGCAAAATTTTTTACATAATAATTCAAAAATACATATTGATATTCATGCATCCATCAACCCGATCCTTTCTCTCCATCCATTACCATATATGATCCCCACTTGATCACAGCCGTCCGAATTCACCATTCACCCATCCGATCACTTCTATCTCATGCGATCCATCGAACTCTCTCTAACTCCTTTCCTTATCTCACCCGACCATCCCGACCCATTCGAATCACAGCCGCCCACTCCAACAAAGCCATGCACGCAGTTCTTTCCCGTTCTCTCTCTCATTGCAAACATCTCTCTCCATTCAAGCCCTATAATCTCTCTAACCAAAATTCTCTCTTTTCTCTTTCCATATCTATTTCCCTCTCTCACATCCAAACCTCTTGCTCTCTCATCCCGATCGTCTCTTTCCCTCTTTCCTGACCTCTTTCTACCCGAATCCAATCACAACCGTAGATGCATCCAACATAGACAACTGTGATTGATCAATTATAGGGGGAGGGGGAGTTGGTCGCGACGAAGGCGCCCGCTTCGTGCCAATTGGCACGAGCGAGGAAATGGATGTCCCTATGAAAGTCGGTGTTGTTGTCGAAAGTGTTTTGTTGCCAAAGACGTTCAGGCGTTTTGTCGCCGAAGGCGACCCGCTGCAGTGCCGACAGGCACGGGCATGCACCTGACTAGGACAAGCTGACTAGACAAAAAAAAAACCACCTCTCTTTTTCCCCCTCTCTCTCTCTCTCTCTTCCCCAATCTCTCTCACTCTCTCTCTCTCTCTCTCTCTCTCTCTCTCTCTCTCTCTTCTCTCCCGTTACCGTCTCTCTTTAAACCCGATTGCAGCTGTCCACTCACCTGATCCTCTTTCCTTGCACAGTTTTCTCGATCTCCCCCCTAAAAAACCTGGACAAGTTGACTGAACAAAAATGAACCAAATAGATCTAACCATTCGTTCAAAAATTAACGCACAATCTCTATTTCCCCGTCAACCAACTCCCTCACCTTGGTTTCAAATCCCAACCCATTTAATATGCATTAAACCCATTAAATTTTGGCCCATTTAAACTACACTAAACCTGATCGTTCATCCCGTGATCATTGTTCATATCAACGGCTATAAACCCGCCAGTTGAAATTTCGACCGCCCCAAACAATCGTTCATACCGTGATCGTTGTTCGTATCAACGGCTATAAACCCGCATGCTGAAATTTCGACCGCCCCAAACCATCAGGTCAATCTCGAGAAATCCGTTCGAAGCGAGACAACTGTTATTGATCGATTATAGGGGGAGGGGGAGTTGGTCGCGTCGAAGGCGCCCGCTTCGTGCCAATCGGCATGGGCGAGGAAATGGGTGTCACGAATACTGATGTTGTCGTCGAAAGTGTTTTTGTTGCCGAAGGCGTTCAGGTGTGTTGCCGCCGAAGGCAGCCTACTACAGTACCGACAGATGCATTTTCGTCGCCTTCGGTGGTTCGTTGCAGTGCCGATAGGCACGGGCATACACTATTATTATTACAAAATAAAATATTTAACAAGACAGCGACTGATGAAAACTATTTACCAACCTAGCACTCTGATAGCCACGTGGCATGTCCGCGCTGTAAAGCGAGTGCGATAATTTTTTTTTCGTTTGAAATAGAGCCCGGTATTTGGATTACTGGGTTTAAAACCGGTAATCTGGATACCGAGTTTAACTGAAGCCTCTTGTATAAAGTTTCCAAAAAATAAACATAAAAGCCCGATCATGCGACACAACCTATAGATTATTCAAGCAATTAATTACGATACATGGGATTAATGGACACCCATAGAGAAGAACGAAATCATGAGATTTTCTCGTAGTACGTCATCTTCTTCTTTGATGCCCTTCAAAAGACAATTATGAAAATCTAGGATAAAAACCGTTGAGTGGAAGTGAAGCTTTCAATTCTCTCTCTTTTTATCCTTCTCTTTTCTGAGATAACGTGTAAATAGTTTGAGATGAAAATGGTTGGTGGGTTGACTGTGTTTCTAGGTCTTCATGTACATAGGGATGGCAACGGTGCATGTGGTTTTGGTACAGTTTTGGACAAAACCGAAACTGCACCACAAGATCAAACCGCCACACCGAAACCACATCGCATCGCCAGGGGCGGAAGCCGCCGAACAAGGATATTCCCTTTGGGGGGAGGCCAAAAAAAAATGAAAGGCAAAATTTTTTTACATAATAATTAAAAAATACATATTGTTATTAAAAACTGAAATATTATTAAAACTGTGCTCGTCGTTCTTTTATATAATTAAAATCATCTATAATTGCTTCTATATTGAATGTTTCTGTAATTTTTTTCTCAATGTATACAATCAAATAATCTATGAGAAATTCATCCTACATTTTGTTTTGAAGCTTTGTCTTCATAATATTTCTGGCTGAGAATGCTCGTTCGGCTGTTGTTGTTGAGACCGAAAGCGTCAATACTAAGTGAAACAATCGATCAATGCGAGGGTAAATTTTTGATTAATTTATTTGTTTTTATCAATCCTTGGCATAGTTTTGCAATCGTCGTACTTTCTGTAGATCTGGATGTTGTGGTACATCCAGTTCATAATGCTGGAGCTGAAATCTTAAATGAATTTTCTCTTTCTCAGTAAAGTCTTGGGAATAGAATTTGTCCACCAGACAATAAATATCATCAATTTTGAACAACTTATAACCACCTTTAGGATCTACAAATGATCAGCTATGTGTAAGAAGATTTATAGTGCACTTATTAAATAAATTATTCAGCTCTTGCAACTGTGAATGTATTGCAGCAAAAAATATACCGACTCGATAGTGCTGGTCAAATATAATGTGATCTTTTTGAATGCGTGCTCGCCCGTGACCCGAGTATAGCGACCATTCATATCAGGAATTTCAATGTCATGTCATTTACCGAATGTTATTACCATCTCAAGAAATGTATTCCAACCGTCATCTCTGAAATTTTGAATAAGTGCTTTGTGGTAGGTACTAAATTTATGGCATTAAGGATATATTGAGACTGGCATTATAGAGCTGGACATAAAACATCGATGTTTCTAAGAATTTCTCTCATAATATGAAGACTAAAGACAAATTCAAATGATGTAATTGCATAATAAGCTGCATCAGCATCACCACACTGAGAATATGTTGATCCATCAGTATTAATTTTCAATAAACTGTATATAGAACAGAAATGGGAGCCTCATCAAGTGCCACCGGCCCACTGTAAAGAACCAATTTGATTAAGCCTTCTGCCATATTCAAGTTCAACAATCGCTAACAAACATGATATTTTAGCAGCTTGAGCAGATTGTAGCTCATCATAATATTTGGAAGATGCACTGATAATGTTTGCGATAAATATCAATTTAGAGAAAAATTGATGTACATGAATAACTTCCCTAGTTGCTACAATTACTGCTAATTGCAAACGGCATGCTAAACAATGGATGTAATATGCATATGAGCATCCCATCAAAAACAAAGCTTGTGATCCATTCCATTCACCACGCATAGTACTTGTGCCATCATATATATCTCTGACCTCGGATGTTTTTGATACTAAAATTATGTCAAAAAATAACAGAAGATATCTTATTTTTTAAAGTCAATGCTATAGTTTCTGAGACATGAACAAGATCCAAAAAATGTTCTATGATAAAAGCAGATTTATCAACAAATCTTAAAACAAGAGTCATTTGCTCCCTCTTTGACTCATCCCGAGCTTCATCAATAATGATGCAAAACTTGGCATCACTAATTTCCTCACGGATTGTACTGCGAACTCTATTTAAGAAAATATATAAAATCTCCTTTTAAGTTTTAGGAGAAATATACTTTGTATTTCTAGAAGCATTATGTAGGACAACTCCAACGAATTTTTAATTATAAGATGTTAAAAGTTTTAATAATTTCAAAAAAAATACCATGTTTTTTAGAATCAGGTCCTTCATCTTGTCCTATGAAAGTGAATGCTTGAATTGTTAGCCAACGGACTGTATCTTTTGACGTTTTACGTTGCAACATATTATTTGAGATTTGTATAGAACGTTGTTTCTGAAATATCTTTTTGATGTACTGTGACTGGTTCATAAGATCTTTAGAAGTTTGTTTAGCTGCATTATATGGTGTATTTGGATCCATTCCAATATGGCCTGAAAAAGCATAATTCTTTCAATAATAATTGACTTTTTTCCAATTACGAAATCCTTCCATAGTGAATGCATTTGATCCAGAAAGTCCAACTGACTTTTCACTAAAAAGATAGCAGAGTAAGCAAAAAACTACATCTTTGTTATGAACATATTCTAACCATGATGGAAAAATTTAAACCAATTTGATTGGAATCGACGAGGATGCTTCTTTGATTCAGACAATAGGTATTTTAATAAAATATGTTGATATGGCTCAGCTGTGATATAAGCATGTCAACTTCATTTCTTTGAGCACGCGGGTAGTACCATATTGGATGTCGTAGACCTAGATTACATTCTAAAGAAGCAATATCAACTTCGGCCCGTAGATTGAATTCTCAGAGATTCAATTCAGAGGCATTAACATCATAAGTTAAAGTATCATGTTCAATAGGAGGGATATCAACTCTTGCTGAATCGATTTATGCAAATTTAATTAGAAGGGCGTGCATCGTGGGAATAATTTTTGGTATTAGAGTCTGACGTTAAATCTGCCTCCGAACTTCGTTTTTTAAAGAATGAATCAATAGTGGATGGTTAATCCATAATTTAACCTAAATTTGGACAAAATAATTTTTAAAAAACCATCTTTTAAGAATAGTAGAAAGAATCCAAGTAACAAATAACAGTATGGATATGAGAAGATGCACTCAAACAAAAAGAAATTAATGAGATTTAAGAAAAATACCATGAGATGATCTCAATAAGATCAACCCATGCATGGAAAAAAATCCTAAATAAGATCAGAGGATGTTCTCACTTTGTGGGAAGAAGGAATGCCTGACGGACTAGATCGAATTTGGGTCCTCCGTGCGCTTGCTTTCGTGGGAAAAACAAACGATCAACGAAATAGCGATTTGGATTTGTGGGTTTACTTTGTGCAATCACAACACAATAAATCTGATAGCAGTTGGCAATAGCGAATCAAATAGGAGATAAGAATAAGGAGCCCTAGTGGTTTGGGTTTCCTTTTCTTTTATTTCATTGTAATTACTAGATTGCCAAATCCTGTGAGATTTGCGACTTGCAAGGAGATAACGACCCCCTGCGCGATTTGAGAGGAACAATTACGATGGTAAATTCAAGGTATTTCTTATTTTTCCATAAATTGGCCCACACGTCACCCAATTATAGGCACACACATAGGCATTGGGTAGGGAAACCGAGCGGGAGTCTCACCGTGGGATTGTGTGAACTTATAGAAATATTCTTTTAATCATTTCTTGGCAATAGGTTGATTAGACGACCATGGTTTAATAAATGTGGGCAGCAGGAATCATGCACGAGGTATGGAAACGTGTAGCGGGATCCGGAAATCGCGTGGGAAAGTTTTTTTTTTCCTTCCTTCGTATTAGGTTCTGATCAGATAGCCCCCACTACTTACTCTGAGTTTGGGGGGTCCAAGACGTGGCAATATTTAGACCACCCATCAAGAAACTAGTGGGTCTCCTTTAATATTTTCAAGATTTGGGAGGGTCACAGCCCTTCCCTGCCCCCCTTGGTTCCGCCCCTATGCATTGCGATGATTTACCATATGTAAAACTGAAACCGCACCACGCGGTGTGGTGTCGTGCGGTGCACCACGGTTTATCATTATAATGGCCAAAACGGTGCGATTTTATACGGTCAAATAAAAAACTGGTACCGCACCGCCCCTCGACGGTTTACTATTTTGGCAAACCGCACCGCACCATACGGTGCGTTTTATGGCTTTAAACCGCAACGCTGCCATCCTTACATGTGCATCAATTGGAGAATGAAATTTTTGTTTCTCAAATGAATCACGTCAAATGAAGTATGAGAAAGATCTAGTTAAAAATTTTCAACTTGATAGTTTTCGCAACATAGACACTCTTGTGGCTCATAATGTTAACATTACTAAGGATGAGAGCAGGAAGAATATAGATCAAACTCTTTATAGGAGTATGATTAGAAGTATTCTTTATTTGACTGCTAGTCATCCTGATGTTATGATTGGATGTATTCTTAATTCGATGATCTTTTCGGTGTGTTACTTACGCATGCTTGTGTTCGTACATGCTCATATTTGTGATCAACTTCAAGCCTTTGCATGTGTGAAGATTCAACCTGACAATCCAGGTTTCATTGTTGTCTTCTTACACTTGCGATCAAACATATACTAGTTTGCTCCTTCATCGACCAACCTCAGGTATACTCAAACGTGATGTCTATTTCTTGCCATTAAAATTGCCGGTTTGCTTGAGTGCCTTGCTAATACGTACATGAACCTGTGACTCTTATAGTAGACAAGCTTGTTGACCCTTTAATTAATATTTCAAATCATCGCATCTTATCTACAACTCTTAATCCTTCGGGAAGTTCCATCTTCCCAAACGATCACTACTTAATTTTTTAAAATCTACATGATCGGTTGGATTGCAATTTAATTATGCTATTATATATATCATCACCGAATCTCAATCCATAGAACCCAGAATATCCTTGTTAATTTTATTTTAGTATTGTTAAATGTAATTTGTTAAAATCTCTATCACCCAGAGAGTTGGTTTTAGGAATAGCAATGTGGGGGGTATGAAAATTGATTTTTATAATTTTGAGTAGGCCTGTCCCCGCCCCGTTTACAATAGGAATTTAAAACCGGATCCAACCGACCCGACCCATTGCCATCCCTAGTTGGTTCCACGTCAAACCTAGTTCCTTGATTGGGAATTCTGATTCCCAAGAAAAGAGTTGAGAGTTAATCAGCAAGTTGATCTTATTGTAGTTAATAAAATATATCTATCCCAGAAATATTTCATGTATATAATTAATCATTCCTTTATTTTAAGAAAAATGCTCCAAGTGGATACGGCATTACATACGAGTGCAGTAGTAAGTACTTAAACAAGTACAACAGAGGCTACTATATGATTGGTATTTACGGATCGGACATGCCCTTCATCTTTGTAGCTGAAGTTAGTGGTGTCCATCCACACCCCCGCCACTGCCAAAACCGGAACCGGAACCGGAACCAGAACCGTAGCCCGAGCCCGAGCCCGAGCCGGAGCCACCACCTCCTCCACCACCGCCTCCTCCACCACCACCACCGCCACTTCCTCCACCATGGGCACCGCCAGCACCGTACCCAGAGCCAGACCCGGAGCCATACCCCGACCCGCTCCCGCTTCCGTTTCCTCCGCCGGAGCCTCCTCCACCACCACCACCACCTCCGCTTCCGTAGCCTCCACCCTGCCCTGCACCGGCACCGGCACCGGCACCCGACCCATATCCCGAGCCATAGCCATGCCCTGATCCCTCACCGGACCCGTCGCCCCCACCTTCTCCGCCACCACCGCCGCCTCCTCCTCCCTTCCCGTACCCCCCACCGCTCGCTCCGCCGGCACCTTCACCGTATCCAGAGCCGGCTCCCGAGCCGTACCCTGAACCGGTGCCAGAACCACCCCCACCACCACCACCACTGCCGCCGCCTCCACCACCGCCGGTGATGCCGTATAGCGACCTAGCGGCCGAGGAAAGGCCAACGCTGAGGAGGGCTATGATGGCAAAGGCCAAGAGCCTAGTGGTCGTCGCCATTGCGGTTGAGGAGTGAAGTGAAGCTTAGGTCGATATATGGTGAAGAGAGGTAGCAAGGGATTGGGTGGTATTTATAGAGCTCGATCGATCTGCATGGCTCAATCCGAGGGCGCAATGAACGTAGGTGGGACGTAGTATTCCTCCCGTGTGAAATCAAAGACTCGAACGAAGGCTGATCGTTGTTTCTTTTTGACAAATCCGTCCCATGCATGCATCATCTCATTGCACACTCTTTCCACTTTGTTGGTGGAATCCTCTTCCGTCCTGGCCTTCGTTCCCAAAAAAAAAAAAAAGTTGGATTCTCTTCGATCACTTCAAGTTGCCCGACCATCTACTCCCGTCGTTATTTCTCTCTTTCTTTCTTTCTTTCGGGGCCAGAGGATTTGATTTCCGGCTGTTCACATGCAACTCGCATTATTACGTAGTGAGACCTACGCTTGTCATCACATTCATTCTAGGTTGACTTTGACTCTTGGCTTGGACTGAAAATTTTAAGCCGACTAAATTAATTAGGAGACGATCTATGTCGACTAGTATTGAAGGCAACGGTACGCGGCAGAAGCGATATATCCAATATGATCATGGTAATCATTTTTTTTCTTTCTTAGAACCCCCTCCTAAAGGATGGAGGGTTAGGCAGCCCCCGACCAATTTAATTAAAAAAACTCATGAAATAATAAGGTTATAAAAATCTTGTACCTCGAGAGATAGTTAGGACGACCAGCGTATCATCCATATGTTGAAGGTGGACACAGCTGACCTTCTGATCTCCTATGCGCTAGCTGCTCGTCTTACCATTGAATATCCGTTAATTCCGTTCCAACCAAATTACGTACCCAGAGGATACTCATCACCAATATATCCCCGAATTAGGGCTTTGTACGTGTTCTTGAGCTCAGTTGCATTCGGGGTCATGTGGTTTGTTGCGCCTGTACTGCCGGGGTACCATGTCGGATCACTTGGATCAGCATGCAACTTGTATAGCAGCAAAAGACAGGGTGGCATGGGAGGTTTCATCCGCCTGGAAGGCAAAACAGTGGTTGGCCGATGCTCCCCCAGCTCCGCAGGATGTCGATCAATGCTATTCAACCGAGCATTGCTATTCAACCGAGCATTGCTATTCAACCGAGTATGTTCGGTGCATTGGTCGATGCTCCCCCAGCTCCGCAGGATGTCGACGAGTATTCAGGGCAACGGTGCGTGGCAGAAGCGATCAAATAGGCCTTTTTTCAAAATCTATAAAACAAGGGACGTCGGGTTTTGTGCTGACTAGACAAAACGGAACAAAAAAGCTGACTGGACAAAAATGAACCGAATTGATTTAACCATTCATTCAAAAATCAACGCACGATTTCTATTTCCCGTCAATTAACTCCCTCCCCTTGGTTTCAAATCCCAACCTATTTAAACTGCACTAAACCTCTAAAATCTCGGCCCATTTAAACTGCACTAAACCTGACCGTTCATCCCGTGATTGATGTTCGCATCAACGACTATAAACCTGCTTGCTAAAATTTCGACCGCCCTAAACCATCAGGTCGATCTCGAGGAATCTGTTTGAACATAGACAACTGCGATTGATCGATTATAGGGGGAGGGGGAGTTGGTCGCGACGAAGGCACCCGCTTCGTGCCAATTGGCACGAGCGAGGAAATGGGTGTCCCTATGAATGTCGATGTTATTGTCGAAAGTGTTTTGTTGCCAAAGACGTTCAGGTGTTTTGTCGCCGAAGGCGAACCGCTGCAGTGCCAAAAGGCAAGGGCATGCACCTGACTAGGACAAGCTGACTAGACAAAAAAAAAAAAACACCTCTCTCTCTTCCCCCCTCTCTCTCTCTCTTCCCCAAACTCTCTCTCTCTTTCTCTTCTCTCCCGTTTCCGTCTCTCTTTAAACCAGATTGCAGCTGTCCACTCACCTAATCCTCTTTCCTTGCACAGTTTTCTCGATCTCCCCCCTAAAAAACCTCGACAAGTTGACTGAACAAAAATAAACCAAATAGATCTAACCATTCGTTCAAAAATTAACACACAATCTCTATTTTCCCGTCAACCAACTCCCTCCCCTTGGTTTCAAATCCCAACCCATTTAAATTGCACTAAACCCATAAAATTCCGGCCCATTTAAACTACACTAAACCTGATCGTTCATCCCGTGATCATTGTTCGTATCAACGTACGGCTATAAACCCGCTGCTGAAACTTCGACCGCCCCAACAATCGTTCATCCCGTGATCGTTGTTCGTATCAACGGCTATAAACCCGCCTGCTGAAATTTCCACTGCCCCAAACCATCGGGTCAATCTCGAGAAATCCGTTCGAACAGAGACAACTGTTATTGATCGATTATAGGGGGAGGGGGAGTTGGTCACGTTGAAGGCGCCCGCTTCGTGCCAATCGGCATGGGCGAGGAAATGGGTGTCCCTATGAATACCGATGTTGTTGTCGAAAGTGTTTTGTTGCCGAAGGCGTTCAGGTGTGTTGCCGCCGAAGGCAGTCTGCTACAGTGCCGACAGATGCATTGTCTTCGCCTTCGGTGGTTCGTTGCAGTGCCGGTAGGCACGGGCATGCACTATTATTATTACAAAATAAAATATTTAACAAGACAGCGGCTGATCAAAACTATTTACCAACCTAGCGCTCTGATAGCCACGTGGCATGTCCGTGCTGTAAAGCGAGCGCGATAATTTTTTTTTTTTTTTCGTTTGAAATAGAGCCCGGTATTTGGATTACCGGGTTTAAAACCGGTAAGCTAGATACCGAGTTTAACTGAAGCCTCTTGTATAAAGATTCCATAAAATAAACATAAAAGCCCGATCATGCGACACAACCTATAGATTATTCAAGCAATTAATTACGATACATGGGATTAATGGACACCCATAGAGAACAACGAAATCATGAGATTTTCTCGTAGTTATCTTCTTCTTTAATGCTCTTCAAAAGACAATTATGAAAATCTAGGATGAAAACCCTTGAGTGGAAGTGAAGCTTTCAATTCTCTCTTTTTATCCTTCTCTTTTCTAAGACAATTATGAAATTCTCTTTTTTTTATCCTTCTCTTCCCCCCTCTCTCTCTCTTCCCCAAACTCTCTCTCTCTTTCTCTTCTCTCCCGTTTCCGTCTCTCTTTAAACCAGATTGCAGCTATCCACTCACCTAATCCTCTTTCCTTGCACAGTTTTCTCGATCTCCCCCCTAAAAAACCTGGACAAGTTGACTGAACAAAAATAAACCAAATAGATCTAACCATTCGTTCAAAAATTAACGCACAATCTCTATTTTCCCGTCAACCAACTCTCTCCCCTTGGTTTCAGATCCCAACCCATTTAAATTGCACTAAACCCATAAAATTCCGGCCCATTTAAACTACACTAAACCTGATCGTTCATCCCGTGATCATTGTTCGTATCAAGGGCTATAAACCCGCTGCTGAAACTTCGACCGCCCCAACAATCGTTCATCCCGTGATCGTTGTTCGTATCAACGGCTATAAACCCGCCTGCTGAAATTTCCACCGCCCCAAACCATCGGGTCAATCTCGAGAAATCCGTTCGAACAGAGACAACTGTTATTGATCGATTATAGGGGGAGGGGGAGTTGGTCGTGTTGAAGGCGCCCGCTTCGTGCCAATCGGCATGGGCGAGGAAATGGGTGTCCCTATGAATACCGATGTTGTTGTCGAAAGTGTTTTGTTGCCGAAGGCGTTCAGGTGTGTTGCCGCCGAAGGCAGTCTGCTACAGTGCCGACAGATGCATTGTCTTCGCCTTCGGTGGTTCGTTGCAGTGCCGGTAGGCACGGGCATGCACTATTATTATTACAAAATAAAATATTTAACAAGACAACGGCTGATCAAAACTATTTACCAACCTAGCGCTCTGATAGCCACGTGGCATGTCCGTGCTGTAAAGCGAGCGCGATAATTTTTTTTTTTTTTCGTTTGAAATAGAGCCCATTATTTGGATTACCGGGTTTAAAACCGGTAAGCTAGATACCGAGTTTAACTGAAGCCTCTTGTGTAAAGATTCCATAAGATAAACATAAAAGCCCGATCATGCGACACAACCTATAGATTATTCAAGCAATTAGTTACGATACATGGGATTAATGGACACCCATAGAGAAGAACGAAATCATGAGATTTTCTCGTAGTTATCTTCTTCTTTAATGCTCTTCAAAAGACAATTATGAAAATCTAGGATGAAAACCCTTGAGTGGAAGTGAAGCTTTCAATTCTCTCTTTTTATCCTTCTCTTTTCTGAGATAATGTGTAAATAGTTTGAGATGAAAATGGTTGGTGGGTTGACTGTGTTTCTAGGTCTTCATGTACATAGGGATGGCAACTCCCTTTTTTGTTCCCTTTACTCCTCAACCATCACAGCCGTTCCTTGCATCTAGGCATGCACGCCTGACATCCAAACCCAGCCCTCTTTCTCTCTAAAATCTGCACGCGATCCCGATCCTCTCTCTCGGTTTTCTCTCTCCTTCCATAACCTCTTCACCCCTGATTTCTCTCTTTGTCTTTCTAAAACCATCTGAGAATCCCCTCGCGATCTCCATGCACAGCTGTACCCAGTCCCGTGATCCCATCTCCCACTCTCTTTCCTTTTTATTTTCCTTCATCACAACTCGTCCGTTCTACCCGAGACCTGCAGCAATTACCCGATGACTTTCTCTCGTGTCCTTCTTTCTCTCAGTTTCCAGTTAGCACCCGATCTTCTCTCTCTCTAAAACCCATAACAAAGCCAACATTTTAACTACCTACTCTTTCTCTCTCTAGATCTCTTACCCGATCCGGCCTCATGCATCCATCAACCCGATCCTTTCTCTCCATCCATTACCATATATGATCCCCACTTGATCACAGCCGTCCGAATTCACCATTCACCCATCCGATCACTTCTATCTCATGCGATCCATTGGACTCTCTCTAACTCCTTTCCTTATCTCACCCGACCATCCCGACCCATTCGAATTACAGCAGCCCACTCCAACAAAGCCATGCACGCAGTTCTTTCCCGTTCTCTCTCTCATTGCGAACATCTCTCTCCATTCAAGCCCTATAATCTCTCTAACCAAAATTCTCTCTTTTCTCTTTCCATATCTATTTCCCTCTCTCACATCCGAACCTCTTGCTCTCTCATCCCGATCATCTCTTTTCCCTCTTTCCTGACTTCTTTCTACCCGAATCCAATCACAACCGTAGATGCATCCAACATAGACAACTGTGATTGATCGATTATAGGGGGAGGGGGAGTTGGTCGCGACGAAGGCGCCCGCTTCGTGCCAATTGGCACGAGCGAGGAAATGGGTGTGCCTATGAATGTCGGTGTTGTTGTCGAAAGTGTTTTGTTGCCAAAGACGTTCAGGTGTTTTGTCGCCGAAGGCGACCCGCTGCAGTGCCGACAGGCACGGGCATGCACCTGACAGGACAAGCTGACTAGACAAAAAAAAAACACCTCTCTCTTTCCCCCCCCCCCTCTCTCTCTTCCCTAATCTCCCACTCTCTCTTTCTCTCTCTCTTTTCTCTCCCGTTTCCGTCTCTCTTTAAACCCGATTGCAGCTGTCCACTCACCTGATCCTCTTTCCTTGCACAGTTTTCTCGATCTCCCCCCTAAAAAACCTGGACAAGTTGACTGAACAAAAATGAACCAAATAGATCTAACCATTCGTTCAAAAATTAACGCACAATCTCTATTTCCCCGTCAACCAACTCCCTCACCTTGGTTTCAAATCCCAACCCATTTAAATTGCACTAAACCCATAAAATTCCGGCCCATTTAAACTACACTAAACCTGATCGTTCATCCCATGATCATTGTTCGTATCAATGGCTATAAACCCGCCGACTGAAATTTTGACTGCCCTAAACAATCGTTCATCGTGATCGTTGTTCGTATCAACGGCCATAAACCCGCCTACTGAAATTTCGACCGTCCCAAACCCTCAGGTCAATCTCGAGAAATCCGTTCGAACAGAGACAACTGTTGTTGATCGATTATACGGGGAGGGGGAGTTGGTCGCATCGAAGGCGCCCGCTTCGTGCCAATCGGCATGGGCGAGGAAATGGGTGTCACGTATACCGGTGTTGTCGTCGAAAGTGTTTTTGATGCCAAAGGCGTTCAGGTGTGTTGCCGCCGAAGGCAGCCTGCTACAGTGCCGACAGATGCATTTTCGTCGCATTCGGTGGTTCGTTGTAGTGCCGATAGGCAAGGACATGCACTATTATTATTACAAAATAAAATATTTAACAAGACAGCAACTGATGAAAACTATTTACCAACCTAGCGCTCTGATAGCCACGTGGCATGTCCGTGCTGTAAAGCGAGCGCGATAATTTTTTTTTTTTTTTCGTTTGAAATAGAGCCCGATATTTGGATTACCGGGTTTAAAACCGGTAATCTGGATACCGAGTTTAACTGAAGCCTCTTGTATAAAGTTTCCATAAAATAAACACAAAAGCCCGATCATGCGACAAAACCTATAGATTATTCAAGCAATTAATTACGATACATGGGATTAATGGACACCCATAGAGAAGAACGAAATCATGAGATTTTCTCGTAGTACGTCATCTTCTTCTTTGATGCTCTTCAAAAGACAATTATGAAAATCTAGGATGAAAACCGTTGAGTGGAAGTGAAGCTTTCAATTCTCTCTCTTTTTATCCTTCTCTTTTCTAAGATAATGTGTAAATAGTTTGAGATGAAAATGGTTGGTGGGTTGACTGTGTTTCTGGGTCTTCATGTACATAGGGATGGCAACGGTGCATGTGGTTTGGGTACAGTTTTGGACTAAACGGAAACTGCACCACAAGATCAAACCGCCACACCAAAACCACATCGCATCGCCAGGGGCGGAAGCCGCGGAACAAGGATATTCCCTTTGGGGGGGGTCGAAAAAAAATGAAAGGCAAAATTTTTTACATAATAATTCAAAAATACATATTGATATTCATGCATCCATCAACCCGATCCTTTCTCTCCATCCATTACCATATATGATCCCCACTTGATCACAGCCGTCCGAATTCACCATTCACCCATCCGATCACTTCTATCTCATGCGATCCATCGAACTCTCTCTAACTCCTTTCCTTATCTCACCCGACCATCCCGACCCATTCGAATCACAGCCGCCCACTCCAACAAAGCCATGCACGCAGTTCTTTCCCGTTCTCTCTCTCATTGCAAACATCTCTCTCCATTCAAGCCCTATAATCTCTCTAACCAAAATTCTCTCTTTTCTCTTTCCATATCTATTTCCCTCTCTCACATCCAAACCTCTTGCTCTCTCATCCCGATCGTCTCTTTCCCTCTTTCCTGACCTCTTTCTACCCGAATCCAATCACAACCGTAGATGCATCCAACATAGACAACTGTGATTGATCAATTATAGGGGGAGGGGGAGTTGGTCGCGACGAAGGCGCCCGCTTCGTGCCAATTGGCACGAGCGAGGAAATGGATGTCCCTATGAAAGTCGGTGTTGTTGTCGAAAGTGTTTTGTTGCCAAAGACGTTCAGGCGTTTTGTCGCCGAAGGCGACCCGCTGCAGTGCCGACAGGCACGGGCATGCACCTGACTAGGACAAGCTGACTAGACAAAAAAAAAACCACCTCTCTCTTTCCCCCTCTCTCTCTCTCTCTCTTCCCCAATCTCTCTCTCTCTCTCTCTCTCTCTCTCTCTCTCTCTCTCTCTCTTCTCTCCCGTTACCGTCTCTCTTTAAACCCGATTGCAGCTGTCCACTCACCTGATCCTCTTTCCTTGCACAGTTTTCTCGATCTCCCCCCTAAAAAACCTGGACAAGTTGACTGAACAAAAATGAACCAAATAGATCTAACCATTCGTTCAAAAATTAACGCACAATCTCTATTTCCCCGTCAACCAACTCCCTCACCTTGGTTTCAAATCCCAACCCATTTAATATGCATTAAACCCATTAAATTCTGGCCCATTTAAACTACACTAAACCTGATCGTTCATCCCGTGATCATTGTTCATATCAACGGCTATAAACCCGCCAGTTGAAATTTTGACCGCCCCAAACAATCGTTCATACCGTGATCGTTGTTCGTATCAACGGCTATAAACCCGCATGCTGAAATTTCGACCGCCCCAAACCATCAGGTCAATCTCGAGAAATCCGTTCGAAGCGAGACAACTGTTATTGATCGATTATAGGGGGAGGGGGAGTTGGTCGCGTCGAAGGCGCCCGCTTCGTGCCAATCGGCATGGGCGAGGAAATGGGTGTCACGAATACCGATGTTGTCGTCGAAAGTGTTTTTGTTGCCGAAGGCGTTCAGGTGTGTTGCCGCCGAAGGCAGCCTACTACAGTACCGACAGATGCATTTTCGTCGCCTTCGGTGGTTCGTTGCAGTGCCGATAGGCACGGGCATACACTATTATTATTACAAAATAAAATATTTAACAAGACAGCGACTGATGAAAACTATTTACCAACCTAGCACTCTGATAGCCACGTGGCATGTCCGCGCTGTAAAGCGAGTGCGATAATTTTTTTTTCGTTTGAAATAGAGCCCGGTATTTGGATTACTGGGTTTAAAACCGGTAATCTGGATACCGAGTTTAACTGAAGCCTCTTGTATAAAGTTTCCAAAAAATAAACATAAAAGCCCGATCATGCGACACAACCTATAGATTATTCAAGCAATTAATTACGATACATGGGATTAATGGACACCCATAGAGAAGAACGAAATCATGAGATTTTCTCGTAGTACGTCATCTTCTTCTTTGATGCCCTTCAAAAGACAATTATGAAAATCTAGGATAAAAACCGTTGAGTGGAAGTGAAGCTTTCAATTCTCTCTCTTTTTATCCTTCTCTTTTCTGAGATAATGTGTAAATAGTTTGAGATGAAAATGGTTGGTGGGTTGACTGTGTTTCTAGGTCTTCATGTACATAGGGATGGCAACGGTGCATGTGGTTTTGGTACAGTTTTGGACAAAACCGAAACTGCACCACAAGATCAAACCGCCACACCGAAACCACATCGCATCGCCAGGGGCGGAAGCCGCGGAACAAGGATATTCCCTTTGGGGGGAGGCCAAAAAAAAATGAAAGGCAAAATTTTTTTACATAATAATTTAAAAATACATATTGTTATTAAAAACTGAAATATTATTAAAACTGTGCTCGTCGTTCTTTTATATAATTAAAATCATCTATAATTGCTTCTATATTGAATGTTTCTGTAATTTTTTTCTCAATGTATACAATCAAATAATCTATGAGAAATTCATCCTACATTTTGTTTTGAAGCTTTGTCTTCATAATATTTCTGGCTGAGAATGCTCGTTCGGCTGTTGTTGTTGAGACCGAAAGCGTCAATACTAAGTGAAACAATCGATCAATGCGAGGGTAAATTTTTGATTAATTTATTTGTTTTTATCAATCCTTGGCATAGTTTTGCAATCGTCGTACTTTCTGTAGATCTGGATGTTGTGGTACATCCAGTTCATAATGCTGGAGCTGAAATCTTAAATGAATTTTCTCTTTCTCAGTAAAGTCTTGGGAATAGAATTTGTCCACCAGACAATAAATATCATCAATTTTGAACAACTTATAACCACCTTTAGGATCTACAAATGATCAGCTATGTGTAAGAAGATTTATAGTGCACTTATTAAATAAATTATTCAGCTCTTGCAACTGTGAATGTATTGCAGCAAAAAATATACCGACTCGATAGTGCTGGTCAAATATAATGTGATCTTTTTGAATGCGTGCTCGCCCGTGACCCGAGTATAGCGACCATTCATATCAGGAATTTCAATGTCATGTCATTTACCGAATGTTATTACCATCTCAAGAAATGTATTCCAACCGTCATCTCTGAAATTTTGAATAAGTGCTTTGTGGTAGGTACTAAATTTATGGCATTAAGGATATATTGAGACTGGCATTATAGAGCTGGACATAAAACATCGATGTTTCTAAGAATTTCTCTCATAATATGAAGACTAAAGACAAATTCAAATGATGTAATTGCATAATAAGCTGCATCAGCATCACCACACTGAGAATATGTTGATCCATCAGTATTAATTTTCAATAAACTGTATATAGAACAGAAATGGGAGCCTCATCAAGTGCCACCGGCCCACTGTAAAGAACCAATTTGATTAAGCCTTCTGCCATATTCAAGTTCAACAATCGCTAACAAACATGATATTTTAGCAGCTTGAGCAGATTGTAGCTCATCATAATATTTGGAAGATGCACTGATAATGTTTGCGATAAATATCAATTTAGAGAAAAATTGATGTACATGAATAACTTCCCTAGTTGCTACAATTACTGCTAATTGCAAACGGCATGCTAAACAATGGATGTAATATGCATATGAGCATCCCATCAAAAACAAAGCTTGTGATCCATTCCATTCACCACGCATAGTACTTGTGCCATCATATATATCTCTGACCTCGGATGTTTTTGATACTAAAATTATGTCAAAAAATAACAGAAGATATCTTATTTTTTAAAGTCAATGCTATAGTTTCTGAGACATGAACAAGATCCAAAAAATGTTCTATGATAAAACCAGATTTATCAACAAATCTTAAAACAAGAGTCATTTGCTCCCTCTTTGACTCATCCCGAGCTTCATCAATAATGATGCAAAACTTGGCATCACTAATTTCCTCACGGATTGTACTGCGAACTCTATTTAAGAAAATATATAAAATCTCCTTTTAAGTTTTAGGAGAAATATACTTTGTATTTCTAGAAGCATTATGTAGGACAACTCCAACGAATTTTTAATTATAAGATGTTAAAAGTTTTAATAATTTCAAAAAAAATACCATGTTTTTTAGAATCAGGTCCTTCATCTTGTCCTATGAAAGTGAATGCTTGAATTGTTAGCCAACGGACTGTATCTTTTGACGTTTTAAGTTGCAACATATTATTTGAGATTTGTATAGAACGTTGTTTCTGAAATATCTTTTTGATGTACTGTGACTGGTTCATAAGATCTTTAGAAGTTTGTTTAGCTGCATTATATGGTGTATTTGGATCCATTCCAATATGGCCTGAAAAAGCATAATTCTTTCAATAATTATTGACTTTTTTCCAATTACGAAATCCTTCCATAATGAATGCATTTGATCCAGAAAGTCCAACTGACTTTTCACTAAAAAGATAGCAGAGTAAACAAAAAACTACATCTTTGTTATGAACATATTCTAACCATGATGGAAAAATTTTAAACCAATTTGATTGGAATCGACGAGGATGCTTCTTTGATTCAGACAATAGGTATTTTAATAAAATATGTTGATATGACTCAGCTGTGATATAAGCATGTCAACTTCATTTCTTTGAGCACGCGGGTAGTACCATATTGGATGTCGTAGACCTAGATTACATTCTAAAGAAGCAATATCAACTTCGGCCCGTAGATTGAATTCTCAGAGATTCAATTCAGAGGCATTAACATCATAAGTTAAAGTATCATGTTCAATAGGAGGGATATCAACTCTTGCTGAATCGATTTATGCAAATTTAATTAGAAGGGCGTGCATCGTGGGAATAATTTTTGGTATTGGAGTCTGACGTTAAATCTGCCTCCGAACTTCGTTTTTTAAAGAATGAATCAATAGTGGATGGTTAATCCATAATTTAACCTAAATTTGGACAAAATAATTTTTAAAAAACCATCTTTTAAGAATAGTAGAAAGAATCCAAGTAACAAATAACAGTATGGATATGAGAAGATGCACTCAAACAAAAAGAAATTAATGAGATTTAAGAAAAATACCATGAGATGATCTCAATAAGATCAACCCATGCATGGAAAAAAATCCTAAATAAGATCAGAGGATGTTCTCACTTTGTGGGAAGAAGGAATGCCTGACGGACTAGATCGAATTTGGGTCCTCCGTGCGCTTGCTTTCGTGGGAAAAACAAACGATCAACGAAATAGCGATTTGGATTTGTGGGTTTACTTTGTGCAATCATAACACAATAAATCTGATAGCAGTTGGCAATAGCGAATCAAATAGGAGATAAGAATAAGGAGCCCTAGTGGTTTGGGTTTCCTTTTCTTTTATTTCATTGTAATTACTAAATTGCCAAATCCTGTGAGATTTGCGACTTGCAAGGAGATAACGACCCCCTGCGCGATTTGAGAGGAACAATTACGATGGTAAATTCAAGGTATTTCTTATTTTTCCATAAATTGGCCCACACGTCACCCAATTATAGGCACACACATAGGCATTGGGTAGGGAAACCGAGCGGGAGTCTCACCGTGGGATTGTGTGAACTTATAGAAATATTCTTTTAATCATTTCTTGGCAATAGGTTGATTAGACGACCATGGTTTAATAAATGTGGGCAGCAGGAATCATGCACGAGGTATGGAAACGTGTAGCGGGATCCGGAAATCGCGTGGGAAAGTTTTTTTTTTCCTTCCTTCGTATTAGGTTCTGATCAGATAGCCCCACTACTTACTCTGAGTTTGGGGGGTCCAAGACGTGGCAATATTTAGACCACCCATCAAGAAACTAGTGGGTCTCCTTTAATATTTTCAAGATTTGGGAGGGTCACAGCCCTTCCCTGCCCCCCTTGGTTCCGCCCCTATGCATTGCGATGATTTACCATATGTAAAACTGAAACCGCACCACGCGGTGTGGTGTCGTGCGGTGCACCACGGTTTATCATTATAATGGCCAAAACGGTGCGATTTTATACGGTCAAATAAAAAACTGGTACCGCACCGCCCCTCGACGGTTTACTATTTTGGCAAACCGCACCGCACCATGCGGTGCGTTTTATGGCTTTAAACCGCAACGCTGCCATCCTTACATGTGCATCAATTGGAGAATGAAATTTTTGTTTCTCAAATGAATCACGTCAAATGAAGTATGAGAAAGATCTAGTTAAAAATTTTCAACTTGATAGTTTTCGCAACATAGACACTCTTGTGGCTCATAATGTTAACATTACTAAGGATGAGAGCAGGAAGAATATAGATCAAACTCTTTATAGGAGTATGATTAGAAGTATTCTTTATTTGACTGCTAGTCATCCTGATGTTATGATTGGATGTATTCTTAATTCGATGATCTTTTCGGTGTGTTACTTACGCATGCTTGTGTTCGTACATGCTCATATTTGTGATCAACTTCAAGCCTTTGCATGTGTGAAGATTCAACCTGACAATCCAGGTTTCATTGTTGTCTTCTTACACTTGCGATCAAACATATACTAGTTTGCTCCTTCATCGACCAACCTCAGGTATACTCAAACGTGATGTCTATTTCTTGCCATTAAAATTGCCGGTTTGCTTGAGTGCCTTGCTAATACGTACATGAACCTGTGACTCTTATAGTAGACAAGCTTGTTGACCCTTTAATTAATATTTCAAATCATCGCATCTTATCTACAACTCTTAATCCTTCGGGAAGTTCCATCTTCCCAAACGATCACTACTTAATTTTTTAAAATCTACATGATCGGTTGGATTGCAATTTAATTATGCTATTATATATATCATCACCGAATCTCAATCCATAGAACCCAGAATATCCTTGTTAATTTTATTTTAGTATTGTTAAATGTAATTTGTTAAAATCTCTATCACCCAGAGAGTTGGTTTTAGGAATAGCAATATGGCGGGTATGAAAATTGATTTTTATAATTTTGAGTAGGCCTGTCCCCGCCCCGTTTACAATAGGAATTTAAAACCGGATCCAACCGACCCGACCCATTGCCATCCCTAGTTGGTTCCACGTCAAACCTAGTTCCTTGATTGGGAATTCTGATTCCCAAGAAAAGAGTTGAGAGTTAATCAGCAAGTTGATCTTATTGTAGTTAATAAAATATATCTATCCCAGAAATATTTCATGTATATAATTAATCATTCCTTTATTTTAAGAAAAATGCTCCAAGTGGATACGGCATTACATACGAGTGCAGTAGTAAGTACTTAAACAAGTACAACAGAGGCTGCTATATGATTGGTATTTACGGATCGGACATGCCCTTCATCTTTGTAGCTGAAGTTAGTGGTGTCCATCCACACCCCCGCCACTGCCAAAACCGGAACCGGAACCAGAACCAGAACCGTAGCCCGAGCCCGAGCCCGAGCCGGAGCCACCACCGCCTCCTCCACCACCACCACCGCCACTTCCTCCACCATGGGCACCGCCAGCACCGTACCCAGAGCCAGACCCGGAGCCATACCCCGACCCGCTCCCGCTTCCGTTTCCTCCGCCGGAGCCTCCTCCACCACCACCACCACCTCCGCTTCCGTAGCCTCCACCCTGCCCTGCACCGGCACCGGCACCGGCACCCGACCCATATCCCGAGCCATAGCCATGCCCTGATCCCTCACCGGACCCGTCGCCCCCACCTTCTCCGCCACCACCGCCGCCTCCTCCTCCCTTCCCGTACCCCCCACCGCTCGCTCCGCCGGCACCTTCACCGTATCCAGAGCCGGCTCCCGAGCCGTACCCTGAACCGGTGCCAGAACCACCCCCACCACCACCACCACTGCCGCCGCCTCCACCACCGCCGGTGATGCCGTATAGCGACCTAGCGGCCGAGGAAAGGCCAACGCTGAGGAGGGCTATGATGGCAAAGGCCAAGAGCCTAGTGGTCGTCGCCATTGCGGTTGAGGAGTGAAGTGAAGCTTAGGTCGATATATGGTGAAGAGAGGTAGCAAGGGATTGGGTGGTATTTATAGAGCTCGATCGATCTGCATGGCTCAATCCGAGGGCGCAATGAACGTAGGTGGGACGTAGTATTCCTCCCGTGTGAAATCAAAGACTCGAACGAAGGCTGATCGTTGTTTCTTTTTGACAAATCCGTCCCATGCATGCATCATCTCATTGCACACTCTTTCCACTTTGTTGGTGGAATCCTCTTCCGTCCTGGCCTTCGTTCCCAAAAAAAAAAAAAAGTTGGATTCTCTTCGATCACTTCAAGTTGCCCGACCATCTACTCCCGTCGTTATTTCTCTCTTTCTTTCTTTCTTTCGGGGCCAGAGGATTTGATTTCCGGCTGTTCACATGCAACTCGCATTATTACGTAGTGAGACCTACGCTTGTCATCACATTCATTCTAGGTTGACTTTGACTCTTGGCTTGGACTGAAAATTTTAAGCCGACTAAATTAATTAGGAGACGATCTATGTCGACTAGTATTGAAGGCAACGGTACGCGGCAGAAGCGATATATCCAATATGATCATGGTAATCATTTTTTTTCTTTCTTAGAACCCCCTCCTAAAGGATGGAGGGTTAGGCAGCCCCCGACCAATTTAATTAAAAAAACTCATGAAATAATAAGGTTATAAAAATCTTGTACCTCGAGAGATAGTTAGGACGACCAGCGTATCATCCATATGTTGAAGGTGGACACAGCTGACCTTCTGATCTCCTATGCGCTAGCTGCTCGTCTTACCATTGAATATCCGTTAATTCCGTTCCAACCAAATTACGTACCCAGAGGATACTCATCACCAATATATCCCCGGATTAGGGCTTTGTACGTGTTCTTGAGCTCAGTTGCATTCGGGGTCATGTGGTTTGTTGCGCCTGTACTGCCGGGGTACCATGTCGGATCACTTGGATCAGCATGCAACTTGTATAGCAGCAAAAGACAGGGTGGCATGGGAGGTTTCATCCGCCTGGAAGGCAAAACAGTGGTTGGCCGATGCTCCCCCAGCTCCGCAGGATGTCGATCAATGCTATTCAACCGAGCATTGCTATTCAACCGAGCATTGCTATTCAACCGAGTATGTTCGGTGCATTGGTCGATGCTCCCCCAGCTCCGCAGGATGTCGACGAGTATTCAGGGCAACGGTGCGTGGCAGAAGCGATCAAATAGGCCTTTTTTCAAAATCTATAAAACAAGGGACGTCGGGTTTTGTGCTGACTAGACAAAACGGAACAAAAAAGCTGACTGGACAAAAATGAACCGAATTGATTTAACCATTCATTCAAAAATCAACGCACGATTTCTATTTCCCGTCAATTAACTCCCTCCCCTTGGTTTCAAATCCCAACCTATTTAAACTGCACTAAACCTCTAAAATTCTGGCCCATTTAAACTGCACTAAACCTGACCGTTCATCCCGTGATTGATGTTCGCATCAACGACTATAAACCTGCTTGCTAAAATTTCGACCGCCCTAAACCAGGTCGATCTCGAGGAATCTGTTAGAACATAGACAACTGTAATTGATCGATTATAGGGGGAGGGGGAGTTGGTCGCGACGAAGGCACCCGCTTCATGCCAATTGGCACGAGCGAGGAAATGGGTGTCCCTATGAATGTCGGTGTTATTGTCGAAAGTGTTTTGTTGCCAAAGACGTTCAGGTGTTTTGGTTCTGGTTCCGGTTTCAGTTTTACATAATGGTAAATCATCGCAATGCATAGGGGCGGAACCAAGGGGGGCAGGGAAGGGCTGTGACCCTCCCAAATCTTGAAAATATTAAAGGAGACCCACTAGTTTCTTGATGGGTGGTCCAAATATTGCCACGTCTTGGACCCCCCAAACTCAGAGTAAGTAGGGGGGGCTATCTAATTAGAACCTGATACGAAGAAAGGAAAAAAAAACTGTCCCACATTATTTTCGTGGCCTCCCTCGCCAAACCCTCTTGAAGCCCTCTCCAAGCCTAAATGTTTCTCTTAAAACCCAAGACAAATCTCTCTCCTCCCCCACAACCCTAGACTCCATTATATACCAAGAGAATAGGTTACACAAGCTTAATCCCGAGATACCCCCCCCCCCCCCCCCCCCCCCACAAAAAAAAAAAAGGCCAAATCTGGAGAGACAAATCGAGCAAGACTGGGTCAAACCCGTCTACCAGGCACAGTCATGCGCAGGACCTGGCAAAGTCATGCACACGACCACCTGCAGCTTTCCGTTGAATGACGCGTCGATAAACTCGGGCGACAAGTCGTGCACACGACTATGGGGAAACAGACGCTTGCCTTTTTCAAGGGACGCGTCGATTTTCTCGGAGAGCTCGGAGGGCCGGGTCGTGCACATGACTGTACTATCAAGCCATATCTCAACAATCTTCTCCGGAAGAAACTTCACCAAGAGCCACCACTGATTGATCAAAAGATCAAGTTTCAAAGATGATCAAAAGGTTATGTTCATAAAACCCTAGACCCCTTTATATATTAGGGGAATATGTTACGAGAGTTAAATCCCGAGATCCCCTCAAAATAGCAAAAACGGGAAAGTCAAAACGTGATTGACTTGGTAAGACGCGTGTTTGCCTGGTATAGTCGTGTGCACACCCTGAAAAAGTCGTGTGCACGACTGCATGTAGCAAGCCCTGCTTTTCTGGTGAAAGATGCGTTGGAAAGTTGCGCTCCACGTCGTGCACACGACACCTGTCGTGCGCACGACCTGCCCAAGAAAGGTTTGACTCGAGCCATTATCAACATCTTCGATCATCTTCACGACTTAGTTCTTCTCTACAAGTCTGTGTCCATAAATCCCATGTGTTATAATTAATTCCTTAATTGAATAATTCATAGGTTGTGTTGCATGTTCGAGCTTTTATGTTTATTGTACGTATAATTTTTCATAATACATAAGATCAAGTTATTACCACGATGAAGTTAATTCGATCGTTTCCACTGTGCACCATTACCTTTAATACTCGTGGACATACTGCGGAGATGGCATGGGCAGGCATCAGCCATCGCTCGGTGCATCGGCTGATTGAGCGTGGTCGCCGAATATGGCATTCCTTTTCCGGCAGGATGGGTGGGTCGCCGCATTTGATGGCATATTTTCCGACGGACAGAGCATGCCGCCGTATTTGCTCATCTTTTCCAGCGAGCAAAACATGGCCGCGGATTATCCGGCCGATAAAAGACCATCCTGTTGTAGTGGGCTTAGGTCAAATACTGCTGACTACGTATAGTGACGTGTAGAAGACCTGGCTCTATACTGAGTAGTTGGGTCTTCAGCATTAATGCTAGTTGTGAACAGCGGGAAATCAAATCATCTGGCCAGAAATCAAATCCTCTTGCCCCCAAGGAAGAAAGAGAGAGAGATAACGACGAGGGTAGATGGTCGGGCAAGTTGGAGTGATCGAAAAGAGAATCAACGAAGTGGAAAAGAGGGTGCAATGAGATGATGCATGGGACGTACGGATTTGTCAAAAAGAAACCACTATCCGCCTTCGTTCGAGTCATGCAGATCGGGTTCTATAAATACCACCCACTCCCTTGCTAGCCCTCTTCACCATAGGCCTAAGCGTCACTTCACTCCTCAACCGCAATGGCGACGACCACCAGGCTCTTGGCCTTTGCCCTCATAGCCCTCCTCAGCGTTGGCCTTTCCTCGGCCGCTAGGTCGCTATACGGCAACACTGGCGGTGGCGGAGGCGGCGGCAGTGGTGGCGGTGGTGGGGGTGGTTCAGGCACCGGTTTAGGGTCCGGCTCGGGAGCCGGCTCTGGATACGGTGAAGGTGCCGGTGGAGCGAGCGGTGGGGGGTACGGGAAGGGAGGAGGAGGCGGCGGTGGTGGCGGAGAAGGTGGGGGTGAGGGGTCTGGTGATGGGTCCGGGCATGGCTATGGCTCAGGCTATGGGTCGGGTGCCGGTGCAGGGCAGGGTAGAGGCTACGGAAGCGGCGGAGGTGGTGGTGGTGGAGGCGGCTCCGGCGGAGGAAACGGAAGCGGGAGCGGGTCAGGTTATGGCTCCGGTGCTGGCTCTGGGTACGGTGCTGGCGGTGCCCATGGTGGAGGAAGTGGTGGTGGTGGTGGTGGAGGAGGCGGTGGTGGAGGAGGTGGTGGCTCCGGTTCGGGCTCGGGCTCGGGCTCGGGCTACGGTTCTGGTTCTGGTTCTGGTTATGGCAGTGGTGGGGGTGTGGATGGACACCACTAACTTCAGCTACAAATATAAAGGGCATATCCGTATATACCAATCATATAGGAACCTCTGTTGTACTCGTTTAAGTACTTACTAGTTACTACTGCACTCTCATATAATGCTGTATCCACTCGGAGCTTTCTTCATAAAATAAAGGAAGGATTAATTATATACATGTTTTCTTTATGGGTTCGATATATTTTATTAACTACAATAAGATCAACTTCCCGATTAACTCTCAATTCTTTTCTTGGGAATCAGAATTCCCAAGGAAATAGGTTTGACGTGGAACCAACTAGGGATGGCAATGGGCCGGGTCGGTAGGTCCGGTTTTAAATTCCTCTTTTTAACGGGACAGGGGCGGGCCTATTCGGATATTCAAAACAATAAAAATCAATTTTCATACCCGCCACATTGCTATTCCTAAAACCAACTCTCTGGGTGATAGAGATTTTAACAAATTATAATTAATAATACTAAAATAAAATTAATAAGGAAATTATGGGTCGGATTGAAATTCGGTGGTGATATAATAGCATAATTAAATTGCAGTCCAGCTGATCATGTAGATTTAAAAAAATTAAAACAATGATCGTTTGGTAAGATAGAACTTCCCGAAGGATTAAGAGTTGATAAGATGCGATGATTTGAAATATTAATTAAAGGGTCAACAACCTTGTCTACTTCAAGAGTACGATCACAGGTTCATGTACATAATAGTAAGGCACTCAAGCAAACCGACAATTTTAACGGCAAGAATAGACAGTAAGTTTGATTATACTTGAGGTTGGCCGATGAAGGAGCAGACTAGTTTATCTTTGATCACAAGGGTAAGAAGACAACGATGAGACATGGATCATCAGGTTGAATCTTCACACATGTAAAAGCTTGAAGTTGATCGCAAATATGAGCATGCACGAACACAGGTATGCGGAAGTAGCACACCAAAAAGATCATCGAATAAAGAATACATCCAATCATAACGTCAGGATGACAGCAGTTAAATAAAGAATACTTCTAATCATACTCCTATAAGGTGTTCGATCTATATTCTTCCTACTCTCATCATCAGTAATGTTAACATTATGAGCCACAAGAGTGTCTATGTTGCGAAAACTAACAAGTTGAATTTTTTTAAGGGTTATTTTGACTTTGCCCCCCAAGTTTTGCCTTGAATTAGACTTTACCCCCCATATTTTCATTAATTAGACTTTACCCCCCAAAATTAACTGTTCCGTCAACTCACCTCCCAAAACTTTATTTCTTTTCCGTCAGCTCACCCTTTCTCTTAGATGGTGAGCTGACGGAACAGTTAGTTTTGGGGGGTAAAGTCTAATTAATGAAAATATGGGGGGTAAAGTCTAATTCAAGGCAAAACTTGGGGGGCAAAGTCAAAATAACCCTTTTTTTAACTAGATCTTTCGCATACTCTCATCATCATAATCCAATTGATGCACATGTAAGGATGGCAGCATTGCGGTTTAAAGCCGTAAATCGCACCGCATGGTGCGGTGCGGTTTGCCAAAATATTAAACCGTCGAGGTGCAGTGTGATTCCGGTTTTCGATTTCACCGTATAAAATCGCACTGTTTAGGTTATTATAATGATAAACTATGGTGCACCGCACCACACCACACCGTATGGTGCGGTTTCAGTTTTACATAATGGTAAACCATCGCAGTGCACAGGGGCGGAACCAAGGGGGGCAGGGAGGCTCTGTGGCCCCCTCCTCCCAAATCTTAAAAATATTAAAGGAGACCCACTAATTTCTTGATGGGTGGTCCAAATATTGCCACGTCTTGGACCCCCCAAACTCAGAGTAAGTAGGGGGAGCTGTCTGATCAGAACCTGATACGAAGAAAGGAAAAAGAAAACTGTCCCACGTGATTTCCAGGGCTCGCTACACTTTTTCATACCCGTGCACGATTCCTGCTGCCCACATTTATTAAACCATGGTCATCTAATCAACCTAATGCCAAGAAACAATTAAAAGAAAATTTCTATAAGTTCACACAATCCCACGGCGAGACTCCCGCTCCGCTTCCCTACCCAATGCCTATGTGTGTGCCTATTATTGGGTGACGTGTGGGCCACTTTATGGAAAAATAAAAAATACCTAAACTTTACCATCGCTAATCGTTCCTCTCAAATCTCGCAGGGGGTCATCGATCATCTCCTCGCAAGTCGCAAATCTCACAGGATTTGACAATCTAGTAATTACTATGAAATAAAAAAAGAAGAAATCCAAACCACTAGGGCTCCTTATTCTTTTCTCCTATCGGATTCGCTATTGCCAACTGCTATCAGATTAATTGTTGTGTTGTGATTTCACATAGTAAACCCACAAATCCAAATCGCTTCTTCGTTGATCGTTTGTTCTTCCCACCAAAGCAAGAGCACGGAGGGCCCAAACTCGAATTAGTCCGTTAGGCATTCATTCTTCCCACAAAGTGAGAATATTCTCTGATCTTCTTTAGGATTTTTTCCATGCATTGGTTGATCTCATTGAGATCATCTCATGGTGTTTTTCTCAAATCTCATTGATTTCTTTTTGTTTGATTACATCTTATCATATCCATACAGTTATTTATTACTTGGGTTCTTTCTATGTTCTTAAAAGAGAGCTTTTTAATAAATGTTTCGTCCAAATTTAGGTTAAATTATGGATTAACCATCCACTATTGATTCGTTATTTAAAAAACGAAGTTCAGATGTTGATTTAACATCGGGCTCCAATATCAAAAATTCTTCATATTACGAGAGAAATTCTTGGAAACATCGATGATTTATGTCAAACTCTACAATGTCAGTCTCAAGATATCTTTAATACAATAAATTTAGTCTCTACCATAAAAACACTTATTCAAAATTTCAGAGAGGACGATTGGAATACTCTTCTTGAGATGATAATGACATTCGGTAAAGGACATGACATTGAAATTCTTGATATAAATGATCGTTATACTGCGGGTCACGAACGAGCACATAATCAAAAAGATCACATTACAATTGAACATCACTATTGACTCGATATATTTTTTGTTGCAGTAGATTCACAGTTACAAGAGCTGAATAATAGATTCAATAAGCGCACTATAAAGCTTCTTATACTTAGCTGATCATCCGTAGATCTTAAAGACGGTTAAAAGTTGTTCAAAATTGATGATATTTGTTGTCAAGTGGACAAATTCTATTCTCAAGATTTTACTGAGCAAGAGAAAATTCATTTAAGATTTCAGCTTCAGCCTTATGAGCATGATTTACCTCAACATCCAGATCTACAATAAGATCAACTTCCTGATTAACTCTCAATTCTTTTCTTGGGAATCAGAATTCCCAAGGAAATAGGTTTGACGTGGAACCAACTAGGGATGGCAACGGTCGGGTCGGATCCGGTTTTAAATTCCTATTTTAATTGGGCCGGGGGTGGGCCTATTCAAAATTATATAAATCAAATTTCATACTTGTCACATTGCTATTCCTAAAACCAACACTCTAGGTGATAGAGATTTTAACAAATTGCAATTAGTAATACTAAAATAAAATTAACAAGAAAATTCTGGGTTCTATGGATTGAAATTCGGTGATGATATAATAGCAGAATTAAATTACAGTCCAACTGGTAAAGTAGATTTTAAAAAATTAAATCAGTGATCGTTTGGGAAGATAGAACTTTCCGAAGGATCACTACAAGAAAACAGACTATTTGCGACGGTAAAGAGCGACAGATTAAATCCATCAGATTATAGCGACGATTTTAATCCGTCGTTAAAAGTCAATATTTCGTCGCAACTGATATCCCCCAAATATTTCTAAAAAAAAATATACATAGCACCCACGTTCTATAATCCGCGCGCGACTGGGGAAAAAAAAGGCGCGCCCTCCGTTCCCTCCAAGCGGGGAAAGTGGTTTATTGCTCTTTGGGTGTTCATCCGATTGAGTTATCGTATGATCTCAATCGTCCATATAATTAATGCCCTAATATATTTACCCATCCCAGCTCCTCATGGTCACGAGCCGCTCCCTCTCTTCTCTCGTTCCCCCCTCTTCATCAGCACATCCCCAGCAGCACAGTACATCCTCGATTCATCGATCATAGCCCTGGATTTCAAGTAGTGGGAGGCGATCCACTCCCTTTCTCCCATCTTCATCTGCACGGCACCAGCAACGGAACCGGGTTTGATTCAATTCCTTGGAAAATTGTTTTTTTGAAATTATTTCTTAGAAAAATAGATTTTAAGTACATGAATGCCAAAAGGTTACAGCGGAGGACCTTGTCCTCTGTTTTAGGGTATACATATCTCATTGTATGTTCTATGTGAGTTTTGGTTTTGGATTGACATCCTGCATGCCAATTACCATGCACACCTCCCATGGCTTCCTTTGAATCCTTCCCCATAAATCCCCATAAAACCATGTCTCTTCCACTCCTCTGGCATTTGGAGTATTGAGACCCCAATATTAGATTCTCCAAATGGGTCGCTTTTTTTTTTTTTTTTTGAGAAATTCCAAATGGGTCGCTTTGATTTGCCTTCTCGATTAGTTGAACATGGCACTGGCCGCTTCATATGTGCCCGATGCTGCCGGATTCCTCCGGTTGGAAAATGATTCAGAGTTTTCAACTTGATGGTCGGGGTGAGGAAGAGGATCCACGATAACCTGGAGTTGGGGTACAAGGAATTCTAGACTTGTGAGCTCATTCGGCGGGAGCTACACAAGATGGGCATCCCCTACAAGCATCAGGTCGTCGGTTTTGTCGGATTCAGAGGCTCTGTTTTGTCGCCTTCGAACCGACATGTATGCCCCTGCCATGCAGGTTTTCCCTTTCTAGTTTTAATTTTGTGTGAACGTATATATATTTGATAAACTCTTGTTTGATCTTAAATGGGTTTTGCCTGGTATCCAAGAACTCTTAAAGAAACAAGGAAAAAAAAAGACTGGTATGACTTTTGGGATCTTTAGAGGATTGTGTATTTAGTTGGGTGTTGTACGGTTTTCAAGAAATCTCCATTATCACTACAAAAAAAACAGTTATTACCGACGGACAATATCCGTCGGTAATATTAAAATTTCGTCGGTAATATTATATAGCGACGGAAGATATTTCCGTCGCTGGCTGTCGGGAAAAAAGGCGTCGGGGAAAACAATACGACGGACCAAATATTACCGTCGGTATTAATAATTAATACCGACGGTAATTAGAACGCCGTCGGTAATATTTAATCAATTTAAAACTAATATAATATAGTATTGCCGACGAACTATAAGAATCCGTCGGTAATATATAAACATTTTACCGACGAGTATAGTTTATACTGTCGGTAATACTATATATATTACCGACACATATATATATTACCCGTCGGTAATAATATATATATTACCGACCAAATTAATATCACCGTCGGTAATACTATATATATTACCGACGGATATATATATTACCCGTCGGTAATACTATATATATTACCGACGGATATATATATTACCCGTCGGTAATACTATATATATTACCGACGGATATTATATGCCGTCGGCAAATCATTAATAATTTAAAAAAAATAAAAATATTATTACCGACGGAATAATTTATTTCCGTCGGTAATAAGTATCTTTTTTTTTTTAATAAATTTACATAAATAATGTTATTTAATTCCTGTGATTCAATACCACAATATATTACCACAATTTATCAAATATTACCACAATTTATCAAATATTACCACAATTTATAAAATATTACCTAAATTGATAAAAAATTACAGCAAATTATCAAATATTACCACAGTTCCCGACCGACAATTATAGATAGAAGAAAAAATAACCATATATTACAAAACAATATTTACACAATCCAGAACTGAGAGATGATACATGTCCTATCTCAACCACCCCCGCCCGCCACCAACGCCGGTGCTCTCATCGATCCCCTGACGCCGCCCTATCTCAACCACGCCCGCCCACCACCAACGCTGGTGCTCTCATCGATCCCCTGACGCCGCCCTGCTCCTGCAATTAACATGTATTTGTTAAAAAAATGGTTTATATCTATAACTGAGTCTAAGCGTTAAAAAATGATAAGTTAGCGTGTTTCGATTTTGAAATAGGTTTGGATTCGATCCGATCGTCATCGACTCGACATCCGGTAATTTGAACTTGGAATTATTCCGTATTTCGGACTTGCGAGCGGGTTCTAATTGGATATTTGACCAATTTACGCTCCGATTCACCGATTTAGAGTCTAAGTGTTGGAAAATCATAAGTTAGCGTGTTTCGGATATGAAATAGGTTTGGATTCGATCCGATCGTCATCGGCTCGGCATTCGATAATTCGAACTTGGAATTATTCCGTATTTCGGACTTGCGAGCGGGTTCTAATTGGATATTTGACCAATTTACGCTCCGATTCACCGATTTAGAGTCTAAGTGTTGGAAAATCATAAGTTAGCGTGTTTCGGATATGAAATAGGTTTAGATTCGATCCGATCGTCATCGGATCGGCATCCGGTAATTCGAAGTTGGAATTATTCCGTATTTCGGACTTGCGAGCGGGTTCTAATTGGATATTTGACCAATTTACGCTCCGATTCACCGATTTAGAGTCTAAGCGTTGGAAAATCATAAGTTAGCGTGTTTCGGATATGAAATAGGTTTGGATTCGATCCGATCGTCATCGGCTCGGCATCCGATAATTCGAACTTGGAATTATTCCGTATTTCGGACTTGCGAGCGGGTTCTAATTGGATATTTGACCAATTTACGCTCCGATTCACCGATTTAGAGTCTAAGCGTTGGAAAATCATAAGTTAGCGTGTTTCGGATATGAAATAGGTTTGGATTCGATCCGATCGTCATCGGCTCGGCATCCGGTACTTCGAACTTGGAATTATTCCGTATTTCGGACTTGCGAGCGGGTTCTAATTGGATATTTGACCAATTTACGCTCCGATTCACCGATTTAGAGTCTAAGTGTTGGAAAATCATAAGTTAGCGTGTTTCGGATATGAAATAGGTTTGGATTCGATCCGATCGTCATCGGCTCGGCATCCGGTAATTCGAACTTGGAATTATTCCGTATTTCGGACTTGCGAGCGGGTTCTAATTGGATATTTGACCAATTTACGCTCCGATTCACCGATTTAGAGTCTAAGTGTTGGAAAATCATAAGTTAGCGTGTTTCGGATATGAAATAGGTTTGGATTCGATCCGATCGTCATCGGCTCGGCATCCGGTAATTCGAACTTGGAATTATTCCGTATTTCGGACTTGCGAGCGGGTTCTAATTGGATATTTGACCAATTTACGCTCCGATTCACCGATTTAGAGTCTAAGTGTTGGAAAATCATAAGTTAGCGTGTTTCGGATATGAAATAGGTTTGGATTCGATCCGATCGTCATCGGCTCGGCATCCGGTAATTCGAACTTGGAATTATTCCGTATTTCGGACTTGCGAGCGGGTTCTAATTGGATATTTGACCAATTTACGCTCCGATTCACCGATTTAGAGTCTAAGTGTTGGAAAATCATAAGTTAGCGTGTTTCGGATATGAAATAGGTTTGGATTCGATCCGATCGTCATCGGCTCGGCATCCGGTAATTCGAACTTGGAATTATTCCGTATTTCGGACTTGCGAGCGGGTTCTAATTGGATATTTGACCAATTTACGCTCCGATTCACCGATTTAGAGTCTAAGTGTTGGAAAATCATAAGTTAGCGTGTTTCGGATATGAAATAGGTTTGGATTCGATCCGATCGTCATCGGCTCGGCATCCGGTAATTCGAACTTGGAATTATTCCGTATTTCGGACTTGCGAGCGGGTTCTAATTGGATATTTGACCAATTTACGCTCCGATTCACCGATTTAGAGTCTAAGTGTTGGAAAATCATAAGTTAGCGTGTTTCGGATATGAAATAGGTTTGGATTCGATCCGATCGTCATCGGCTCGGCATCCGGTAATTCGAACTTGGAATTATTCCGTATTTCGGACTTGCGAGCGGGTTCTAATTGGATATTTGACCAATTTACGCTCCGATTCACCGATTTAGAGTCTAAGTGTTGGAAAATCATAAGTTAGCGTGTTTCGGATATGAAATAGGTTTGGATTCGATCCGATCGTCATCGGATCGGCATCCGATAATTCGAACTTGGAATTATTCCGTATTTCGGACTTGCGAGCGGGTTCTAATTGGATATTTGACCAATTTACGCTTCGATTAACCGATTTAGAGTCTAAGTGTTGGAAAATCATAAGTTAGCGTGTTTCGGATATGAAATAGGTTTGGATTCGATCGGATCGTCATCGGCTCGGCATCCGGTAATTCGAACTTGGAATTATTCCGTATTTCGGACTTGCGAGCGGGTTCTAATTGGATATTTGACCAATTTACGCTCCGATTCACCGATTTAGAGTCTAAGTGTTGGAAAATCATAAGTTAGCGTGTTTCGGATATAAAATAGGTTTGGATTCGATCCGATCGTCATCGGCTCGGCATCCGGTAATTCGAACTTGGAATTATTCCGTATTTCGGACTTGCGAGCGGGTTCTAATTGGATATTTGACCAATTTACGCTCCGATTCACCGATTTTGAGTCTAAGTGTTGGAAAATCATAAGTTAGCGTGTTTCGGATATGAAATAGGTTTGGATTCGATCCGATCGTCATCGGCTCGGCATCCGGTAATTCGAACTTGGAATTATTCCGTATTTCGGACTTGCGAGCGGGTTCTAATTGGATATTTGACCAATTTACGCTTCGATTCACCGATTTAGAGTCTAAGTGTTGGAAAATCATAAGTTAGCGTGTTTCGGATATGAAATAGGTTTGGATTCGATCGGATCGTCATCGGCTCGGCATCCGGTAATTCGAACTTGGAATTATTCCGTATTTCGGACTTGCGAGCGGGTTCTAATTGGATATTTGACCAATTTACGCTCCGATTCACCGATTTAGAGTCTAAGTGTTGGAAAATCATAAGTTAGCGTGTTTCGGATATGAAATAGGTTTGGATTCGATCCGATCGTCATCGGCTCGGCATCCGGTAATTCGAACTTGGAATTATTCCGTATTTCGGACTTGCGAGCGGGTTCTAATTGGATATTTGACCAATTTACGCTTCGATTCACCGATTTAGAGTCTAAGTGTTGGAAAATCATAAGTTAGCGTGTTTCGGATATGAAATAGGTTTGGATTCGATCGGATCGTCATCGGCTCGGCATCCGGTAATTCGAACTTGGAATTATTCCGTATTTCGGACTTGCGAGCGGGTTCTAATTGGATATTTGACCAATTTACGCTCCGATTCACCGATTTAGAGTCTAAGTGTTGGAAAATCATAAGTTAGCGTGTTTCGGATATGAAATAGGTTTGGATTCGATCCGATCGTCATCGGCTCGGCATCCGGTAATTCGAACTTGGAATTATTCCGTATTTCGGACTTGCGAGCGGGTTCTAATTGGATATTTGACCAATTTACGCTCCGATTCACCGATTTAGAGTCTAAGTGTTGGAAAATCATAAGTTAGCGTGTTTCGGATATAAAATAGGTTTGGATTCGATCGGATCGTCATCGGCTCGGCATCCGATAATTCGAACTTGGAATTATTCCGTATTTCGGACTTGCGAGCGGGTTCTAATTGGATATTTGACCAATTTACGCTCCGATTCACCGATTTAGAGTCTAAGTGTTGGAAAATCATAAGTTAGCGTGTTTCGGATATGAAATAGGTTTGGATTCGATCCGATCGTCATCGGATCGGCATCCGATAATTCGAAGTTGGATTTATTCCGTATTTCGGACTTGCGAGCGGGTTCTAATTGGATATTTGACCAATTTACGCTCCGATTCACCGGTTTAGAGTCTAAGTGTTGGAAAATCATAAGTTAGCGTGTTTCGGATATGAAATAGGTTTGGATTCGATCCGATCGTCATCGGATCGGCATCCGGTAATTCGAACTTGGAATTATTCCGTATTTAAAAGAAAAACAGAGGCTACATCATTACCATGAGAGAGAGAGTGACCATTTACGATTCGATTTACCGATTTATAGTCTAAGTGTTGGAAAATCATAAGTGTGATAATATGATTAAAACTCAAATTAGTAAGATTCATATTTTTTGCTAATATTATAAAGATTAGTAAGTACCTGATCATGAGGATGAGCCACCGCTAGACCGGCTTATGAATTCATTAAATTTACGCTCCAGTTCCCTGCGAGCTTCTCTTTCCTCATCGAGGGCCTTCTTCTCCGCCTCAACCCTCTGCTCGAGGGCCTGCCTCTGCTCTCGCTCCGCCTCCATCCTCTGCTCGAGGGCCTGCCTCTGCTCTCGCTCCGCGTCTAGCGCAGACTGCAGCTGAGTGATAGCACCGGTCTGGGTGTCCCGTGCCCTCGAGCGCATACCCTCTCGTCCAAAGTAGGAGGAGGGCGTGACTCCAAGGCCCGTACAGAGGACACGGCCGTGCGTGGCAGGTCTCAGCACAGTATCCATCGCTGAGTCGACAGATACTGAGCTGGAGGAGGAGCCGGCCTCGCCCGACGGGGTCACCATAAGTCGCATCCTCTCCTATATAAAAACAACCAATGATATTCAATGATATTTTATGGCATATGTATAAGAATATATTAACAGTAATTTAATTACTTACCACTTGCGAGGCAACCCTGTCGTCCAGAAATGCCCCATCGATACGCCGCCTCCTAGAGGCCTCAAAAAGGTCAATCCTATTAGGCTCGTGGCCCAAGGACTGTGTCTGTTGGACATATAAAATAAATAGACGAGTTAATATAACATGTATAGAGCTTTAAATAATAACAATGTTTGTATCATTTACCAGCTGCTGGGCAAGCTGGGGCATGGAGGTCCTCCCCTTCACTGGAGCAGGTGTCGTCGAGGCACTTCTATTCTGCTTGCCTACAGCAGATTTCACCTGTGTCAATCGATTAAATTTTGAAACATCAATACAAATTTTTAGTATAACATTAAAACAAGTACGAATCAACAAAATTAAAATTATACCTGAAAGCTAGGGGTGGCCCAGTGAGCGACCAAAAACTGTAGAATGTGTAGCGGTGGCGCGTCTCTCGTCCCGGCCGCAGCCTGTACCTCCTCAGCCGGCTGGCCGACCAAGTAACCGTAGAGCTTGTAGAGCTCGTGACGGTAATCCCTGTACCGCTCACCCATCGTCTTCCACAAGTCCTCCCGATGGGTGTCGGTTTCCATGTTCTCCCATTTAAATTTCTCCTGTAAAATCAATTTAGAAACAAGTCATTTTATCAAATCAAATTATAAAGAAGTACGATATTATTCTAAAATGCTTTAATGAAACTAACGTACCAAAAACTGCTGATACATCCTCTCCTTATAGGATGCATCAATGTTCTTCCACCCCCTTAACCCCACAATCGGGGCATTCCTCTCCTCCCGTACTATCATGCCGACCCACGTGGCGGCGTCAGAAGCGTGCTCGCCCACAAAGGTATGGCCGCTCCACTGTAGGGACAGCGGCTCGCGTAAGGCCGACAAGCGCCGGGCCGTCGTCACGCCCCGGTCGCCTACGTACCTGGTCGACCCTGCAAATAAAATATACATCAGTACTGAAGAAGTATTTACAACATGTATAAAACTTTAGATCTAAACATTACCTGTGGGCGTAGACGCTGCAGCCGAGTGCTGAGCAGTGCTCGAAGCTCCGGAGGCTGCGACCACAGCAGGAGCTGGTGTGGAGAGAGGAACAGCACTACCAGATCCGGACGGCTCAGCCTCGGACCCTGGGGTGGCAGCCGGAGCGCTCTCAGCTACCCTACCCCTGCCTCTGCCTCTGCCTCTACGAACATATGACCGTGATGCCATCTGAAACAATTTAATTTACATATGAAACAGTAAGATTTAAGATTTACATATGAAACAATATGAAACAGTTTGATTTACATATGAAACAGTATGATTTACATATGAAACAATATAAAACAATATGAACCCGCTCGCAATATGAAACAATATGAAACAATATGAAACAGTTAGACTCTAAATCGGTTAATCGGATCGTAAAGTGGTCAAATATCCAATTAGAACCCGCTCGCAAGTCCGAAATACGGAATATAATTCCAAGTTCGAATTATCGGATGCCGATCCAATGACGATCGGATCGAATCCAAACCTATTTTATATCCGAAACACGCTAACTTATGATTTTCCAACACTTAGACTCTAAATCGGTGAATCGGAGCGTAAATTGGTCAAATATCCAATTAGAACCCGCTCGCAAGTCCGAAATACGGAATAATTCCAAGTTCGAATTACCGGATGCCGAGCCGATGACGATCGGATCGAATCCAAACCTATTTCATATCCGAAACACGCTAACTTATGATTTTCCAACACTTAGACTCTAAATCGGTGAATCGGAGCGTAAATTGGTCAAATATCCAATTAGAACCCGCTCGCAAGTCCGAAATACGGAATAATTCCAAGTTCGAATTACCGGATGCCGAGCCGATGACGATCGGATCGAATCCAAACCTATTTCATATCCGAAACAGGCTAACTTATGATTTTCCAACACTTAGACTCTAAATCGGTGAATCGGAGCGTAAATTGGTCAAATATCCAATTAGAACCCGCTCGCAAGTCCGAAATACGGAATAATTCCAAGTTCGAATTACCGGATGCCGAGCCGATGACGATCGGATCGAATCCAAACCTATTTCATATCCGAAACACGCTAACTTATGATTTTCCAACACTTAGACTCTAAATCGGTGAATCGGAGCGTAAATTGGTCAAATATCCAATTAGAACCCGCTCGCAAGTCCGAAATACGGAATAATTCCAAGTTCGAATTACCGGATGCCGAGCCGATGACGATCCGATCGAATCCAAACCTATTTCATATCCGAAACACGCTAACTTATGATTTTCCAACACTTAGACTCTAAATCGGTGAATCGAAGCGTAAATTGGTCAAATATCCAATTAGAACCCGCTCGCAAGTCCGAAATACGAAATAATTCCAAGTTCGAATTACCGGATGCCGAGCCGATGACGATCGGATCGAATCCAAACCTATTTCATATCCGAAACACGCTAACTTATGATTTTCCAACACTTAGACTCTAAATCGGTGAATCGGAGCGTAAATTGGTCAAATATCCAATTAGAACCCGCTCGCAAGTCCGAAATACGGAATAATTCCAAGTTCGAATTACCGGATGCCGAGCCGATGACGATCGGATCGAATCCAAACCTATTTCATATCCGAAACACGCTAACTTATGATTTTCCAACACTTAGACTCTAAATCGGTGAATCGGAGCGTAAATTGGTCAAATATCCAATTAGAACCCGCTCGCAAGTCCGAAATACGGAATAATTCCAAGTTCGAATTACCGGATGCAGAGCCGATGACGATCGGATCGAATCCAAACCTATTTCATATCCGAAACACGCTAATTTATGATTTTCCAACACTTAGACTCTAAATCGGTGAATCGGAGCGTAAATTGGTCAAATATCCAATTAGAACCCGCTCGCAAGTCCGAAATACGGAATAATTCCAAGTTCGAATTACCGGATGCCGAGCCGATGACGATCCGATCGAATCCAAACCTATTTCATATCCGAAACACGCTAACTTATGATTTTCCAACACTTAGACTCTAAATCGGTGAATCGGAGCGTAAATTGGTCAAATATCCAATTAGAACCCGCTCGCAAGTCCGAAATACGGAATAATTCCAAGTTCGAATTACCGGATGCCGATCCGATGACGATCGGATCGAATCCAAACCTATTTCATATCCGAAACACGCTAACTTATGATTTTCCAACACTTAGACTCTAAATCGGTGAATCGGAGCGTAAATTGGTCAAATATCCAATTAGAACCCGCTCGCAAGTCCGAAATACGGAATAATTCCAAGTTCGAATTACCGGATGCCGAGCCGATGACGATCCGATCGAATCCAAACCTATTTCATATCCGAAACACGCTAACTTATGATTTTCCAACACTTAGACTCTAAATCGATGAATCGGAGCGTAAATTGGTCAAATATCCAATTAGAACCCGCTCGCAAGTCCGAAATACGGAATAAATCCAACTTCGAATTATCGGATGCCGATCCGATGACGATCCGATCGAATCGAAACCTATTTCATATCCGAAACACGCTAACTTATGATTTTCCAACTCTTAGACTCTAAATCGGTGAATCGGTCGGATCGTAAATCGGTGAAACGGTATGATTTACATATGAAACGGTATGATTTACATATGAATCGGTGAAACGGTATGATTTACATATGAAACAATATGATATACATATGAAACAATATGATTTATATATGAAACAATTTGATTTAAATATGAAACAATTTGATTTACATACGGTCTAGTCATTTTCTGTCTCATCTCTGTCACTCTCATCGCTTCCCTCTTCTATTATTTGATCTGCATTCGCTGTCCAGTTTATATTGTCGACATCTTCATTTTCGTCGTGCACTGCGTCGACAATGATTATCTCATCATTCTGGTATGCATCGAAATCATCATCGACGACCCCCGCATCCTTGTCTCCCATGTCGTAAAAATCTCTGGGTGGTGACCTGACTACAATTTGCCAACCTGGAGAGGTATTATCCGGTGCATAAAATATCTGTTGCGCTTGAGAGGCAAGAATGAATGGATCTTCATATTGGGTATTCAATCTCTTGGCAGTGTTGATGCTGATAAAACCGTATTTGTCGACATTATAACCAGTCCCGCGATTATTAACATCATACCAATCGCATTTGAATAATACGATCCGATTTTGGCCAAGGAATTTAATCTCGAGAATCTCGTTGAGGACGCCGTAGAAGTCGATATTTTCTAATTCTTCTTGCTCACCGTTGACGACAACCCCACTATTTTGGGTTCTTCGTGATTTTTCACTATCTTTCGTCCGAAATCTATAACCGTTCACGATATAACCATCGTACGATATTGCGTCTTGCAAAGGACTACAAGATAAGCGCCAGAGATCCTCATTCATCAGCGGATCGTGGTTGTCGTGCAGCTCCTGTGCCTATAATAACCACACGACATTCATGATATGAACACATAATTATTGTTCGGTAATGGATGTCAATGAAATTCAGTAATGATGTGAATACTTACGTGTTTCTCGAACCACGATGGGAATTCACGATCATGAATTTGGGGAGCATTTCGAATACCCCGATTATTAATGATGGCTTTATGCTTCCTGTTTTACCGGTTATGAATTAGATTATAATTAGCACATATACTTAATGAATGGACTGAAAGAATGAGTAAATGATCGTAAAATGCTTACTCAATGAATGGCCACACTTCATCACATTGGCGCAACACATACATATGTGCCTGTTGAATCTCATCTACAGACAATCGACGGGTTTTGCCTCCTCCTACAGGTCTACCCATTTCGGCAAATATAGACAGACCCCCATCGAAGTCTATTGGACCACCGTCATAGTTCCGCTCAAGTTGATTGAATCGCGTGTCTATACCATGTAGGTATCTTGAGCAGAATGTTAGACATTCTTCTGCTAGGTATCCTTCAGCAATTGATCCCTCCGGACGACTTTTATTACGAACATATGATTTCAATGTTCGCAAGTACCTAATTTGAGAAAAAAATATTTGTATGAATATATCAAGAACGATCAAATACATTGTGCGAATGAGACGAGACGATTACCTCTCGATAAAATACATCCACCGGTAATGAACTGGGCCGCCGAGTTTGGCCTCATTTGCCAAGTGAACGGTCAAATGCACCATGACATCAAAGAATGAAGGTGGAAATATCATCTCTAACTTGCACAATGTGAGCGCAATATCCCTCTCCATCTGTTCAAGTTGGTCCACTCTAAGTACCTTCGAGCACAACTGTCTGAAAAAAGTGCTGAGCTCAATTAACGGACCGGACACCTCTTCGGTTAAATTCCCACGTATAGCAAGAGATAACAATCGCTGCATAAGAACATGACAATCGTGGCTCTTTAATCCAGACAACTTCCGGCCGTTCTCTTGCACGCATCGTGCGATATTCGAAGAATAACCGTCTGGCGTTTTCACAGACCGTAGGAATGCACATAAGGCTGCCTTTTGCTGTGAGCTCATGGTGTAGCATGCAACTGGCAACACATACTTATCCCCAATCTCTTGGGGATGAAGTGATTTTCGGATGCCCAACTCCTTAAGATCGAGACGAGATTTAAGATTATCCTTCGTCTTACCGTCGAGATTCAGCAGTGTTCCTATAATGTTGTCACACACATTTTTCTCAATATGCATGACATCCAAGTTATGCCGCAAGAGTAGGCTGCTCCAGTACGGTAGTTTAAAGAAAATACTCTTCTTCTTCCAGTTATGCTCACGCGTTGAATCTTCATGCGTTCTCTTCTTTTTACCTTTTCCAAGTGCCACGGCATCAAGCTGATCCAATTCGCACAAGACTTCTACCCCCGAAAGCTGCTCCGGGGCCTTTGCAAGTTCCTTCTTGCCGTTGAAAGCTCTTTTGTTCTGCCTCCACTTATGGCCGTCAACAAGGAATCTTCGATGGCCCATATAACAGAACTTGCCTCCGTTCTTCAATCGTAATGAATCTGTCTCCTTATTGCATGTAGGGCACGCCAATTTTCCTTTAGTACTCCACCCGGATAAGTTGGCATATGCAGGAAAATCGTTGATGGTCCATAGAAGTGCCGCATGCATCCGAAAATTCTGGCGCAACGAGGCATCATACGTATCGGCCCCAACTTCCCATAACTCGTTCAACTCCTCAATCAACGGCTGCAAGTAAACGTCAATATCATTACCAGGCGACCTGGGTCCGGGAATGAGCAAGGAGAGCATTGTGTATGGCTTTTTTAAGCACATCCAGGGAGGCAAATTGTATGGAACTAGGACAACTGGCCAAATGCTGTACGACACACTCATATTCCCAAAGGGATTGAAGCCATCGCTAGCAAGCCCTAACCTGACGTTGCGAACTTCACATGCGAATTCAGGATATGTATGATCAAAATCTTTCCACGTCAGAGAGTCGGCCGGATGTCTCATAATCCCGTCATCTGTACGTTCTCGTGCATGCCACCTCATGTGCTCAGCAGTCTTCGATGACATAAACAACCTCTGAAGCCTGTCCCTGAGCGGGAAGTATAGGAGAACCTTTGCAGATACATTTTTCTTCCTTCGACTGGTACTAGACTCGGCATCCGTCTCTTTATATCTCGTTGCTCCGCATATGTGGCATGACCGCGCATGTTCGTACTCTTTCCGGTACAACATACAATCGTTCACGCATGCATCAATTTTCTCATAACCCAGACCGAGATCTTTAATTGTCTTCTTCGCCTCGTAGAATGATTTCGGTACTGTCTCACCCATAGGAAAAGCCTCTTTCAGCAACTCTACCAACATATTAAATGACTTATTACTCCAACCATTGAGGCACTTCAAATGAAGAAGCTTTACAGTGAAAGAGAGTTTTGAAAACTTCTCACACCCCGGGTATAGAGGTTGTTCGGCATCTTTAAGCAATCTGTAGAACTTGTCCGCTTCGATATTGGGCTGATCACCTGACGGTGTTTCCGTGCCTATTCCACCTTGCAAATCATGTATCATACCCTGCATGTCATCGTCATCGTCTGTATTAATATTATCATCAGCGATCACTGTGTTTGAAGTTTCACCGTGAGCTGCCATGGGGACTGCATCTAGCTCCTCACCGTGCGAGAACCAACGGGTATAGGTAACGTCAATGCCACGCATTACCAGATCAACCTCACATTCCTCTCGAACCTTCCTAATCACCCTTCCGCAGTCTATACAGGGACACACAATTTTTCCATCAAGCGGTGCAAGACGCTCAAATGCAAAATCCAGAAATTTCCTGACTCCTTCTCTGTACTCTTGGCTCATGCGATTCGAATTACGCATCCAACTCTTATCGATCGAAGACATCTTCGTCTATCTGGCTATACAACACCTGACATATAATTTCAAACAATGTTATAAGACTCCGCACAATTTCGGTTTCGGTTCCCGGGTATGGAACACCGAACCAAAACTTCTACAGGCCATCCACATCCCTAATGGATGAGTGTATTATGATGAGTAGACTAGTCACATAGTAAACCTAGGGTTGCTGGCCAGCATTTGAACTGTTGATAGTTCGAATGCTAGGCATAGCACCAAAGTTATGCGACAGTAAGTCAACAAGTCAGGGAGCCTCATCAAGTAAACACTTGGGGTCTGACGGTTCTCTCTGTCGCTCGAGTAGATTTATGGCTTTAGCATACCTCATATCACACCGAACCGACAAAAACCGACTATTTCGGTTTCGGTTTCGGTTTCGATTTCGGTTTTGATTTTTCGTAAACCGAAAAAAATATAACCGACAAAACCCACACCGAAACCGACCGACAAAACCGACGCTCACCCTAGTCTAAAAACTACATTTTGCCCCCCATTCCCCCATTCAATTCAGTTTTGATAGGATAAAATTCAATGTTTTAAAACACGAAAACTCGACTCGACTCGAAACCTTAATGAGTCGAGTACACACGACAACTCGGCTAAAACCCGACAAACTCGAGTCGGATCGAAACTCAACCGAGTCAGATCGAAACTCGAGTTTTGGACCGAGTCGGATCGAAACTCAGCCGAGTCGAGTCGACTCGGCCGAGTTTCGAGTCGACTCGGCGAATAACGTGACACCACTTTACGGCACTAATTAATCTGTCACATGGCTGTTAGAGCACTAGTGTGTTAAATACTTCTGATAAACCACTATTCAATTAAAAAATTAATAATATTTTGAACAAAAAAATCCCTAATATTTACCACCATGGTAGATACGTACTTCAAGCCAAATGAAACATTTATTACATAATTCTAAAATACTTGAGAAAGTACTTATCAAAATATTTAGCCCTTAACAAATGGAGCTATAAGAATTAGAGAAATGCTATTCAGCCTTAAGGTTTTTCCTATTCCGCCAGCATGATTAACTTGGCAGCATACAATTGGTGGCTGAAGGTTTACCCGATTCAAATTAACCGAAGGGGGAAAGGGAGGAGGAGGAGGAGTTTACCAGCGATGGTCGGCAGGCCTCGAGAAGGAGGAGGAGCACTGGTGTCGCAGTCGGTGGCGCGAGAAAGCGGAGGGGTGGCCGGAGGTGCAAGGGAGGTGATGGGTGGCCGGCCGGAGGTGCAAGGGATCGAGAGAGAGAGAGACAGGTGAGGGGAGGAAGTAGAGAGAGAGAGAGAGAGAGAGAGAGAGAGAGGGAAGGCTAGGGAGGCCGGGGAGGGGGGGAGGAGGCCGGGGGAGAGAGAGAGAGGGCCGGGAGGCCGGGGAGGGGCGGAGGTCGGGAGGGGGATGGGTGGCCGGGAGGGGGATGGGTGGCCGGAGGGGATCTCGGGGCTGCCGGAGGGGGACGGGGTCGCCGGGGTGTCGGGTCGGTGAGAGAGAGAGAGAGATTGAGAGAGGGGCGCGCGCCGGCCGGAGAGATCGAAACAGAAGAATCAAAGAAGACCTCGACTGTTTGGTTATATAACAGGGTTTTTGCCGACGGACATTTTATCCTCCGTCGGTAAAACTATGTTTTGTACCGACGGTACATCACAATCCGTCGGTAAAACTCCACGACCGACTAACAAGTTCAATTTTTTCCAGAGGCTCGGTTTCGCACCCTGAGAACCGTCGGAACATTTTACCGACGGAAACTTAATTACCGTCGGTACAGTGCCGACGGAAATATAATTTCCGTCGGTATAATCCCGACCAAACTTCAGGCTCAATTTTTTCCAGAGGCTCGGTTTGGCACCCTGAGAACCGTCGGAACATTTTACCGACGGAAACTTAATTACCGTCGGTACATTGCCGACGGACATATAATTTCCGTCGGTATAATCCCGACCAAACTTCAGGCATAATTTTTTCCAGAGGCTCGGTTTGGCACCCTGAGAACCGTCGGAACATTTTACCGACGGAAAATTAATTACCGTCGGTACAGTGCCGACGGAAATATAATTTCCGTCGGTCTAATTAGTTATACCGACGGAACTTTTAAGTCCGTCGGTAAATAGTACGACGAAACTCTCCCTTCTATTTTTTTCCAGAGGCTCGGTTTTTACACTGAGTTTCGTCGGGACAATATTACCGACGGAAATTTTATTACCGTCGGTATATGGCCGACGGAGATATTATGGCTGTCGGTAACATTGTTTATACCGACGAAACTACAATGTCCGTCGGTACAATATCACGACCATGACATTTGGCCGACGGTGTATATGTTACCGTCGGTATAAAGTATATTACCGACGGTAAATATGTATACCGTCGGTATAAATATGCACAGAAAATTAAAAAAATTGAAGTTATAATACCGACGGATATTATTGTCACCGTCGGTAAAAAGTGTATTATTACCGACGGTGATAATAATGTCCGTCGGTAAAGACCCTATTTCTTGTAGTGACTGATGGGTGTAAGTGCACCACTCCCGTTATCTTGTAACCATACCCTATCCGAATTTGGTTCGGATCAGGATTTAAACCCATACCCGAGTTTTTGATTAGGGTTCCGGATGTGTTTTTAGGGTTTCAGGCTCCATATTCAACCCTAATTTGACTTCATGAGAGGAAAAGAGAAAATAAAGAAGATAGGGTGGCTAGGAGAGGTTTCAAAGGGGCCGAAAAACTGAGGGCTTAGATTGTTTATTATTCTTTACTATTTTTACATTACACCCAGGGGCATGCCAGGGAGAATCAACGGCCAGGATGCGCTCATAACCCGTTCATGACAAAAATACCCTTGCACATCGTGGCTGCTGATACTGCATCACACTCGCCTAGGCGCCACCGGTAGGAATGCAAATGTTTTAAGTTGTGTTGTGTCTAGATGTTCAGCCACAGTCCAGGCAGGCAGGATTAGGGTTAAGTGGGTCTGAGTTTTGTGGGCCTGGCCTGAGTTTTGGTCAGCTCAGGTTGGGTCAGGTGTATTCAGGTCAGCCTGGTTCTCCTAAGCCCAGGCCCACCTTGTAGGGCACGTGGCAAAGATTTAAGACTAAGCCCTCCAGACACTTGAAAACTAGATGACCATAGTTTTACTCTCTTCACTCTTATGATAAAAGGGCTCATAACATTGGTAAGATGAATAATTTTGAGATCTACCAACCCTGAATACAAACCAGATGCAATAGGGAAAAAAAATTTGAATGCACACACAAAGACAGCTGCTGAGATGTGGATTCCCTCACGAAACGCAGGCCCAGTGGCTGAGCAACGACCCGTCTTACCTGAGCTGCAACACGAAGGCATGCGGAGAATACGAAGGCGATGTGTGCTCGGTCCAAACATGCAGCGGCTCCGTGACGTTCCATGTCGTCAACATCAGGACCGACATCGAGTTCGTCTTCTTCACCGCAGGGTTCGACACCCCCTGCATGCTGCGGAGGTCGGGCCCCATCAGTTTCGCCAACCCTTCGATGCCCTTGCACGGCCACCTCTCCAGTGTCGACTCCACCGGAACTTCGGTACATAATATTCCAAGCTTTAATTTCTTCAGTGTGTTCCAACAAGTCCATAGCACATCCATTTGAGTGAAGTAAACCATGGTTCTTCCATATGTTTTGTTAACTAGATGAGGCTGACATGGGTCAGTGGTGATAAAAGCCCACAACAAATTCAATATGGAGATGGGAATTCAGTGGCCTCTGAAGTCACAACCTTCACCCAAGATGACATGTGCAGTGAGTTTTCTCTCTCATGATTCTCCACGTAGTGATTCTTACGAAATGACAACTGAAATCATCGCAGGTTCAAATATAATCATTAAGTCAGTAAGAAGACTAACAATGTTGTAACAATTGTAGAGTTGAAGGTGAAGGGTTGATCCTATTACCTGCCATTAATGTTTTTCTTCCTCCCCCTAGGTGGCATTATACCAAGCCCTGCAAAGGATTTTGGATGGCATGACCCCGGTTTCATCCATTCAGCTGTAATGACTGGGCTCCAGCCTTCTCAATCCTACTCATATAGATATGGAAGGTAAAACTCTGACATTTCATCAGAATCTAGCTTGTTTAAGAAGTTAACTATAAGAACAATACTTGGCAGCTACCCCGTGTTCCGGTAGCACCAGCACACGGGGAGGCGACATGCAGGGATTGGTAAGGGAGAGTGGGGCCCACAATACAAAAAAAAAAAGACAATCTGACAAGTATTTGACTTCATGGTGGACCGAATCACCCCCCTTTATTGGTTTTTTTTTTTTGTATTGTGGGCCTGTCCCCTTCACCAATCCCTGCATGCCACCAACCTGTGTGGCTGGGTCTACCGGCACACGGGGTAGCCGCCATACACTGTTCTAACAATAATTGGGTTCGGAAAAGAAAAGTAATCTTGAACTGATATAAATATTTATCCACACAAAATCTCAAGCTGCGATTTTCAATGACCACAAAAAAAATGAGAATGTTGGACACTTTGGAGCACAAACTTATTCATGAAAATCTTCTGATAATCATGCCATCAGTGAGATACAAGGCAAGTCAAACTACACTTAATATAGCTCTATAGTGGTTTGAGGTTGAACCCATAACTCGAAAGGTTTAAAAGAACATTAATTTAAAGCTATAAGGTCAGTTTCTGTAAGCCCCTCGTTATTTCTTTCAATAATCAGAGTAAGGGTCTGCCCGATACTTTTTCATTTCCTAAGAAACCTATGTTGCTGCTGATCATAGTGATGCAGCTGGTTGGAGTGATCAAATTCAGTTCACAACACCGCCCACTGCGGGGTCGGATCAGCTACGATTTCTTGCTTATGGCGACATGGGAAAGGCTCCACTAGACCAATCCGTCGAGCATTACATTCAGGTACATCATATCCTTATCAACACATATTCACTTTTGTTATATGATGTTTTTAGTGGGGAAATATGCAAATTTAGTAAGGTTTATGTCTCCATTATTTCGCTAAATGTTTTACATATGATGCTCTCAACTTATATGGATAAGTTGAAAATTGTAAGCAATTATGCTAAAACTAATTAGGCCTTAATCATAAAGTATAATGTTCTTAACATAAGACAAGGCAGACATTACAAAGAACCTAACTACAATATAAAGATGGTTTTTCTCAGATGAGGAATGTAGGTTTATATTGATCAAGTTTGAGAATTGTTAAGATTTCAACAGCGTAAGATGATGTCAATGGTTTTTATTTGCTGAATAAAAAACATTGGACATCATAAGCATTTCTTTACAGCATCTTTCAATTGTAAACTTTTCCTGTTCTCATACTTTACTATCCACATTTATCAATTTCTTACAATAAATATACTTTTTTTTGGTACATACAATAAATATACTTAATGCCTATTTTTATGGTCTACAATGCACAGCCCGGATCACTATCTGTGATTGCAGCCATGACAGACGAGGTTACATCTGGTAACGTTGACTCAATTTTCCACATCGGGGACATAAGTTACGCTACGGGCTTCTTAGTAGAATGGGATTATTTTCTCAATCTCATTACACCTTTGGCTTCTCGTGTTTCCTACATGACAGCTATAGGTAACCATGAGAGGTAATCGAGCAGTTACTAATGAACATAAAACAAATTGTTCATATTAATATGACGTACATAAAAAAAGATGCAACTATGTACCACTTTGCATCATGTCAAACAAAAGAACATATAAAACCTAGTACAAATCAAATAAGACATGTAAATTCATATTTTATATTGCAGAGACTATGAAGACTCAGGGTCAGTATACATAACACCTGACTCTGGTGGTGAGTGTGGAGTTGCTTACGAGACCTACTTTCCAATGCCCACAATCGCTAAGGATAAACCATGGTACTCAATCGAACAAGCAAGCGTCCACTTAACTGTGATTTCTACAGAGCATGATTGGACTGAGAATTCTGAGCAGGTAAATTAGTTGTCATCTTGTCATACTTGATTAATCATTTGTCGGCGTAGGTTTTATCCCATTAAATTTGGTCATGTTTTTTTATTGATTTTCAACAGTATGAATGGATCAAAAAGGACTTGGCATCCGTTGATAGAGCAAGAACACCTTGGGTAATTTTCACAGGGTAAGGATTAAACACCCTATTGTTAGTGTGTGTGTGTGTATCTTGATAAAAGTTAAAAGAGCTAGCCCAATGATACCGTTACTATTCAGTGTTTTTACAATCAATATCAAAGATCTTATCTTACATTATTAGATAAAATAATTAAATATTAACCACTGCATACATTTGTAGTCAAAGCCTTATTGTTTACTAATGTTTTTGAGCAGACGTCCTAAATTAAGTAATTGGTGATTGCAGGCACAGACCTATGTATGCATCTGCAGGGGGCGGGGATGATGGCTTTGTTACATCTGTTGAGCCACTCCTAATGAACAATAAGGTATGCATTAGACTTGAGAGCTTTATATCACATAAAACCTAATGGACAAAGTTATCATATATTCTAGGATATGATAAAATGAAATGAAAAGAAAGGAAATGAAAAGATGGCTAGCAGGTTCTAAAAATAAGATTACCAATTAGGCTTCATTTAATGGGGGGACATACTTTACTTATTATATATGGTTAGTTTCTCTTTACTACATTCTTTTCACTAGTAGTGTGTGTGTGTGTGTGTGTGTGTGTGTGTGTGTGTGTGTGTGTGTGTGAGAGAGAGAGAGAGAGAGAGAGAGAGAGAGAGAGAGAGAGAGAGAGAGAGAGAGAGAGAGAGAGAGAGAGAGAGAGAGAGAGGTATTTGTTCTGAATTTCCAAAGGACCTAGGGACAAACACTGTCCTACAAAGTGGAGTTAAAATAATCATGAAGTTTGGTCTTAAGAATAGATTTACATGCCTTAGCTTATAAGCAGCAGAATAGGCCAAAGGAAACCATGAAGTTTGATAAGCTATGTCATTCTCAGAATCCCTAAATAAACTAGAGTCTCCAAGGTAACTAGTACCACCCTTTCTTTATGTACTAATTTGTTTATTTGCATGTAATGGCTAGGTGGATTTGGTTTTTTTTGGCCATGTACATAATTACGAGAGAACATGTGCGGTTTACAAAAGTGCATGCCAAGGAATGCCAACGAAAGATCAATATGGCATCGATACATATAACAACAACAATTACAGTGCACCAGTTCATGCAATTATAGGAATGGCTGGCTTCAGCCTGGACGAGTTTCCAAGTGAAGTAAGTAACCCCTTTTACTAACCTAAGTCTGCATGATACTTGTATCTTACTCGAGATGCTGATTATGTGATGAGTGGGTGAAACATGGTTTTAAATGGCATCATGTTTTTTTGTTTTTGTTTATACACACAAGGATGCTTTCGGCTTTTCTGAATACCGTACTTGAGTTTGGTTTAATTTACATCATCTAATCTATGCATTAATCAACGTCAAAATCTCATTCAACACAATCTATGTGGGTTTGAAAGGTGAGAAGGGACAAATCTAAGCTGCCAAAACTCAAAAATAATAAGGTTTGGTTAACTTTCATTGAAGTGTCGCCTAACAAATTATTGTTTAGCTTGTATGTGAACATATTCAACTACTTGAACTTCTAAAAAGGATTTTTTTGGATTATCATGAAAGTTGTTTTGAGTGTTTTTTCAACAATATCAGCTTAAATATAGGCCCTTTCAGCCCAAATCCAAATCTATAATGAAATATAGCAGTTTTTATTCTTATGAATTTAGGTATTCTATATTCTATATTGGTACAGGTTGCAAGTTGGAGCTTATCAAGGATTAGTGAATTTGGTTATGCACGAATCCATACAACAAAAGAAGATTTAAAAGTAGAGGTTAGTCAAATTCTTACTCATGCCCTGACAATTGAGATCATTCTTCATGATCATTGGAGCAAGTGTAACAGCTACCACCTCTGTTTCTCAAAAAATATTTACTCCTAGAACAATTATTCATGACAGTAATATACTTCTAATTTTCTTTGCTTATATATTTATTTAGTCAATTGTTCTTCAAATTAATAAGAATCCAAGAACAGAATATCCAAGTATTTTTAAAGGCATTATCAATTGTCTTTTCTAACTGCTTAAACTTTGTACACAGAGCATCTTCTATGGAATTTTAAACTTGTAATCTATTATAAGGTGTATAGCCAAACAAAATTATAAAATAGAATAAGTTTTTTATAAAAACATTTCTTGATTTGGATTTTTTTAGAATGTTTGTCTTGAATGATCCTAGAATCTTTAATGTGGATCTCATGTGAAACATTCATCATACAACCTCAAATTTATATTTTGGAAAAAGGTAAGTAAAACCGTTATCCTCTTGGGAAAAAACTTCTAAGAAGGGACTAACAGCACTGGTCAAAACAATTCCTTTTTTTTCTATCAATTATAGATAAACTTCTTTGAAATATAACTAGAATAGTACGTATTCTTCATGTGCTCAATCTTGCTAATCTTGAATAACTTTAGCACATTTCTAGAAAACAACTATCCATGAGTTTTCTTTAGTTAAGACGGCTTTCAATGACTAAAGTGCAATTATAGATATAAATAAATAATTTAATGCTCTTATCAAATAGTGATGAAGCATTTTTTCATTTTTTACTAGCTTTGCAAAATGATATCTAATAATTCAAACTACAGTCATATTCACCAATTCAAATAGACTGATGTTAATGATCACACGAAATAGATTACGTTAAAGACACTATTTATAAATGTATTAAAACATAGGCACGTCAATCAGTATAATAATATTTCGCCATCATAAAATAATGAATGAAAACCTAAAAAATATCCACATTAGATTTATTAGGCTTTGCTTGCTAGTTTTGTTGTCTTGAAAAGTGACATTTTTTTTTCCTTTTTGGTGGATTTCAGTTTGTGAATTCAAATACAAGGGAAGTACGAGATAGCTTTCATATTATCAAAGGAGGAATCTAGACAAGCGACACCGTGTTCAGCCATGTTTGTTATCCATGATAGTCATGTGAAATAATAGATGGGGTATAGGATTTACTTGTAATATATCATATTTTGTAATATCTTTTCATGATAAACAGTTCTTGTTTTCTTACTACAGAATGCCATACAGGTTGTTTAACTAAACCTACATGCTATGAAGTGAGATACCCATAATTTGAATGCCAGATAGTTTCTTAGGAAAGTTAATGCTTCATCTAGAAAAGGAGACCTTTGTCATTCTTAGCCACCTAGTCCACATCTTTTAGCTGTGAGATAAATCAACTTCTAACTCAAGGAAAATATTTCTTCAAATACTTGAATTATAACATCAATTATTTATTTAAAGAGTACGAGATCTTTATACTTCTTAATAGCACTCTAGTAGTTGGCATCTCATTTAGATCCCCTAATCTAATGAAAGTTAAATGCATTGTTTATATACAAGTGCGACACCAGTGCCTATCGGCACTCTCCCGCCACCTCCAATGGGCACGGCCACCCTCGACGTTGACACTTATGCGCCCCCCCCCCCCCCTCCAAAAGTCCTCATCTACGTGGAGTAGTTGATTATACTCTAAAATCCAGTTGAAGAACTAAGACAAGCCATTTCAACGAACTTTTGATTACTTAGTATTGAATTTTGGCAAGATCCAAACTAAGGAAGCCTTTGCATCAAAAATTTATTGTTCTTAATTTTCCATGAATGGAGAGCATACTAGAGACGAGCTAAAGGTCTCGACAGCGGGTGCTCCGGCTGTTCACAGCACACTAGAGGACGGATTGAAACCTAGAGATAAACTTTCATGAACCCATGCAAATTGGGGGATATATATCATTCTAAGGAGAGCACGATACTATGCACACCTGACAATTATATGCAGAAAGCATTCCGAAAAGTTTTAAAATTGTCGAGTGAGTTCCATCCAGGTAGCGTGCTGCCGAAGGATAACATCGTAACATACCAACAATTTTCTAAGTTGATATCGACATCCAGAACCGACACATTACACCTTATCTAATTCTGTAATTGAAGAAGAAAAAAAATGAGAAAATGAATGTACCAGATCTAAATGTGTAAAACAAAGCTGCTGTCATAATTGACGTGGAAGGGCATTGTCTAACAAAATCTGTTGGTCCACTTGACATATTATTAGAAAGACAAAATTTTCAGAACTTTTACACACAATAGAGCCCAGAACTCAGAGGCAAATAAAAAAATTTGGCGCTGCATGGTAAGAAGAGAAATGATGGGGCATCCTACAGTGAAGATGATGGTCAACTGTATCTTGATCACAGTCATTCACTTAAGAAAGGTAGTCCCTATAACATGAGTCTGCAGGACGATGACAATAGAAACTCCTATCAGAAAATAATGCAATAAAGTACCTGCAATATTCAGTTCCACTGCAATTAGGTTTCGATTTTGAGCTACAGGAACGAATGGACTGGAGATACTTTGGTATAATGACCATGGCTAACTCAAGACTGCTTGAAACTCAATAAAAATTGAATCTGAATCTGAATCGCACTAATCAGAATCTCCAACACACTGATCTCTGGAGTGACATGAGTGGCTTATTGTTTCACAGAGCATTTGCTTTGATTCGCGCAAGAGATTGTGCTTGCACTTAATATAACGAGCATCAAATGAGAAGGATCCATAAATAAGGCTATTTTTTGCACCCCCAAAGTATAAACATCAAAAACAGAAGGCATCAGTCATCTAATCAAGGCAATCACTGTCCAATTTCTTCGAAAATGACTTTCAAGTTTCTGTACAACTTTATTCAGAACTTCTCATGTACTAGCTCAGCTACCAATAGTAGATTGGCACACTGTTTGTGTGTAGTAATAAAGAAACTCTCCATTCAGGTAGCTCCCACCCTACCCACTAATTGGCCCAATCCTGGATTGTCGGCACAACCAGAAAAAAATTCTGTCAAGTTGACAATGTTCAGTAAAATCCTACTAGGATCCTTTTTTGGAGTCTTATTTTGAGCCATGATGGGATTTGATGGTGAATTTGAATTGTGAACACAATAAAGTCATTTTGCACCATAAAATAATCTAAGCATCAAATGGATAAAGAAAATAGTTGCCTTATCAAGGTGATGGCTCGAGGATGTCCTCCAAATCTATGGAAGTTTCCTGACGATGCAATTTAAATCCAACTAGCAGGGCTTCCCACAAGTCAGCAGCAGGAGCAATAAACCGGTTGGTCATTTCTTCGAGTACTTGCATTGCTTCACACATGAGGCCTTTTTCGCACAATGCACTCATCAAATTTTTAAAAGTTATAGGCTGAGGAGCAAATCTTTTATTCAACATCTCCTCCAAGAGGTGGCATGCTTCCACCATTAGGCCTTCACTAATCATCCCATCAATCAAAATCCGGTAAGTATCTGCATTACGCTGGAAGCCCGTTTCAAGCATTTCAACCATCACTGCCCTAAGTTTCTCCATCTCGCCACCTTCACTGTATCCAGCAATAAGAATGTTAAAGGTCTCTACATCGGGCTTGCACCCAGATCTTTCCATGCAAATGACCATTCGACGAGCCCGTTCAAAATCACCCTGTTTACATAGGCCGCCTATGTACTTGTTGTAACTTATCGTATTGGGAACAAGACCCATCAGAAGCATTTCGTCGAACACCTCATCAACCTTCTGAAAGTCATTTACCACAATGAACCCATTCATAACACTGTTATAGCTCCTGACATTGGGCCTTCTACCCTCTGATTGCATCCGACCCAGAATTGAATATGCATCGAACGCTTTCCCTTCCCTCACAAGAACACCAATCACACCATTATACTCCACCACACTCGGCAAGAAGCCGGCTTTCCGCATTTCCCCCAAGAAACCCATTACCTCGACGGAGCTCGCTAGCCTGCAGAGCGAGCAAAGCAGCAAGGAATACAATCTGGCATCGGGGGTGCAGTCGATGCACGGCATCGTGTTCAAGAGCTCAGCCGCAGCACCCACTTCCCCATTCCGACAAAGGGCAGTGATCAGTATCCGGAAGCTGGAGGCCTCGAGGCGAACGCCCATCTCTGGGGCCTTCAGTAGAACATCTGGAACCAAAACGAGGCCCTCCTTTCGCTTACAGAGAAGGGAGAGTAATGGGTTGAGAGAGACCACCGTAGGGTTGCATCGAAAGCTGGGGATTCTGAAGAAGATGTCGACGGCGTCTCGGATCATGCCTGCTCTGCCGTAACCCCGGATGAGATTGGCGAAGAATCGCTCTCCGACCTCGAATGTCTCGGACTTTTCGAGGTGGTCGAGGATTGGAGGGAGGTGGAAGAGGCGGCGGCGCTGGAACAGGTAGTTGACGAGGAAGGAGTAGCCGGAGGGGGTGGGGTTGGAGCCGAAGCTGCGGAAGCAGTCGATGAGGAGGGGGAGGAAGTTGGGTGCGGGGTTCTGCTCTTCCGACACGCTCTTCTTGAGGGCTTCCATGGCTTGGAGATCGCTGAAGGCATGCTGCCACTTCCCCTTGTATGGGGAGAGTCTCATCACTGAGTTTGGACACTGGGTGAGGCTATGTACAGCTCTCAAGTCACCTCCTTCTATATAAAGCCTATAATCCATTATTATTTTTTTTAAATCCACTTGTCTTTCTCCTCCCTCCTCCCTCCTCCCTCCTCCTCTTTTTTCTTCCCTCGCCCATCTAACCCATTGTATGAATCCTCCTCCTCCCCTCCTTCTTCGTCATCCTCCTCCCCCTCTTCCTCCTACCTCATGTTTCTTCCCCTACTTCCTCCTCTTTCTCTACTCCTCCTCTTTCCACTCTTCTTCTTCCTCCTCCTCTTTCCCCCCTGAAATAGCGACACACAGCTAAACCAGGCCGGATGCATCTATTGTGCATTCGGCTAGGAAGTCTGAATGTATCTACTGTGCATTTAGCTAGAAAGTCTGAATACACAATAGATGCATTCGAACTTCCTGGTCGAATGTGCAGTAGATGCATTCAACTTGGTTTGGTCAAGTGTCGCGATTTTAGGAGGGGGGAGGAAGAAGAAGGGGATGAAAAAGAAGGAGGGAATGAAAAAGGAGGAAGTGGAAGAAGAAGGAAGGAAGAGGAGGAAGGCGGTGGTGGGTTGCCGGTTGCGGAGGCGAGTGGCGACAGTGGATGGCGGCAAAACAAGGGGGTGTCCTTTAGACGGAGGTTGCCTTTGGTATTTCGAAAATGCAAGAAATGATATTTTGGTATTTTCCTATCTCAAGTAATTTCCATTTCACTTCATGACTGCTTTCAGTCAAGTTGGAAGTTATCTACTGTCGTGGGCATAATCGGAATAAATTTTAATAACTAAAAGTTGGCCTACAACAAATCAAGGGTTGTATATAGCCCCACCCTTTGATATCTCATATATAAATGGGGTATGTTATGAGAGAAGAGAAGGCACACACCAATTTTGAACCCTTCATATAGTAAGGACAATTGTGTAGTAAATTGCATATGTGGGAATATTACATCCAGTAAGGAGGCTACACAGAAAAAAAAAAAACTAACAATTTTAGTATATTTGGAGGGTTTGAAATTCCCTTAGCGCATGAATTTACAAAAGAAATATCATCAAAAAAATTTCAATTGACTTGAAAAATTAGACTTGGTGATACTGGCTTATGGTAAATTCAAGAGATTCCAATCCATGAGAAGAAAAAGAAGATATTATGTCTATTAATTTTGATCATATCATTGAGTTGAACATGTAGTTATGCAACATGAGATTTCGTAGTCAATTATCACATTCTAATATTTTCAACTTAAAGTGCCTAGGATAATATTATTAACTTATTGCTTCCATTAATGGCTTGTGTTACTTCAAGCATACACAAAGGAACAAAAAAATGATAAAACTTCTGGAGCATGCATGTGTAGTGATATTTTTTTTTAGTAAATGTAAAAAAATTATATTAAAAACTGGAGGGAGTTACACATTAAGGTTAAACTCAGAATGAGTAAGCAACATATACAAAGACACAAGGCTCCAAACAGTAGAAGCTCTAAACACTAGCACCGCATGCTTCTCACACATTGACATATGGCCAAGTAGTAACTCAGGAAACAGAAGAGCTCTTGTAGATGCTCTTATAAGACCTTTGAGGTCGAGATTTAGTCTTTTGTGCCTTTGATTTTGGCTTCTTCTCCTGGGTAAGGCTCGCAAACTTTACAAGGTGTGCAGTGATACTTAAATGGCATGATCGACAACTACTTTGGGTTTTTTTTTGAGGGGTAACTACTTTGGTGTTTGATAACGCTGAACATGGGGACTTAGTGTTAGATCCCTAACAAAAGATCGGTTTAGTGATAAGGACAAACAACAAGATGGTTTTGCACTATGTCTCTCCCGAAAAAGATTCATTTAGAGTAATTCTTTCCGTTGACTCTTCTCCCTTTTAAATGACAAAATTGTCTCTAATACTAAAATCACAAATGTTACTTTTCACTGCAGCAAAAAACAACAATTTGCACTGTAGTAAAGTTGCTCTTCATTATCGAAAGTTTATTCTTTGCTACAATGAAATCCCTATAGCAATTTTTTTTTTTTGAGAAATCTCGTTTAAAAACTTTCATATTTTTTGCTACAGTAGTGAAATGACTGTAGCAACTGTACTCTATATTATTGAATTGTTTCTTTGTGCAAAGAGTGACATTTCTATAATGAAGATTAACATTTGCTACGATGAAATCACCGTAGCATTTTTTTTTGAGAAATCTCATTTTAAAAAAAAAATGCTACAATGAAATTATTGTCGCAAATGTTACTCTTTATTACCAAAATGTTACTCTTCATGTGATTTCCTTGTACAATTGCTTGTAGCGGTAAAATGGACGTAATCCCAAACGGAAGGACCTACCGCTAAAGCATCTCTTTGCCACCTTATCGCTAAAAATGGTCTGTTATATGAACCTACCACCAATTTGCCCCACCGAAAATTATGATGACATCAAAAGGAATTATTTAAGGGAGAATATCTGAATAGTAAATCAATTCTAAATTAGTTTGGAGTCCTTGTTAAAAAATGATTGGTGTGTGAGTACCCTCGCTAGGAGATGGATAAGAGAAGGTAGGATGTCGATCTCTATAGTCGGACGAATCAAAGGGTTGAACCATGGTTGACAGTTAGAAGAGGGCTTTTTTTTTGTTAAGTACAGTACACTACATAGGCCAAAACAAACACAAGAACAAATCACTGACGCTATCTACGTTCACGCAAGAACCCGTCATCACTCATATCACATCTTGCTAGCTCTAGTAATGGCCTAGGGAAGTTGTCATACCAAACTTGAGAGTGTATGTAGATTCTACCTCTCGTGGCCAACCAGTCCGCCACCACGTTAGCTTCCTAAAATATGTGAGAAATGTGAATATATCTTTGGAGTTAAATTAAGGCACGCCAATCTTCTAAGATTCGAACAAGAGCTTCATTTGAGAGTAGGAGTTGCATTGTAGATAGCGAGTCGCTTTCAATCCTGGAATCCCACCCATAAACCCCAACCTTCGGCCACCTGCCGAAGACAAAGACAACGTGATACGCTTATGCACAAAATACTACCTTGGGTGTTTCGAACCCGTCATCCACCCATTGGGACAGGCATTCAAGAGCACCATCAAAGTTTAACTTAGTTTTGTAGGACCTGGGCAACATCCATCTCACAATGACGTTGGAAGGTTCAATGGGATTCGATCTGATGATTGTGGCTTCCAAATTGTGGGCATGGTGGAACTCTTTGAATTCCCTCCAAATCTTCTTTATAGTAACCTAATGGCTCTCATTGACCAACTCATAGATGACTTTATTTCTCGCTTTCCAAATATTCCATACTACAAAACACTCAATGGAATTGGTGAATTGTTTAAGCCCCCTTTCCGAGTGATAGTCATAGCATAGAAGGGATCGAAGATCAACCAACGACTTAGGAGAAGGGACAAGGGCTGTTAGATTTAGCATCATCATCTAGACCATTTTCGCCGGGGGGCTAAGGAACAGAATGTGTTCCGAGTTTTCCAGGGGCATATCACATTAGGGGCAAACAACTGGGACTAACATGCCTCGCAACTAAGCAAGTGTCTCGAAGAAATTTTATCATAAATCACTTTCCATAAAAACGCTTTCGATCGGGTGGGCAATGTAATTTCCATTGAAATTTCCAAATCCGATCAGGGGCCGTCGAGATGTTCGGGGCCATTAAACAATTATAGGCATCACGAACTGAGAATCATGGCCTCCAATTATAGCCCCATTAGTATAATTGTATTAGACGTCTGATAAAGACGGGGACCGATTGGACCTCTAAAACCATATCCTGAGGAAAAACTAAATGGTGTCACTCAGTATCCCATTGCCCGGAGGAGGACAAAAATTCTTGCACTGCCGACACTTTGTCTGATCTTGTCTATGTTGAGACAACAAGCATATCGGATGAATGGGACTGACCTAAGCCAAGGGACCATCCAAGGGTCAAGAGGCTCTTCAGTCCAAACAGCGATCCGGAAGTTCATTTGGACCACAAGAACCCCCTCAGCAAGAGCTTGCCAGGCCCAAGAGCACTTTGCTGAGTGCTTCCGTTGCCAGATATTATTGGGGAGATTATACTTGCTATAGATAAACCGGACCCATAAGTTATCTCCGACATTATTCAAAATCTAAAACATCTGTTCCCCCATCATAGCCTTACGAAAAGGTTGGAGCCACCGAATTCCAGTCTCTTTAGAGCAGCAAATTGTGTCCCAATTGGCTAGGTGTAACCCCTTAAGACCATTATTTTTAGCCCACAAGAATTTGTGAATCTCTTTCTCAATCGAATTCTTAGTGGAAATAGGAACCCAGATATTGGCCAATAGATACAACAGTAGGTTTTGGATAATAGACTTAATTAAGGCCACACGTCCGATGAAGGAAAGGAGATGAGCCTTCCATGATTGAATTTTCTTATGGATTGTGGCCGTGATAAAGCCAAAGTTTTTCACGATGAGTCTTTTGGTTGAGATGTGGGCACAAAGATACTTAAAAGGATGACAATAGGGGAGCCCCATTCTATAGGCCCCATCAGGAAATCCCATCATGTGGCAGCAATCCAACAGTTGAACAATTTAATATGAAAAACAAAGCAAAGTTTCAAAGTATTATTTGACCTCAAGAGCAAATAAGAGTAGCGGTCACTATACACTCTCATTTCTATCAGGATTTTTAATTATAATGTTTTGGGAATTGTTTTTTCTATTTTAAAAAATTCATAACGTCCTGTGTACATATCAAAATTTTATAAAATTTGTATTTCTGGAATCTACTCATGAAACTCTACAAAACTAGACCCATATTACCTACAAAATTCTAAGAAAAAAATTTGAATATAAACTACCCTAGGGGTGTATACAAAGCCTATCGGTCCAAACTCGGCCCAGCTCGGTCAACGGCCCGGCCCAAACACACCATGGGTCGAGCTCGAGCTGCCACCTAAGCCCGCAGCCCCACCCGAAAACTTACAAAAACTTGGTTTCAAAAATCCCGGTCAACGGCCCGACCCGGTCCAGCCCGAACACACCATGAGCCGGGCTCAAGCTGCCACCTTGAGCCCGAAGCCCAGCCCGATTGTTATAAAAAGTCATAAACTGTCGATAAAAGTCACTTTCGAAAACTTATTTCGAAAGCACGATCAACAGTTTGACCCGGCCCGACCCGAACACACCATAGGCCGGGCTCGAGTTGCTACCTTGAGCTCGTAGCCTGGCCCGATTGTTATAAAAACTGAAAATATCACTTTTGAAATCTTGGTTTCACGTTAACTAACTAAATATCACTTAAGAAAGCAAATGTCACGTAAAATTGACAGTTACAAAATCAAGAGATCCTTTATTGGACACAAACCGTCGATAAAAGTCTCTTAATTTTACAACTATCACAAGCTGAAAATATCACTTCGAACTCTTGGTTTCACGTTAAGTAACTAAATGTCACTTATAAAAGCAAATGTCACATATAACCGACAGTTGCAAAATCAAGAGACACTTTATCAGACACAAACTCCAATAAAAGTCTTTTAATTTCACAACTGTAAAAAACTAAAAATATCACTTTCAAAATCTTGGTTTTATGTTAACTGACTAAATGTCACTTAGAAAAGCAAATATTATGTAAAACTGACACTTGCAAAATCAAGATACACTTTATCGAACACAAACTGCCAATAAAGTGTCTCTTAATTTAGTCAAGAGACCAACTGTTGATAAAATATCTCTTAATTTAATCAAGAGACCAACTGCTGATTGATTTGCTTGGCTCGGTGCAAGTGGCAACGATGTTCTCATTCTGCAAAACCAAATTTATATTGGGTTTTTTTTTACTTTAAATACTCATTTTCACGTTTAAATTTGAGTTACACCCTCACTTTCTAAAATTTTGACTTTATCCCTCAGTTTGTCACTTGAGTGAGTGACCTGTTAGCAGTAAGGGTGTATCTCAAATTTAGACATAATAGTGGGGATGTAATTGAATAAAAGAAAAACAAATTTTTAACGAGTTGCTTATGGTCAGATGATTGATTTGGAATAAAGTCAAATTTTTAAAAAAGTGGGTATGTAACTCAATTATATTGGGTTTTTTTTTGTTATAGCTTGTATGTCCTGAGCGTGGATTTTCTGTATTAACATTAATAAAGATGACTTTGATTATTGCTTTAATAAGAATACTACTTTGGTATATGTTAATACACATATAATAAAAGGACCCTAGAAAACACGGTAGGCCACTGAGACACATGGTGGATTCATACTTAAGAGACCCAGTGGACCAGTTCTGTGTAGACCTAGAACTAGTTCACAGCTTTGGTGATGTCGGTCGCTTCACCGAGAATAAGCTGTTGGTAGGTAGAGGATGTGGTGAAGTCTCCACCACGAAAACGTGGGATTCTCATTCACCTGACCAAGCACGATGATCACGTTGAACAGGAACCAAGACGGTGCAGAGTTCAGTGATTCAGACACTGGTGCATAAACCGTCTTACTACTATAAATAATCTGTCCTTAACCCTCAGGGACCATGTACATTGGGCCAACCAGTTGTGTGGTGCTTTATTATGCCAACGTGTGCGGACCTTCCATAGTCGAATACCACAATACGTTGGGTTACCCGGCTGGCGCTTGAGTGGCATGCAATCCCTACAGGTTATCCGACGTCCAGTGTTGGATGGGTGCATTTTGATGAGTCCATCTGTCCACACAGTTAATCCAGGCCTGGTGGTTGTCGGTATGACTGAGGATGTTCTGGATGCTAGGCATATCATCGAGAGGTGTGTGGTATTATAGATAACAAGTCATCAAATCCTAGTCAGATGATCGATCGGGATCTAACGGTGCTTCCCACCGCTCGAATTGTATCATGGCACCAGTAATAGGAGGGGCTAAGAATTATCAGAGTATAGTAGAGAACAGGGTTACGAGGGAGTAACATAAGTTTAGGATCACTAGAGTTTAACTCACATCGCACTCTGTGTGGCTACGCGGGTTAATCGGATTAGGGCTGATTAACAGAACTTTCGGTGTGTCACCGGAACAGTTAATCTGGGATCCAGTTGGAGCTAGAGATCCTGAACCCTGAAGGTTCCATCCTGTCGTTGCGTATAGGAATTATTCCCCGACCTAGTTGGATATGTTGGATGCGAAGTAGCGCGATGGAATGCAAGCCCGGAGCCAGAGAACCTAATTCACATATGTTAGGGGCCATAGGGGTATTTTGGTAAATATTAAAATACGGTTCAGAATATATTGAATATGGATCTTAAAATGAGCGGAATAATTCCAGGAGCTTATAGGCGCTGACGGAACTCGATTCCGAGTAGCGCACCTCACTCAATTTCTCTCGCAGTGTTTCACTTTTCGTGAATGGTGTTTTCGTCCAGGCTTCACGATAGACACCTGAAACCCTAAAAATCGTCCCTCTCTCATCCTTATCTACTAGGGGCCGGCCCTAGTTTGCTTGAAGTAATAGAAGACCATCCCTATAAGAGGAATAGAGAGGGAGGGGCCGACCCTAGCTCTCCCCCTCCAGAAAATCCGACCCCCCTCTCCCTCTCTCCCTCTTTGAGGTTTCGACCAAGGAAGAAAGAGGAAGAAGAAGGAAGAGGAAGGAAGGAGAAGGAAGAAGAGAGAAAGAGAAGGAGGAGATCTCGCGGCTCGCCATCGTCTTCACAACGGATTCCTCCGTCGGCTCGTAGTCCTTGCACTCAGAGATAGGACTTCGAGGATTCCTCCCTTTGCAAAGGACAATGTGCTATCCGACAGCTTCCTTTGTGATTCAAGTGCGGTTCTTCATCGTTCTGTTCTCTCCAGATTATAGATCCACATGGTATGATGATTCTAAACACCTAATAGATGCATGCATGTCTTCCGTAGATCGTAGTATGCCTCTATGGTGTCCGCACATATGCTAAGATCATAGATTTGTATGCAGATTGTTTTGTAGAATTAATTATAATGAAACATACACCGTATGATCTTCGGATCTATCTTTTGCTTCCGGTGCGACTCTGATAAGCGGATCCAATTCCAACATTTTTAACTTTGACCCCCATTTTTATGTCTAGATTTGAGTTACACCCTCACTTCTAAAAATTTAACTTTACCCCTCAGTCTGTCACTTTAGTGAGCGACCTGTTAATAGTAAGGGTGTATCTCAAATTTAGATATAAAAGTGGGGATGTAATTCAATAAAAGAAAAACCAACTTTTAACAGGTTGTTAATGGTCAAATGAAGGATTGGGGGTCAAGTCAAATTTTTTTAAACGTGGGGTTGTAACTCAAATCTCATCATAAAAGTGGGGTGTGAGTAAAAAAAACCTATTATGATTTCACACCCAAGAAAAGTTGACAACATCCCATGTCGCTATCATCCATATAAATCCACTGACTTTTTGTAAGATAAGACAAACAGGGGTTTGAAGGGTCTTTTGTTGGAGTGCCACGTCAAGGGGCTTACTTGGGGTGTATAGAAGATGAGATCTAAATCATTTTCCTACTTAAGAATCCATGACTCCCAAAGAACCCAAGATAGCATGATGGGTACGTTCGGCGAGGAATTTTTCCCAAACAAAATAGCAGACTTCTATATGTTAACTCTTTCCTACCGAGAAGAGAAGGTTGTCATCAACATAAGCTAAGATCCCTAAAGCCTGGGAGTGGGTCTGAGGACGAACCTCGAGGAGATTACCTGAAGCCAATTGAGCGTTGATATTTCGTATAAGAATATCGAAGCCCAAAATGAAAAGGTATGGAGCTAGAGGATCGCCTTGTCGTAGCCCTCGCGAGAAGCCAAACCAAGGAGTTGAAAAACCGTTGAGAATAGTAGCAAAGGATGGGGAAGAGAAACACCCCAAAATCCAGTAGGTCCATAAAGGATGGAATCTCATCTGGGCTAAAACAGACCTAATGAAATCCCAGGACATCCGATCATAAGCATTGGTCATATCCAACTTGAGGGCCAATAAATGTTTGCTACAATGCTTAGTATCCATAGAGTGCAAGGCCCCAAAACCCGACCCACTTTTACGGTTGTAGTTTATCCTAGAATGTGCTTGGTTAATGAGAATGTAACGGCCATGGTTCAGCTTTCACTCTAAGGATCCCGTGCCCTATTTTCATGCCCCCCCCCCCCCCCCCCCCCCCCCCCCCCCCCCCGTCTCAGCTTCTAGGGAGAGAGGGGTAGGCGTCTGGGATCCATCATTTTGAGTAGGGGTGGCAATGGGTCGGGTTGTGTCCGGGTTCATGTCGTGTCTAGTTTCGTGTCGTGTCCAAAACCCCTATACCCGGACCCGACCCGTTTAACAAATCGTGTCTAGATCCTAAACCAGTACCCGACCCGCTAATAAACGGGTAGACCCGATAAGACCTGGTAAGACCCGTTTACCACCCGGGTCTATTCAGTTGACCCGATCCGACCCAATCCGACTCGACCCGACCTGACCCAAAAGACCCGCTGGTATTATATATTATAGTATCGGATTGCGGGTAGACTCGAACCGACCCGTTGAATACTAAACGGGCCTTTCCGGGTCTACCGTGTCCAGACCCTAAACCCGGACCCGACTCGTTTATTAAAAGGGTCTATCTGGACCCGACTCGTTTATTAAAAGGGTCTATCGTGTCGACCCGTTTACGACCCGAACCCGTTTAGCCCTGACCCAGACCCGCTAACTTCAGGTAGGGTTGTGTTGGGTCTGGCGTGTCGGGTTCGAAATTACCAGCCCTAATTTTGAGCGAGGCGACTGGATCCGTTAAAACTACATCAGTTGACTACAAAGTAACAAACCAAACAAATATAAAATATAAGCCGTAAGTGGTTTCGCTCAGTTGAAACTACAAATACGCCAGCCAAACACAGCCAGGCAAACCCTCCCGACCCCCACCCCGCCCCCGCCCCCGCCCCCGCCCCCGCCTTCATTTGTTCTGTTTGTTTTCTCCCTCTCACCGTGTTGCACCAGGCTGGATAGCCACCATGCATCCGACCAGAGGCATGCCACGGTCCTCAAATGTTGAAGTCCAAGACTGTTCGGTGGGACCGTGCGCACAGCTCCATGCGTTCGAAGGGTCGATAATGTCCGCACGCTACCAGACGATGGAGTCTGTTAAACAAATCCGAACCCCGCTGTCAATATGTACCCTTATTCTCTCCGGCAGTACGGACAAATGCAAGAATTCCCCACGGGGCTGCCTTTAAAAACCGATCGGGTACCGAATTCCATGTCGTCGTGCTATGAAGCGCGAGCCCGGATGTCGCTGTCGGGACTCCGTCGTCTCCCTCGGACGCCTCGCCTCGTTGGCTTTTAGCGACGGAGGGTGACAACGCGTAAGGTGTCCCCGCCGTGTCACCCCGGACTGATTGCGATCGGAGCGGATGAGGGGGGGGGGGCCAAAATTATGGGCACATTCAGTACTCCGTCAAAGTAAACAACAGTAAAGTAGATTTTTTGGTTTTTTTGGGGTTTAAGTTAAAGTTATATAGGTAAACAGTAAAGTAAATGTCCCTGATAAGAGATCGGTTTAAGAGGAAGGACAGCCACCAGATCCCTCCCGAACATGATGTAGCCAGAGCAAGTCCCACATTTTTTTTTTTTTTTGAGAACCCCTCCTGCGGGAGGGAGGGTTTGGCGGACCCCAACCAGAACCAATTAAAACTCAAGATAGAATGCTGTTACAAAATAATGAGGCTTCCTCCCCTAACTTGTCACGCCAAGGAATAATCCAAGTCCTGAAAAGAGAAGCAACCGACCTACGTAGATTCTCCTGCCCGGCCGAAGTAGCATTGAAGATCCGATTATTCCTCTCAAGCCAGATCACCCACACGATTGCCATGACCAACACATCCCAAGGTTTTCTGATTCCCAGCGGGACTCTCCTCCTCCTCCAGGAGCTCCAAAGACCTCGAAGAGAAAGCGGGTGCGAGGAAATACCGGCCTTGCCTTCGAAATGGTCCCACAGCTGCCGAGCGAAGGGGCACCCAAGTAACAGATGTGATGAGGTCTCCTCCTCCGTGCTGCAGAAGGTGCAGAGAGCGTCCGAAGCTTGGGGATGGTGCCTCCGCAACAAGTTCGCCTTAGTAAGAATCTTGTTCCTTGAGGCCATCAGAGAGAAAATCTGAACCTTCGAAGGCGCCTTCGTCCTCCAAATAGCCTTCGATGGTCGGTGACTCTGCACTCGAGGTAGGAGATGCTCGTAGAAAGATCTCACAGAGAATAGCCCAGAGGATGAGTAGTTCCACCGAACCGTGTCCCGCTCGGATCTGAAGGAAGCCGCCTGTAAAATCACATAAAGATCCTGCAGCTCCCGCCTACTGTCCCGATCTAAAGGAGCGCGGAGTTTAATATTCCAAACGATAGAACCCAGCCTCCGGCTCGCCTGAGATCGGACCGAAGCTCCCTTGTTCCGAGCCAAAGAGAAGAGGGACGGGAAGAGATGCTCCAAAGGCCTATCTCCGAGCCAAGTGTCCCGCCAGAATCTGATGGCCCTCCCGTCACCTAAGGAGAGAGTGGTCGCCTCCCTGTAGAGGTCCCTGACCTTGAGGACGCCTCGCCAAAAATGCAAAATTTTCCCAGAGACTCTACTCCGCGCGTGCAGTGGGGAGAATCTCCTGAAATATCGGGACAGAATAAAGTCCCACATATGACTTTTATTCATTTTTAATTAACCAAACTGACCCTGAGAGCATGTCCATCCGTCCTTGTCGTTACGTGACTCGATCCACGGATTTGCTATAGTGATATTTCTGTACCAAAATTTCATTTTTTGGGACTCGATTTTATAAAAAAAAAATTACTACAGTGATTTCATCATAGCAAAAAAAGTAATAATTTGCGCAGATTGTTACTCTACAAAGATTGTTACTTTTTTGGCAAAATTTTTTTTCTTGACTAGATTTCTCAAAAAAAATCTCGTGCATAGATTGTTACTCGACAAGATTGCTCTACTCAATTTGTGCTAATTGTTAATCTTTTGATATAGTGATTTTACTGTAGCAATGTAAAAAGGCAAGATTTCACAGAAATTTTTTTTGCTATAGTGATTTTGTTGTAGCAAAAGAGTAACAACTTCCGAAGGTTCTTACTCGTTTTGCTGCAGTGCTCTTACCATGCTCGAATCGGTTCCCACATGTACAGCTGCACGTAGGGGTGTTGCTCAAGTCTACAGCTAACTCATCATGTTGTCCTTCTTTATCATTAAAAATGATTTGTTGGAGGGACATATCACACATAACCCTTTTTTTATTCTGTAGGTTTCTTGGGTTGCGCTCAAGAGTTAGAACCTTGTGGACACTCGAGCCGATCGCCATGTCATTTATTTGGAGAATGCCTCCGTCGAGCTGACATCCGGTCGATGCCTCTTCAAACTCTCCTTTCTCCTCTCTTTCTCTCTCCCTAACACACATACATACAGACGCTAAATCATTGTACTCTTATCCCTCCCTTTTCCATGCTCCTCATTCCATGAATCAGAGCTCAAGGCCATCAATGGAGGTAGATGGACAACAATAGTTTCTTCTTTGTTGCACCGCCAGGAACCACCACCACCCGGAGAAGTATTGGAAACACACCGGCGGAGAAACTTTGATGTCGGAGCAAGATCCAACCTCCAAATTGCACCCGGTAGAAGATCAGACCCCGACGCCAACCAGAAGACATCAATCGAGTCGTGGAGTAATGCTGCCCAACTCTGGGTAGAGAACAAAAAATTGGCGCACTGGAGTCACTCCTATCTACATAGGGAAGGAAGGGGGCCCGATCCCACCATGGAAGTCGACCGGAACCAAGGCCTGGTCTCCCCGGAGCCGTCAACGGCATCGTTCGAGGAGTCCAAGAGAGCTAGGCGTTGAAAACCTAAACCTAGGGTCACGAAATGGAATGGTGAATGGGCAACAATAGTTAAGATCATGGTAGAACTTAGAAGTGATCCAAGTGAACAATGAGTATGCAATTTGCTCATGCTTGCACATAAGTATTGCCCGCTTTGCCCGTGACCACCCGAGGACTTCCTAGGAGGTCACCCATTATAGTACTACTCTCTCCCGAGCACGCAGTTCTTCAAAATCTGTAGCGACACACGGTTTTAAAACGCGTCTTCTATGTTTGGGTGGAAAAACTATATAAGTAGCTCAAGATCTCTTTTCCTCCAAACGATGTGGGGATAACTTGTGGCCTTGGACACTTCACCGCATTTCACCTCACCTCACCTCATCCATATTGGCATCAGAGTCTCAGGAGTCTGGGCTATTGGCTATTGAATCTTGGTCGTCACAATCCACCTCCCTTAAAGGTTGCACGTCCACGTGTAGGGTTAAACCCTCCCATTGCGAGGAGAACTAGCTCTAATACCATTTTGTAACATCTGCCCTAAACACATAAGATATTGTCTGCTTTGCTCGTGCTCGCACGAGAATTTCCCAAGAGGTCACCTATCCTAGTATGACCCTCGCTCGAGCACGCTTAACTATGAAGTTCTTATGGAATTTATAGCGACGCACGGTTTTAAAACACGTCTTTAATGTTTGGGAGAATAAATTATATAAGTAGCTCAGGATTTTCTTTTCTCTAGGTGATGTGAGGCTAACTTGTGGCCTTAGACACCTCATCTCATCCAACTTGGCATCACAACCTCAGTAGTCTTGGCTATTGACTATTGGACTTGGTCGTCACAGAACGACTATCATCGGGATACGTCATTCTACTTTTAAAGAATCGATAACGCATTCCAAGCAAATAGTATTTTGCCTCTGAGGTACTTCTCCAAACATCTATGAGTATACGATCTATTGAGGGACCATTGTGATTAATACGTTACTTGCTATATTACAACTCATGACAAAGATCATATATTGATCGTTAAGAATTTTCAATTTTGATGCTTTAGATCGATTCTATTCAATAATTTTTCTATTCATATTTTGAAGTAATACAACAATTAGCTCACTACTTTTTTTTTTTTTACAGCAACCATAGGGGATTTATTCATGGTGCCCCATATCCAAAGAAAAATCAATACCAAAATGATCCTCCACAATTCAACAAACCAGAGGAAGGCTCTTCCTCAAGAACAATAGGATTCGTATCGTTAGCTGTTAGCTTGGTAATATTGTTAGACATTAGCTTAGCAATATCGTTTGAGATGGAGGTAGGGTAGAAATTTGACTTCGACCCCATAGTAATAGTTGCGATATGATGAACCATCTGATTTGTGTCACACATCACATGAAGAGTCCGACATCAATGAAAAAGTTTCAAAAGTCTCATGCCCTCCATAATATCATTATCGATACACCAAGAAGGTCAAGGTGGAATCCGCCTCCAACAGGTAGCATTTAAACGAATTAGAAAAAGGATCCATTAGTTAGGGTCCATTTTTTTGGCTAGTAAAATAGGTTGGAGATTGGTTTTACCCAGGGAATTTTACTTTGTGCCATGTTCTTTTTTCCATTAGAGTCTACCAATATTGATCGGACATCAATTACCCACAACTCAGGGGGCATTTATTTTCCAAGCTACCTTACCACAACCCTATATATGTTGTTTTCTAGAGTCATCGTCCTTTGAAATCTAGACCATCCACCCCAGGGTTTCATCCCTTGGGGCCCATTTGGTTTTCGGACTCGCAAAGTAATGGCTAGTAAATTGGATATGGCCTAGTAAATCTTCTATATCAACTAGTAAATTTAATTTCCTTCTTGTTGTTTGTATTGACCAGTAAAGTAAACAATTACTTTTGGATGGCTGCAGCCTATTTGGATTGATCAGTAAAGTAAATCAAAAATTAAATCTATAGATCGCTCGGCGGTTGGTGCATGGCGGGGTGGCGGTGATCGGTGAGGCAGCGGGGCAGTGACGGCCGATGGTGGTGGCATCCCCTTGGTTCATCCCATGGCCCATAGATCATGGCTGTTGAAACTAGGATCACCACATGTCGCTTCCCAAATCGTCGAATCTATCACGGGAATCATGTCGTTGGCTGACTTGGCGTGGTCAACAGGGCCTTCAACTAGTAAATAAAAAAATTTACTTGGCTTTTTCAAAGTAAAGCCTTTTGGCTTCTAGTAATCCTCCTACCATTTAATTTACTAACTTTTTGGATCTAAACAGCAGCAAAGTAAAACTTTTACTTGATTTACTTTACTAGTTAGCTTGTTGACCAAATACAAATAGGCCCTTGTAGATCCTGATCATCCCATTGCCTAAAATGTTCTGAAATATCACATGTCACAAAGAACATCGGAAATAGATGTCTCATCATTTTACTAACTACAAAAGAACAATGGCCATTTATTTTCTTGAGACACCAAATGTGACCAGCATTAATGTCTCATGCAATTAAATTACCTTAGTAAAACATAAAAATCATTTGCCTATTAGAAAAAGATAAAATTTATTTGTTTTACTCGATCTTAATTTTTAATTCGGTGGGGCTACTTACAGTACACGAAATATCTAAGATAGCCCTAACTTAAATTTGAAAAAATACTCGATGTGTCCCCATTTCAGCCCTTCTCTTTTACTGATGGTAGCCCATGTCCATCGCCCCGTCACCAGTCATGTGCATGCCGCCACCGGCAACCCACCATTGCAGCGTCCTCCTATTTCCTCCTCCAACCTCCCCTTCCTCCTCATTTTTCTTCCTCTTCCTCCTTCTTTCTCTCTCTCTCTCTCTCTCTCTCTCTCTCTCTCTCTCTCTCTCTCTCTCTCTCCCCCCCCCCCCCCTTGCGTTCAACTATACTAGCTTGAATGCACTATTTGTGCATTAGGCCACCTCGGGTAGGATGTACAGAAGGTGGTATTTTACTCGATGTGCCCCCGATTCAGCCATGCTCTTTTGATGATGGTAGCCCATGCCCCCCACCTCGTCATCAGCCATGTGCATGCCACCATCGACAACCCACCACTGCAACGTCTGGGGGGAGGATTTCGTGTCGTCGTACGTGACCCTCCTCCAACAGTCAATTGAAGGTTTGACCCTTCGGGATGTGGCGTGCTTCGAAGCGCTGAGCTGTAACTTGCTAAGTTGTCACACAAGCACTGTATAATAGAGAGATAGAGAGAGAGTTGACACTAGATGTGGTAACGAAGTTCGGCCGAAGCCTACGTCTCCGTGCGATAAGACGCAACCTTTGAATCCACTATCTCTGAATGAAGTATAACTACTCTTGACAGACCAAGGAGTGCTTCTTACAAGATGATAGAGGGTGGAGAAGAAATATGAAAACCAAAAAGCTCAGGGAGCTCTGGAAAACCGAAAGTAGGATTATGGTTTGGATTTTTGGATCTGGATTATTTCACAGGGTTGGCTATTTATAAGGTTTTGGTTTATCTGGAAAATATTTCAAAAATATCCGGGGTTTGGTAAATACCCGAGGGCATTTACCAGACCCTAGATAGTACAAGTGGGCCCAGGCAGGGCTGCGGGTTCCACCGTCGTATTCGTGGGTTCCTGGCGGGGCTGCGGGTCCCACCATCGTGCTTGTGGGCCCCAAGCAGGGCTGCAGGTCCCACCGTCATGCTTGTGGGTCCCTGGCGAGGCTGTGGGTCCCACCGCTGTGCTTGTGGACCCCAGGTAGGTCTTCGGGTCCCACTGCAGGGCATTAGCTAGATTTTGCACCCACAACGTCCTCCTCTTTCCTCCTCCTTTTTCTTCCACCCCTTGCGTTCAACTATATCAGTATGAATGCACCCCTGTGCATTCTACTGGGATGCCCTAATGCACAGTGATGGGAGATAAAGGAGGAAGAAGAAGGGAAAGAAAACAGGAGCACGACTGTAGAAAATAAACGGGGCCTGCTTATCGTAAAAAAAAAGATGTGTTGACAGCTGCCTATGGTACTTCGTGGGATGCAGATAGCCCCAAGCTTTTTAATCAGCATCAGTGCTTACTCACATCAATAACTGTCGCACGTGCCGTGCCACCCTCGCTAGAGAGAGAGAGAGAGAGAGAGAGAGAGAGAGAGAGAGAGAGAGAGGTGTATGATTCTTGGAAGAGAGAGAGAGAGGGGTGATTGTTGGAAGTGATCTAGCGTGGACCCATACGGACGTCTTCTTGTTCTTTTCCTCCTGTTTTGTCTTTTGAGGAAGCTGAGGATTGTAGCATTTGGAAGTTTGGTCATCTTGCCATTCCAATCTCCAAATCATCACCTTCAAACCGTTGGTTGTTGAATTCTTTTTTGTTTCCTCCCTCCCTTCCTTTCTAATATCTCTCTCTCTCTCTCTAAAAAAAAAAAAGCCTTTTTCTTTCTCTTTGCGCTCCAAACATCCACCAAATTTCTTCCAAACTCTCCCCCCTCGTTGATATAACCAAATCCCTAAATCCCCCCCCGACCCTGCTTCAGACTCCAGCTAGGCTCCGCACCATGGCAAACTCGGTGTCGCCGACCCTGCTGAAAGGCCTGCTCCAGGAGGAGGGATCGTCGCCGGTGACGTCCACGTCGCTGTCGCCGTCGCCGCTCCAGCACTTCTCCCAGATGTCCATCTCCCCCTCCGCCCTCGGCTCCCCCTGCTCCCCCGCCGCCGCCGCCCCCTGGCTCCTGGAGCTCCGCTCCGACGAGCGCGGCCTCTACCTCATCCACCTCCTCCTCAACTGCGCCAACCACGTCGCCGCCGGCGCGCTCGACAAGGCCAACGCCTGCCTCGACCACATCTCCGTCCTCGTCTCCGCCGACGGGGACGCCATGCAGCGCGTGGCCGCGCACTTCACCGAGGCCCTCGCCCGCCGCGTCCTCCGCTCCTGGCCCGGCCTCTACCGCGCCCTCCACGCCCCCGCGCCCATCGCCGACTCCCTCCTCGCCCGCCGCCACTTCTTCGACCTCTGCCCCTTCCTCAAGCTGGCGTCCCTCGTCTCCAACCACGCCATCCTATCGGCCATGGAGGGGGAGAGGGTGGTCCACGTCATCGACCTCGGCGGCGTCGCCGCCTCCTCCGACCACCCCGCCCAGTGGCTGGCCCTCCTCCAGGCACTCAGCACCCGCCGGGACGGCCCGCCCCACCTCCGCATCACCGCCGTCCACGAGCGCAAGGAGCTGCTCGACCACGCCGCCATGCGCCTCTCCGCCGAGGCGGAGCGGCTCGACATCCCCTTCCGGTTCAACGCCGTCGTCGGCCGGGTGGAGGACCTCGACGTCGAGACCCTCAACGTCAAGACCGGGGAGGCGCTGGCCATCAGCTCCCTCCTCCAGCTGCACTGCCTCCTCGCCTCCGACGACGACGGCAGCCCCGGCCACCGGAAAAACTCGGGCGGCGCCTCCCGGTTCCAACGAATCGGACAGATGAATCAGTGCACGCTGGGGGAGCTGCTCCAGAAGGACATGGGGTCCAGCCGGAGCCCGGACTCGGTGACCTCATCGCCGGCGCCCTCGCCGAGGATGTCGAGCTTCTTGGCGTCGTTGTGGGGGCTGTCGCCGAAGATCATGGTGGTGACGGAGCAGGAGTCGAACCACAACGCGGCGACGCTGGGCGAGCGGTTCACGGAGGCGCTCAACTACTACGCGGCGCTGTTCGACTGCCTGGAGTCGACGGTGCCGAGGGCGTCGGCGGAGCGGGCGAGGGTGGAGAAGGTGCTGCTGGGCGAGGAGATCAAGAACATCATCGTGTGCGAGGGGTCGGAGCGGAGGGAGCGGCACGAGAGGGTGGAGCGGTGGGCGCAGAGGCTGGAGCTCGCGGGGTTCGGGAGGCTGCCGATGGGCTACGTCGGCCTCTTGCAGGCGAGGAAGCTGCTGCAGAGCTACGGCCGCCATGAGGGGTATGGGGTGAAGGAGGAGAATGGATGTTCCTTCATCTGCTGGCAGGATCGCCCGCTGTTCTCTGTTTCGGCTTGGAGTTGCAGAAGGTAATATTGGGTGATAATTTTTCTTTTTTTTATATATATATAAAAAAAAACTCTTTGTTCTCTCTTTTGTAAAGATTTAGTCATATTTAAAACTGCCAGCCTGCTTTTGTGTCTCTGTGAGGCATTTCATCAAGCATGTTCTGTGTGCTCTTTCTCTCTCTACATTTCGATGAAGAATTGGGTGACAAAAGAGTTTAAAGGAATGAAAAATCGAGATATCTCGTTTTTTTTTTATTTTTGGGTAAAAATTATTTTCTCCCTGTGTACCGCCATCCCGAGAAATGGGTGATATTTTCTAAAATTTCGCCAAAATATCTTGATTTTCTGGGATCCTGATATCCAACCGAAACTTGAGATTTGCTTCCTTGCAAAAGAGAGTAAGAAGAAGAAGAGGGGAAAAAAAAAGGTTCATATAGCTAGTTCTAATAAGAATTCATAGATCCGAATTATGATGCCTAGGATCTCGTGTAGATCGACGAAGAAGAAGATGGTGTGTATATGAGTACTGGCATGGCGAGAGAGATCTTTAATGTGGAGAAGCCCAAGGTTGTCGCCTTCCACTCCAAGCCCTAAGCCTTCCGTATGGATCTGTCACGTGATGAGATGTGTGAGAAAAGAGAGTCGTCGTTAGAGTGGAGCGGGAACTATAGCCGTATTTATAGGAAAACCCTAGTCTCTAGGCACCCATCGCGACTAGAAGACCTATCGAGTCCCATAAACCGTTTCTACACAATTAGGTGAAGTGACCAGCATCACCTAAGCTGTGAACTAGTTCTAGGTCTACACACAACTGGTCCACTGGGTCTCCCAAGCATGGATCCACCATGCACCTCAGTGGCCTACTGTGTTCCCTAGGGTCCTTTATTATATGTGTATTAACATATACCAAAGTAGTATTCTAATTAAAGCAATAACCAAAGTCATCTTTATTAATGTTAATACAGAAAATTCACGTTCAGGACACGCGAGCTACAACATGAATCACGTTCCCAATTAAGTGAATCCCCGCTACTCTCATCGCCACACGCAACGACAACTAGGATTGGTCCCGAAGCGAATCACGCGCCCCTTCACGTCGGATGGGGAAGGACTCTAGGAGCCCGTTGGAGTGCTCTTCAATCTCCACCCCCTACTTTGCCTATGTAGTAGCTAAAAGCTCCTTGAATAGGAAAGGCACCTATGAGCTTATTGGGCTCCCAACATCCCCTCTTTACCTATAATAGGGAATAATTTGGAGAAAAACCGCTCTAACCGGCTCACACTGCTTACTCTATAGTAGTTATTAGCCATTGCTCTCGTCACATGCAACGGTTGGGGGGCTTTCGCTACTTTGTGGTCCTCACATCATTCAATCGTTTGAGTGCAACAACTGGCCGAGGATGGTTGGGGTCCGAAAAAAAATATGTCATAGCAAAAGAAGTAGGGAAGTCACTAGGGGCCTATTTGGATACGCTCCAAATCCGGGATCGTAGGAGTCCAGAATCCCTAAAAAGACGGAGAGCTTGTTTGGATACAATTGGATCCTAAAGAAATGTTTCTTCCGAGAACCCAAAACGTACTCCTAGAAGCCATTTTTCCGAAGCCCAAAACCCTCCATAGTCCTTTGGGATTTTGGGCTCCAAGAATCCCAAATTAGAATCCTATCCAAACAGGGCCCAGAAGTCCATTGGAGTGTTTTTCAATCCCAAGTCCCTATTTTGCCTCCGTGGACGCTATTAACTCCTAGAATTGGGATGACACCAAGAGTCCATTGGAGATGCTCTTAGTAGGTAATGTGCGACACAAACATATATAAACCTGCCATAAAAGTAAGAGATTTACCGGCCACAGAGATGAGAGGGAACCCACAGGATTTTATTACACAACCTTCCAGCAGTGTTTTGAAAACCGGACCGGACCGGGCGGTTTGATCGGTTTGGGCCAGAACCGGAACATGTTTCGGTTTGGTATTTGATAAACCGGTTTGTATGTTAACCCAGAAATCAAACCTTGCCATTGAAGAATTTAGTAAATATCTAGTTAAAAAAATATATTTTCATGTGGCTCAAAAGGTCGAACTACCGGTTTGAACTGATTTGGTCCGAACCGGATGCCTTTTCGGATCGCCTTCGGTTTTGAAAACACTGCCTTCCAAATGGGCGGCAATGTTTTGCGACTGCGATGTGGCCTCAATCACTGCATGGGACAATATAATTAATGATTTATTTATTAGGGAAAAAAGGATTGGCTTGGCACGACGGTTAGGCCATCATCCCATAGAGGTGGGGGTGTGCAGATCCAAACTAAACCGACCAAAGCAAACCAAACCGGTCGGTTTTGATCGGTTTCGACACACTCAATGGATCGGATTGGATTGGGTTTTTAAAAAACCGACATGATTGGTTGATGGATTTGTAAATCTAAAACCGACCTAAACCAAGCCGAGCCGGCATATGTATATACATATAGTATTTTATTAAATGTATCATATGTCCCCATATACCCTTGCTATCAACAACCTTTGCAATATTGTAGGATAACTCAAAACCAATTAAAAATCTTATTTAGGCTTAATGACTTGATAACAATTATTGTTTTTTAAGTTGAAACTAAGTCTTAATAGAAGGAGGGAAAAAAAAAGCCTAATAAGAATATGGGCCAAAGCCTAAACCGATCATCCAATCCAATTCAAATCGACTTTAATTGGATCGGATCGGATTTGATTCCAACCTCATTTCGGTTAGGATCGGATTGAAAATTCTCAAAACCGACCAAGGTTGAATCAGTTTGGGTTTTACATAAATAGGTTGGTTTCGAACTGATGCACACCCCTACATAGAGGGGGTCCTGGTTCTTGTGAATCACGACTCGTATTCCTATTGGCAGAGTAGTAGTAGGAATTCTAAGAAACCAGTGCACTGGGAGGTGCATTGCACGTGCAACAGTTCCTGATCTATGGACCCATTTACACATATACAAATTAAAAATAACCATTTTAGTATAGGATATAGACACATGAAATATTGATAGGGGCATAAAGGCATATTGGTAATTTTCATCGGCCCACAAGAATGCAACACTTCGTTCCTTCGCTTTTGTTTTAATGACATACGATCCAAATATGGGGTACATGTACACTATATATATGTCAAACTATATTATCTACACATGTTAGAGAGACAATTGGGTTTCGGTTTCAGATATGGGTATTGAGGTATCCATACCCATACCTGAAAGTTAATCAGATAGAGTTCCTATACCCAAACCTTAACCAAGACTTGTAAAAAGTATTAAGGTACCCATACCCAAAATTTAATAGGGTAGAGTTCTGATACTCATATCCTACCAGATAGAGTTTCTTTACCTCTACCCTACCCAAACCTTGTACAACCCATACTATCATACCCAAGCCTTGTAAAAACCTTATAGAACTCATACCCATACCCATACCTGAAACTACATTTGTACCTAAATCCGTACCCGATGTTTCTGGTCCAGGTTGGGTCACCAATTAGAGGGGTAATTGGGTTTCGGGTATGGGTATTGGGTTATCTATATCCATACCGTAAAGTTAATCGAGTAGGTTCCTATGCTCATACCATACCCAAACATTTCCCTTGATGTTGTTTTAAAACATAGGATTGAAAAGGATAATACGAGGAACAAAATGTAGGATGGAAGGAAGAATGGATTAGTGGGATTGCCCTTCCCATTATAGGCTTTACAGCCCTTGTTTTTTTAATGGGTAAATAAGATTCGATTAATTAGTGGCAAAAAAGAGAAGGGCAAAATGGAAAATAAAGTAGGATGGAAGGATTGTTATTCCCATAATAGTCCTCGGTTTTTTAAATGGCTAAATAAGACTCAATTTATTAGTGGCAAAAGGGTAATATTCTTAGATGATATTTGTGATTTATGTAGGGATAAAATGGGAAGGGCAAAAAAGGCATGTTATGGTCCGAGCCATTGTGTTTATTTTTATAACATATGATTTAAAATACTAGGCATGGACTATATAAGGTGAAGGGTAAAATGGAAACACATGCAAAAGGATGGAAGGACGGACGCAAGGACCCAAAAAGTGTGGATTTATCGGGGGGGGGGGGGGGGGGGGATATGAGGAATGTAGTATAGTCAACTGGTCTGCCAACTTTTGGTTGCCAACTTGACGTGGCACTCGATCACTACGGTCCATTTGCCTTGACAGTTACGGCTGAATGTGAATTCATCGGAAGGAGCTATATGCAACGAACGGGTGTGGTGACCGTGGCACTCCAAGTTGGCAAACGAGTTGAGTATATAACATTTTCCAAGAAATATCGAGGAAAAATAATTGTGCATGAAAATATAGGGATTGTGTAACAAGGGTATATAAGTCATCAAAAGTATCCAAATGGAGTTTGTCCTTATAGTTTGGTACTCCTCTGTTGGGGATCCAGCCTATGAGTTCGTCCTGTTAGAGACAGTGTGATGGCGCCCCACTTTCGAGTTTGTTTGGCTCACAAGTAAAGTAATCGCTTGCTTGGAATTCAAGCCAAGTAACCCGGTTAGCCTCTATAAGAGGAGGATGACATGCTCGGATTCGGATACGCTGAGCGTGATGGCTAGTGCGACGAAAGAAAAACCTTAAACGAGTCGATGTGGAGATCGAGAGCCCGGGAGGACGTGCGGGCGACACCTCGCCCCCGGGGTGCCATGGAGTGACGGATGGAGGGCCCCTACTCCACCGGCAACCGACGAAGATGGGTCCCCAGGAGGGGTCTTGCACGGTGGGTGCCCGAGCACCCACAGTCGACGCTTGGGTGAACTTGCTGGCAAAAAGAGACCAGCAGCTCGAGCTCCTGGGAGAAATCTACAGCAGTAAGCCTGGAGGAGGCCGTGGTGGAATGTCTCCCCCCCCCCCCCCCCCCCCCCGGGTTGTTCGTGGTGATCGATGGAGGGTGGTCGCGGGCTCACCCTGGACCCGAGAGATCAACACTGACGAGGAGACTGGCTTTGACTACGAACGACGACCCAGATGGATCGTGGAGGAGTATCACGATGGCATGACACGTGCGGGTGCCTGGATCAAGGAGGAGCACCTCGATAGCACGGGAGCCATAGATCGACAACTATTCCAGCCGCTGACGAGCGGATTGACTGGGTTGCCAACTAGTGGCTAGTGGAAATGCTGATGGGGATCGGTGCGAGTCCATCCACGACGGAGGCGACGACAACGGTTGTAGTGGCGGCAAGCACAGCTGCAAGTTCTCGACGGATGATAGAGGTACTGAAAGGCATTAAGTGCCTTCGCATGGAGTGCAGGAAAACATGGCAACCAAAAGCACTGGTTGCACAAGGGTTGCAGTGGGCACAGTTGCAGTCAGTAGTGTGCTGGGCTATCGATGGACAGTGGAGGAGGCACTAACATGTGCGAAACTGGAAGTGCCGACAGGCACCAGACTGAGGCGCCGAGGGGTGCACGGTTGCATGATAGACTCAGTCGTGGGCACACCTATTGGATGCTAGGCGTGCGAAGGCGTCGACGGACTCCGAATGCTTCGAGATTAAGAGCAGTGGCCTAGAAGAGTCCACATGAACGACTGCTGGCAACAATGTGCAAAGCCAGGTACATGTGGCTTCCAGGCATCGATGAGTGGCTTGGCGAAGGCTCCGTGATTGAGAGCATGGGCCTAAGGGGAGCCCACATAAGACGTTGACAGACGCGAGCGTCAACGGACGTGAGGCGAGTGTAGCTGCCAACTGCCGAGGCCATGGGCATGCATGCAGGACGACGGACGTGCGGAGTGCGTCGATAGATGTGATGGTCAACAGACGCTGGGCAAGTACTATTGGCACCCACCGAGGCCAACATGCCTACGGGACGACATGCATGAGAAGCGTACCGATAAGTTCCAAGTCCTTAGCACTGCTGACGTGTGGTGGTTCTGTGCCAATGGACGCAGAAGGTGTCACGCAGAGCACGGGCTGCGATGTTGTAACGGATCGTCGATGGGCGATGGACCGAAGAGTCAGTGTGTAGAAGATGGCCATACAGACCATTTGCGCTGGTGCGTGGTGTATCGTCACCATGAAGAACTTGTAATCCGTAAATCTAGCCTGATTGTGGATGAATCACGTTTAAATTTTTTTTGACTATGTCTCTTTTCCATATCGTGTACGTATTTTCTGCCATAATTGGTATCAGAGCCAAGTTGCGAGAGAAAACAGAGTCAGTAGAGAATCCAGAGCCAAGGGAGCAGATCATAGTTGGCGCAACTATTTGCAGAGCTGGCCGGTACGACTGTAGGTGCGAAGTCCTGCTTCGGAAGGCCTCCCTCGTGGTTTGGAGGGAGAAATTGTTGTGGATCCAGCCCGTGAGTTTGGCCGTTAGAAACGCTACGATGGACCCCCACTCCTGAGATTGTTCAGTGCACAAGTAAAGTAATCGGTTGCTTGGAGTACAAGCCAAGCGACCTGGTTAACCTCTATAAGAGGATGAGGGCGTCCTCAAATCCTTAGACGTTGGGCGTGACAATTAGTAAGACGGAGGGGAAACCTTAGAGAAGTCGATGCGGAGATCGAGAGAGATTTTCCAATAAGGTAGGTAGTAAAAGTTAATAAAAGAGTTTCAGAAAAGAAGAAGGATAAATACTTTGCATGCTTCTGTATACAAGCCCTTCCAATAGCTACTCATATTGCATCTGCCCTTCGGTGTACAAGTTGGAGGATCCATACGATTCATTGGTGCATGAACCAAGGGCGACAGAGCACTCTGAGAATCTATAAAAGCGTGTGTTCGGTTGCTGGTAAAACACAGAAAATGAAAAGAGATACTAGATTTCTTGCAAAACTGTGTGTTTGGTTGATTGAAAAGTGTGGTCCCAACAGAAAAATAATTTTCCTGTGGAAATTAGTTTTCTATCAAGTTACAAAAAATTTTTTGCCAAAAACACAAAAAAAACATGAAAAAGGAATAAAAAATTTAACTTTCCTTTATTTTTTAGACAACCAAACAGTAGCAAGAAAATTCGCTTTTCTTTTCCTTTCATTTTTGATAAATTCTTTTCTTGCAATAACTTTCCTAGCAACCAAACAAAGCCCAAAGTTTTCTCTTCAAGTTCAAACAAAGCCTTAAATGAGGCATGCACGCATGCTACACACGCTTAAAGAGGAGAATGTGGAGGTGGGAAGAGAGCGTCTATAATTTCGGCTCCACGGTTCATGGGAAGAGTCTCAAAATTAGTTTAAAATAAATGATCAAAATACCCTTGTTATTATCAACATGTAATATGGTTTGTGCTTGAATGTAAGGGTAGGCGAGGGTATTGCCTCATTTTATCATAAGGATGCCCAATTCTCTTTATATAGCAAAGATTATTACTGTTGCAATAAATTAAGGGAAGAAATTGAACATTCTTACAAGGAAGCATATCTAGATGAGTGAATCACACTCACTCAAGATTCTACACTTCTTTGGACGGCTGTAATGCTATTTGTGCCAAGTAATGTGCATCAAATCCATCCAGGCATTGCCCGGGTTTCTTACTAGTTTTTTTTATATAGCAAAGTTTATTACGGCTATAACATATTAAGGGAAGAAATTAAACATTCTTACATGATAGTAGACGAAAACGATTCTAACACAACATACCGAAATTGGCTATACAACGGATCCAAATTATTCGAGTAGATACCTATAAGAGTAAATTTCTCCTCCTCCCTTTCCGTCCATGCTTCCGTTAGTGCTGGTTAGCCTAGAAACCATAATTGAGTAAATATAAGAAAAGAAAAAAAAATCTAAAATATGGGGGGAAAATCGGGCATGACTCTACTTTTTACTAATTACTTTTATTATATTTTTTTAAAGATTATATTGTTTTAAATCTGTCTGGCCCCAATAATATTTTGACGGGACGAATCCAAACACCTTGGATTGGGGTTGAACTAAAAGAGAAGAAATTGTCTTCACCAGACCCTCAGAGTTGTCACAGCTTGGTGCTAGCAACAACCACCACCATCATACCTAGGGGTGTAAAAAAATCCATAGACCCGAACCTGGCCCGAAAGTCAACGGCCTGAGCTCGACCTGACTCGGCCCGAACATATCATGGGCCAGGCTCGGTTCTCCTCCTTGAGCCCGAAGCCCGGCCCGAAAGGAAGTCCGAAAGCCCGGCCCAATATAACCACTGTGTACTTATTATATATATACAAAATGGGTCTAATAAATTTTTTTAAAAAATTGGTACAATGGTTGTAGCATCTCTAAATATCTTAGAGGTTGAGGTTTCAAACCTTACCATGTGCAAGTTTTTTTTTATTAAGAACCATTTTTTATCCCAAATCTGACCCGGCCCGGCCCGGCCCGGTCCGAAATTTCAAATATATGTATAACCGGGCCGGGCCCGGCTCAGACCCTAGGCCTGGCCCGACCCGACGAACTCGACGGGTGCACCCGGGCTTCACATCTCTAGGCCCGACCCGGCCCGAAGTATTTTGGGCCTGGCTCGTTTTACACCCCTAGTCACACCGACAGAACCTGAAAGGGAGGAGACCTCGCTAGGATCCCCAACAACGCCACAACCCGGCACAGGCAAGCATTACCACCGCCACACCGGCGGAATCCATTTTACCAAAGAAATAGGATACTTCTATATGTTTTAATAAGCAATATATTCATATAAGGAAATTTCTAGACTATGACAAGTGCAACTAATGTTAATGTATAAGCTAGTTTATAATTTTCTATGTAATCGGATCGGGTTCGAGTCGGGGTAGGCTAAACCTGATCCCGTACCAAATCTGATCGGTTTTTTTTTTTTTTTCTTTCAAACAATCCCAAACCCGCCATACTTATTTAATTCCAAAAACCCATCCTAATCGGGTAGGGTAGCACACTAAACTTGTTTAATTGCCGTCCCTAATCTGAGTTGACCAAAAGAGTATGTTTTTTTTTTTTTGAGAAAAGAAACATTTACCTATGTCCTCTGATTCGAGTGTGGCACCAGATCGGTGTGATCGGACGGTGTGAGTGGTTGATGGTTAGCTTGGTGATCTCGCGGTTTAGACAGGTATAGGTTTTTTTTTTGGCAAAAAAAAACCAACCCCTTCATATATGTATCATCCATTTTCTACCCTGATAGTGTTGGTGAAAATAGAATGGATAACACAGAGATAAAATAAGAATGAAAAACAAGGAAATGATCCGAGGCACGCTTGGCGCTGACTTAAGAATAGATATTGCCGCCTTTAAGTGCACAGGCTTATTTGGCAAACTACTCCCAAGATACAACGGACCGTCAGATTCCTTAACGTGCACAAGAACTAAGGAATCTCCGAACTCAAGGATTACAATCACAACTGTTGTCCAAGACTTAAAAAATAAGAAAGAAAACAAAACTCTATGTCTCGGTTTTCCCGTGTCTCTTTCCAAAGCCCTATTAGTCCCTATAAAGTTACGAACAGTGCACATAGCACCCATTCACCTATTGGATAGAGGTGTGACCCTTCATAGGGATGTGTCCCTCGTATTGGAATGCAAAATTCAAGAGATGTTATTCCCAACTCCTGAAGAGTCGCACGAAAACCCATTGGACCAAAAGGTGCATTGATTCACTAGAGACTCACAAAAACCCATAGGACCAAAAGGTGCATTGATTCACTAGAGGCTCATCGTACCATAGCACTCAAGTGCTGCACTTTGGTTGGCCAAAAGGATGTAAAATGAATTCAATATTCAAACACCCTCATAAAAGAGTGTGTGTACCAAGTCAAACAAGTACACCACCATAACAAGACTTGTGGGACCCAATTTCCTCTTACAAAATAAATAACACTCAAAAGATTCAGCCAAAAGAGACAAAAGGATAAAAGGGTTTGGATTCCCAAAATCATATACAATAAAATTATAAATATTAAAATCAACCAACATTTCCCCACATGATTTAAATATTTAAAACAATAAAATTTGACAACAGTACAATATGTTTTCAAAGATGGGTATCTTTTGGATTTGAACCCACTTCTAGTTGATATAATTCCATCTATGCAAGTTCTAAGTAACCGAAGTTTTGAACTTGAACCCATATACATAGATTTTATTATATCGAACATCATACTGTAAGATCGAGCTTGAGCTCTATCAGTGGTTCGCATTACGGCCTTGCGACAGTATCTTGAATTCATGAGTGGTCTAGAGAATAAGCCTCTCAAATTCTCATAGATTGCGGCCTCACAGTCACACTCATATAGGTGTTTGTCTCCAAGGATATCCTGCCATATCCTGCCTTAAAGGCCTTGACAACATTTAGACATTAGTCTTCCTTAACATCTGCAGGTGAGCATAGAATATTAGGAGGATTATTTTGTGCTCCACTGGTCACCCAATTAGCTTGTTTTTCCCATTGAACCTTAATCCCGGGATCTCCGTTCAATAAGGTTGGGTTTCTGCTAACGGTGATTTATGATATAGGCTTTAGGTCTTTAAGACCTATCCTCCTAGAAGAATTAAGGACTTGTCCTCTTGACAATCCTTTAGTAAGATGATCTGCTAAATTATCCTCCGACTTTGTATAAATTAGAGTTATTACCCCAGTCGTATCTAGCTTTCTCAAAATCTTATACCTTAACTCTATATGTCTAGAATTTTTAGAGTTATGGTTCTTACTCTTAATCTTTGCTAGAGTGGCTTGGTTATCACAGTGTATGAGAACCCCAGAAATTGGCTTATCTATACCAGGTAGCTCGGATAATAATCCCTTAAGCCATTCAGCCTCACTTCCAGCTAACTCGAGAGCCACTAACTCGGCCTCCATTGTCGACCTTGTAATTATGGTCTGTTTAGAAGATCTCCAAGCCACTGCTGCACCTCCTAAAGTGAATACATATCCACTAGTGGCCTTGGTTTCTTCAGAATCTGAGATCCAATTAGCATCACTATACCCCTCAAGCACAGTTGGATCTCCAGTATATAATATACTATACTCCATGGTTCCTTTAAGGTACCTTACGAGTCTAATTAGTGCAGTCCAATGAGAATCATCAGGATTATTAGTGTATCTACTTAATCTTCCTACAGCATAGGAGATGTCTGGCCTTCCGGAATTAGCCAGATACATTAAACTTCCTATTAGCTGTGAATATTTAAGTTGTGATACAGCATCCCCACAATTTTTCTTTAATTTTAAGCTTGCATCATAAGGAGTACTTACTGGCTTATAATCATAGAAACCAAATCTTTTTAGAACCTTTTCCACATAATGAGATTGATGTAGAGATATACCACTTGTAGTTCTTGTAAGCTTGATACCTAAGATTACATTTGCAACTCCAAGATCCTTCATCTCAAAGTTAGTACTCAATAATATTTTAGTTTTCTTTATATGATCAATATTATTGCCAAAGATTAGAATATCATCTACATATAGGCACATAATAACAAAAGAAGAACCAAAATATTTCCAATATACACATTTATCAGATTCGCATATAGAAAAACCATTGGAAAGAATTACACTATCAAACTTTTCATGCCATTGTTTTGGTGCCTGTTTTAACCCATATAGAGACTTCACTAATTTACATACTTTCTCTTCCTGTCCTTTGACTACATATCCTTCTGGCTGTTCCATATAAATTTCTTCCTCTAAAACCCCATTAAGAAATGCGGTCTTAACATCCATTTGATGTATCTCGAGGTGATATGATGCAGCTATTGCAATTAGCACTCGAATGGTAGTCATCCTAGTTACAGGAGAATATGTATCAAAATAATCAATACCTTCCTTCTGCTTAAACCCTTTAGCCACTAGTCTAGCTTTGTACTTATTTATGGATCCGTCTGAATTGAGTTTCTTTTTAAAGATCCATTTGCATCCAATTGGTTTGATCCCAATAGGAAGATCTGTCAAATCCCAAGTACCATGAGCCATTATAGAGTCCATTTCACTCTTGATGGCTTCTTTCCAAAATGAAACTTCAGAGCTAGACATGGCTTCTCCATAGGTTATAGGCTCACTCTCAAGAGAAAATGTATAAAACTCATCACCGAAGTTTTTCTCAACCCTAGGTCTTTTGGACCTTCTAGGTTCAAGACATAATTCCGGCTCTCTAGTTTCTACAGTTTTCTCAGAAGATTTTGAAAGAAAGGAAGTCGTAGATATGGAAGAATTATTCGTATTAAGCATAGGAAATATATTTTCAAAAAATACAGCATCATTAGATTCCTTAATAGAGTTAGGAGCATACTCAGGATTATCAGATTTTAAAATAAGAAATCTATATGCATGACTATGAAAAGCATAACCAATAAAAATGCCATCAAAAGTTCTTGGTCCTAGTTTGTCAATCTTAGAGTTAGGGATTTTTACCTTAGCAAGGCATCCCCATACTCTCAAAAAATTCAAACTAGGTTTTCTACCAAACCAAAGTTCGAAAGGGGTTTTGTCCTGCTTTTTGAAAGGAACTCGATTTAGAACATTATTAGATGCATATAATGCTTCTCCCCACAAGTTCTTGGGTAAACCAGAACAAGTTAACAAAGAGTTTATCATCTCTATAAATGTTCTATTCTTTCTTTCTGCCACACCATTAGATTGTGGCGAATAAGGTGCTGTGGTTTCATGGATTATCCCATTACTTTCACAAAACTTATTAAATTCAGCAGAGCAAAACTCACCTCCCCGATCGGTTCTTAACCGCTTAATTTTCTTTTCGGTTTGGTTTTCCACTTCAGACTTAAAATTACAAAATTTTAGAAATACTTCATCTTTTGATTTTATCAAATACACATGACAATATCTAGAAAAGTCATCTATAAAAGTTATGAAATACCTTCTACCTCCCCTTGTTAGGACTCCATTTAACTCGCATATATCACTATGAACGAGTTCTAGCAATGTAGTAGAACGACAAACAGAATAAAATGATTTTCTAGATTGTTTTGCTTGTACGCAAATCTCACATTTAGAATCAACTATAATATTAGACATAGGAATTAAACCTAATTTCATCATTCTTCTAATAGTATAAAAATTAACATGCCCCAGTCTAATATGCCAAATATCAGAAGATTCCATATTTAAAAGCATAGACGATGAAGCATGCTTAATTTTATTAGATAGAATACTCAATTTAAACAAGCCATTACATAAATATCCAAGACCAATAAAATTATTATTTTTAGAAATAATAAATTTGTTCGACTCAAATACAAGTTTATAGCCTTCTTGGCTTAAGACCACACCACTAACAAGATTCTTCCGAATTTCAGGCACATATTGCACGTTGTGAAGAGTAATCACGTTCCCAGATGTGAAGCGTAGATTCACATTCCCTTCTCCTAGCACGTGTGCAATAGTGGAGTTCCCCATGGTTACAGTTCTTCCTCGGATATCCTGATATGATATAAATGAGGAGAATTCAGAACACACATGAATATTTGCACCTGTATCAACCCACCAATCAGTAGGTTGATAAGTCAAATTTACTTCAGGTTTAGATATTTCTAACCTTAAATTTGATACCCCAGTGGTAGTGCTGCATATCGTATTTGCCTGAGGAGTAAGAGCAACACTTCGAGATTGTTCTCCAATCTCCTTATCCTTTCTTTGTCGGCATTGTTTGGCAAAGTGACCAGACTTGCCGCACACCCAACAAGTCTTCTTGTTTTGATCTTTCTGGATCTTGCCAATTGGCTTGAACTTATTTTTTCCTTTCTTGGATTTCTTTGGAAAAGACTTATTCTTAGATTGAATAAAATTAGCCATACCTCCTTGCTCATGAGTAGGAAGCGGTTTGTGCTTGATTCGATGCTTCTCCTCTATCTGAATCGCCATTATGAGATCATCAAGTGTCATTGCTTCTCTTTTATGCTTGAGAAGGATTTGGAAGTCACTCCAGGATGGCGGAAGCTTATCGATCAATGCCGGTACTTGAATACGTTCATCGATGGGAATACCTTTGGCTATGATCTTCGTCACCAAGTTTTGAACTTGATGTACTTGCTCTATCACGGGCTGATCATTGACCATCTTGAAGTCAAAGTACTCTCCCACTACATACTTCTCTTCTCCAGCATTCTCTTGCCCATATTTCTTCTCAAGGGTTTCCCACAACTCTTTGGAAGAAGGTGTCTCACAATAAAGATCATAAAGAGAATCACTCATAGCACTCAGAATATGTCCATGACAAGAATAATCATCTAGATTGAATTTGACAACCTTCTCAGAATCGGATTTAACAGTTTCACCATTTTCAGAAAGTGTTGGAACACTAGAAGGTATGGGATCAGATATCACATAGAAGATATTCAAAGATGAAAGCCAAAACTTCATACGGCGTTGCCACCGTTTGAAATCTTTGCCATCAAAAATTTTGGGTTTGAGGGACCTATCAATCTTATCGGATCTCTTGGCACAATTATCCATACTAGCCATAGAAGGCAGTATCTATTCTTAAATTGTTGGTGAAAATAGAATGGATAACACAGAGATAAAATAAGAATGAAAAACAAGAAAATGATCCGAGGCACGCTTGGCGCTGACTTAAGAATAGATATTGCCGCCTTTAAGTGCACAGGCTTATTTGGCAAACTACTCCCAAGATACAACGGACCGTCAGATTCCTTAACGTGCACAAGAACTAAGGAATCTCCGAACTCAAGGATTACAATCACAACTGTTGTCCAAGACTCAAAAAATAAGAAAGAAAACAAAACTCTATGTCTCGGTTTTCCCGTGTCTCTTTCCAAAGCCCTATTAGTCCCTATAAAGTTACGAACAGTGCACATAGCACCCATTCACCTATTGGATAGAGGTGTGACCCTTCATAGGGATGTGTCCCTCGTATTGGGATGCAAAATTCAAGAGATGCTATTCCCAACTCCTGAAGAGTCGCACGAAAACCCATTGGACCAAAAGGTGCATTGATTCACTAGAGACTCACAAAAACCCATAGAACCAAAAGGTGCATTGATTCACTAGAGGCTCATCGTACCATAGCACTCAAGTGCTGCACTTTGGTTGGCCAAAATGATGTAAAATGAATTCAATATTCAAACACCCTCATAAAAGAGTGTGTGTACCAAGTCAAACAAGTACACCACCATAACAAGACTTGTGGGACCCAATTTCCTCTTACAAAATAAATAACACTCAAAAGATTCAGCCAAAAGAGACAAAAGGATAAAAGGGTTTGGATTCCCAAAATCATATACAATAAAATTATAAATATTAAAATCAACCAACAGATAGTGGGTACCAATCCCAACGGGTTGCCCAAAACCAATAGGTCCGAGTAGAAAGGAGGGGATATAAGGGCGGACCGAAGTTCCACACGGAACTTGATGTGCCCATGTCCGGTCTCCGGTGAACATCAAGACTCCGGTGACGAGGACGATAATGGCTAGAATCGTGTGGGCTATATGGGCTTTCCCATCGTTATTTCTGCAATGTCACACCTTGTAAACAGTTGCCACACTTAATAGATGGTGTTTTGATTGATGAGAGGCAGAGTGCATATTCATAGTGAGAGGAAACTTTTCTTTTCTATTGGAGCAATGCTATTCGTACCGAAAGCTTTTACCTATCTCTTACACAGAAATGATGTGGCTCTTTGCCTATCGGTCAGGATTGAGTGTGATACACTAGTCAGGACTGAGTGAAACAGATAACTGTGATTGCGACATGTCATTATGTGTGAAAGATTCAATAAAAGCTTTTCGGGCAAATTGTATCTTCCTTTCTATTGGCAATCTTTGCATGCTTACCTACCAAGATTAGAAACTTCGAAAATCTAGTTATGGATGCATGCAAAGCATTATCATTGATCTATCTATTCCGAATTGCAAAATTCGGTACCATACTGAAATCATCTCCACCATCCATCTCATTTTCCTTGCATCCTAGCGATGGAAGCAGTATTAGGGGCCATGGATGAACCCTATATAGGAATCAATAGGATTATGCCTGAGATCCTCCATAAGGCCATCCAATGGTCACTGTATAGATATTGCAGATGAGGACAAGGAGGAAGAGTTTCCACCTCTTCGACATGCCTCCCTCCTCGTTGATGCCTCCATTTCGACCCTTGATGTGCTGTCTCCCTCCTCTCCTCGACCGCCTCCCGCATGATCGATCCCTTTCCTTTTAGAGAGAGAGAGAGAGAGAGAGAGAGAGAGAGAGAGAGAGCAGTGATGTGGGGTTGGAGTCAATGGACACGATGTGAGAAAGAAGGGGTTGGGAAGATCATGGTGAGTTAGAGAGAGATGAGACATGGAGAGGAAAAAAGAGTATGCCTAATGGGCTATTCATAGCCCTCTGATACATTTAAGGGCCACCCAATAAGCTGTCCGATCATCTAACTGAATAGGAGAGAGACCGTGCAAATATCAAATATTTGGGGGGGGGGGGGGGGGGGTTGCAATCTGAGCATTTAGGCAATAACGGGCAATTATCTCTCTTCACCACATCATTGTAAGGGGCAATCCAAGCGTTTAGGCATCTTTTCTCTCTTCACGATTATATATATATATATATATATATATATATATATATATATATATATATATATATATATATATATATATAGGATACGGGGTATAGGTTGGTGGCCTATTTCAACGAAATGGGCAGCCGCCCATTTGACACCTTTAAGAGTCTTAGAATGTGCTGATTTTTTGTGAGCATATGCATCTTACCTTAGATAGCACACCCACAAAAAATCAGCACATTCTAAAACTTTTAGGGGCATCATATGTTACATTTCAGATTAACGGTAACAACAGACGTTCGATAAAATTCTTAACATTTGAAGCCCCTAGGAGTCTTAGAATGTGCTGATTTTTTGTGGGTGTTCTATCTATGATAAGGTGCTTATGCTCACAAAAATTCAGCACATTCTAAAACCCCTAAGAGCTTCAAATAGGTGGCTGCCCATTTCGTCAAAATGGGCTGGCAGCTCATTTCCCGTTTCCTCTCTCTCTCTCTCTCTCTCTCTCTATATATATATATATATATATATATATATATATATATATATATATATATATATATATATATATATATATATATATATGTAACATCCGCCCCAAACATACAAGATTTTGTCCGCTTTGCCCGTGCCCGCACGAGAACTTCCCAGGGGGTCACCCATCCTGGTACTACTCTCGCCCGAGCACGCTTAACTACGGAGTTCTTACGAAATCCGTAGCGGTGCACGGTTTTAAAACGCGTCTTCTATGTTTGGGAGGGGAAATTATATAAGTAGCTCAGGATCTCCTTCTCTCCAGGCGATGTGGGGCTAACTCATGGCCTTGTACACCTCACCTCACCTCACCTCACCTCATCCATCTTGGTATTCCCGCCTCAGGAGTCTTGGCTCTTGGCTATTGGCCTATTAGATCTTGGTCGTCACAATCCACCCCCCTTAGGGCTACACGTCCTCGTGTAGGGTTGGACCCCCCCATAGCGAGGAGAACCGGCTCTGATACCATTTTGTAACATCCGCCCCAAACACACAAGATTTTGTCCGCTCTGCCCGTGCCCGCACGAGAACTTCCCAGGGGGTCACCCATCCTGGTACTACTCTCGCCCGAGCACGCTTAACTATGGAGTTCTTACGAAATCCGTAGCGGCGCACGGTTTTAAAACGCGTCTTCTATGTTTGGGAGGGGAAATTATATAAGTAGCTCAGGATCTCCTTCTCTCCAGGCGATGTGGGGCTAACTCATGGCCTTGTACACCTCACCTCACCTCACCTCACCTCATCCATCTTGGCATTCCCGCCTCAGGAGTCTTGGCTCTTGGCTATTGGCCTATTGGATCTTGGTCGTCACAATATATATATATATATATATATATATATATATATATATATATATATATATATATATATATATATATATATAGGGCCGATCCAGTGAGAAACTTCTTATTTGTGAAACCTTGTGCGAAACCCTTCTAGAGGTTTCAGAATTTGATGAAACTTGGTAAGCATGCTACCTATGCCATGTTGATCATCCTCACAAAATTATATCAAATTCTAAAACATCTAGGGGCATCAAATGTTAGAAAATTTACCGACCGTTCATAAAAATCGTTAATTTGAAATCTCTAGGAGGTATTTTCCGAATGTGCGGCTTAACGTGCGGCCACCCCCTTTGGGGATATTTTTGGAATTTTTTTTTTGGGGATTGATCACCTACCCTTGGATTGGACACACAAAAAATTTCAGCCCGATCCAAGACTTGTAGGCCGTCCAAATATGTTGATCTTTTATCGGTCGTTCATTTTTTTTTGCCATTTTGATCAACACATTTGGACGCCCTACAGGTCTTGGATCGGGCTGAAATTATTTGTGTGTCCAATCCAAGGGTAGGTGATCAATCCCCAAAAAAAAAATTCCAAAAATACCCCCGAAGGGGGTGCCGCACGTTACCCGCCGCGATGTATCACTACTCTCTGTCTCTCTCTCTCTCTCTCTCTCTCTCTATATATATATATATATATATATATATATATATATATATATATATATATATATATATATATATATATATATATATATATATATATATATATATATATATATAATGGACGATGGTAGACATTTTGGGAGATATATCCGATCATCCATCTTTATCTGAGGGTATAAGTCGTGGCTATGATTTATCCAGAGGGTTATGGTAACTACGATTCGCCTGTGGAGGGGGAGAAAAATTTATACTATGAGGTGTTTTATACATTTTTTTTTTAAATACTCCTCTCTAATTTTACTCTCTCAACTCTCTCAAATATATATATAAAAGAGAGGGAGTGTAATGAGAGTGAGCGAGGCTGTAGTTGAAAGTGTTACTTTGCCCTTAAGAGAAAAAGTAAAAAAGTGATGAGGAATTACGATTGGCCCTGTTATATGAATCCTCTTTTGTTCTCATTTTCACGCCTTCCCCCCCAAACACACATTCTCTCTCTTTTGATGGTGGCGACCGTGGCAATGATGGTGATTAGTGGTGTTGGGGTCACTAGTCTGTCAAGGGAAGGGCAACTGGAGCTAGGTGTTGTCACTGAAGGTAGCTATTTAGGTGATAGTGACCGTCCTGACAGTGGCGGGTGGTAGTGATGTCGGGGTCACTAGAGGCGGGTGTTACTGCCGAAGGTATGTGCTGACGCCAAAGATGAACGATTGTGTTTTGCCATCGTGTCAACATGCACGAGGATTACTAGCATTAATATAGAAGCGGAGGCACAACAGCTAAGCTAAAAAATAGTGAAAATATTGTTTGGATTCTACAAAACCAGAATGCAAGGCTTAATAAAACAATTGTTTGGATAAAGTCACAAACTTTGTGTCACATAGATAGGTCAATGTGCTCATGCACATATGCTTAGTAATTCATCGTATAGAATAATGGGTGGTAATGGACTGGGCATAGGCCGAACTTAACTAAACATGAGTCCGAACACCTATTTTTTTCTTCGGCCCAAGCCTGAACCCGTTTTGTATCAGGCTTTAAAGACAAGGCCAAAGTTCAAGCCTGGATCAATGAATCGGGCTTGATCGTGCCCTGGCCGAAAAACCTCCAGTGACTAACTTTCATCGGTGGAGTTATTTGGCATTAACCGAGTTTATATATATATATATATATATATATATATATATATATATATATATATATATATATATATATATATATATATATATATATATATATATATATATATATATATATATATATATATATATATATAGGGCTGTTACAGTGAGCTGTGGGCTGCCGGGGGGGGAAAGTGAGCTATAAGATGATCATCTTCACCAATTTTTATCAAATTCCAAATCTTCTAGGAGGGTCAAATGGTCGAAGCAATTTTAACGATGATTGCGGACGGCAGAAATTGCTTCGACCATTTGACCCCCCTAGAAGTTTTGGAATTTGATTAAAATCGGTGAGGATGATCATCATATCCTAGGCAACAACCTCACCAAATTTTATCAAATTCCATAACTTCTTGGGGGATCAAAATACCCATAGCTCACTTTCCCCCCCGGCAGCCCACAGCTCACTGTAACAGCCCTATATATATATATATATATATATATATATATATATATATATATATATATATATATATGGGGGCTGCTATGCTGCGGCATGCGGTGCGTGCGGCAGTGCACCGCAGCCGTGTGATGCACTGCTGCGTGCATCGCATGCACGCAGCGCGTGCATCACACGCCTGCGGTGCGATGCCGCACGCACCGCATGCCGCATTCAAGCAAATCCCTATATATATATATATATATATATATATATATATATATATATATATATATATATATATATATATATATATATATATAGGGGAGGGATACTTTTACTCATGGCCTCTTACTCACATAGTTACCTATGATCCGGGCCATCCATTAGATTCTGACGTACGGTTCGGATTAGATGGGGAGTTATAGCAATAGTGTCCACATTAAATGCGGGCTTTTAATAAGGGTTTTTAATACGGGCATTTAATGCGAACACCATTGTTTTAACTTTCCATCTAATCCGAACCGTACGTCAGGATCTAATGGATGGCCCGGATCATAGGTAACTATATGAGTAAGAGGCCATGAGTAAGAGTATCCCTCCCCATATATATATATATATATATATATATATATATATATATATATATATATATATATATATATATATATATATATATATATATATATATATATATATATATATATATATATATATATATATATATATATATATATATATATATATATATATATATATATATATATATATATATATATATATATATATATATATATATATATAGGGAAAGGGTAGCCTACTCCATGGAGTAGGCTACTTACCTATTCCATGGGTTAAATGGATGCCATGTGGCACTTTTTAATTGGGTATTTTGTGAGTGTATGGTCAATCCATTATGGATAGATTAGGATTATGAAAAAAAATCTGAAGAAAAAAATCTAAATCAACTCGATCATCTTATAGCTAATTTAACGGTAAACTGTGCATCATAAAAATATATTTTTTTTTGGATGCTAAAAATGCCACTTGGCATGTGTTTTTCTAAAAAAAAATTTCTTGACAATTGTTAGGAGGGGTGAACCTAAGTTGACAAAGTCAACTCCGGTTAAAAAGTACCACGTGGCATCCATTTAACCCATAGAGTAGGTAAGTAGCCTACTCCATGGAGTATGCTACCCTTCCCCATATATATATATATATATATATATATATATATATATATATATATATATATATATATATATATATATATATATATATATATATATATATATATATATATATATATATATATATATATATATATATATAGGGTCGGGATCTAGAAACACGCTACTTTGCCACAAAGTTAGACACGCATCATCCAAAACTCTAGATAGAGGTTTTAGAATTTGTTGAATTTTTGTAAGGATGATCAACTACCCTTAGATAGCCCATCCATAAAAAATCAGCACATTCTAAACCCTTCAGGTGCATCAAATCTAAAGAGCTTTATCGACCATTCACTTTAACCGTTAAATTGAAGGGAATATTTGATTAGTCTATATGTTTTAGAATGTACTGATTTTTTGCTGATGTGCTATCTAAGGCAAGATTATAATCCTCACAAAAAATCAATAAATTTTGAAACCTCTATCTAGGGTTTTGGAGATGTGTGTCTAACTTCGTGGCAAAATAACGTGTTTCTGGATCCCGACCCATATATATATATATATATATATATATATATATATATATATATATATATATATATATATATATATATATATATATATATATATATGAGGAAACGAGAAATGAGCTGCTAGCCTATTTCGGCAAAATGGGCAGCTACCCATTTGAAGGCCTTAGGAGTTTTAGAATGTGCTGATTTTTTTGTGAGCATAAGAACCTTATCTTAGATAGAACACCCACAAAAAATCAGCACATTCTAAAACTCCTAAGGACATCAAATGTTAGAAGTTTTATCGAACGTCTGTTATAACTGTTGATTTGAAATTTAACATTTGATGCCCGTAAAAGTTTTAGAATGTGCTGAATTTTTATGGGTGTTCTATCTAAGATAAGATCCTTATGCTCACAAAAAATCAGCAAATTCTTAAACTCTTAGAGGCATCAAATGGGCAGCTGCCCATTTTGTCGAAATAGACCGCCAACCTATGCCCAATATCCTCTCTCTCTCTCTCTCTCTCTCTCTATATATATATATATATATATATATATATATATATATATATATATATATATATATATATATATATATATATATATATATATATACGGGGTATGAGCTGCCAGCCTATTTGACAATTTGAGCTGTCAGCTCTTAACCACCCGATTCAAATCAACATCCGTTCATTATTTAAAAAAAAAAAAACTGTAATACACCCCCGTCTCTCTCTCTCTCTCTCTCTCTCTCTCTCTCTGTCTCTCTTGCTGAAACCCAGAGCACCGGCGATGGATCGCCGGTGCCCCGACCACCGGCGGCCCCTGCGGCGACCCTCCCGACCCCGGCGACCCCACCCTCCCGTATCCGGTGACCCTCCCGACCCCGACGGCCCCACCCTCATCCCCTCCGGCCGCTGAAACTCCGACGCCGACTGTGGAGATCTCCTCTCCCGACCTACCAGTGGCGTTCAGCAGCCCCGACCGGTGGGTGCTCCAGCAGCCTTGCTCCCCTTCGGTGTCCAGTGCAGGGGGCTGCTGGTCGGAGGGGATCCGGAGGGCTGCCGGTGGCGCAGGGGGCTGCTGGTCGGAGGGGATCCGGAGGCGCAGGGGGCTACCGGCGGCCGGATCCGGAGGCGCAGGGAGCTGCCGTCGGGAGACCGGAGGGGGGTTCCGGTGGCCGGATCCGGAGGGGGCGCCGGAGGGGACCGGGGGCGCAGGGGGCTGCCGTCGGGGGCGCAGGGCCGGGATCAGGGGGCTGCCGTCGGGGGCGCAGGGGGCAGGGGTAGGAGGGCTCGTGAGAGAGAGGAGAGGGAGAGAGTGGGTTGGGTAAAATTTTTTTTGATTTTAAATGGACGGTTCGTGATCAAGATCGGAGGGCTATGAGTTGACAGCCCAAATGCCCAAATGGGCTGTCAGCTCATACCCCGTATTCTCTCTCTCTCTCTCTCTCTCTCTCTCTCTCTCTATATATATATATATATATATATATATATATATATATATATATATATATATATATATATATATATCCATGACTATAACTAACTCCATGATTTTCTTCAATATACGTTGTTGTCTCGTGAAAAAGAAAATGTCAATTGCTAGATATGTCGGGTTTATCCGACCCAACAATGATAGTGGGCCAGGCTCAGTCTGCTCTGGGCCAGATTCAGACCCATTGCCAGCCCTAATCCCCCAATCTAAAATCTGGAAAGTGCCGTTCTGCCTTATTTCTAATTTTTTGAGAAAGTGAGCGAGGTCCCAGCTTCTCAGTTCTCTCTAATGGCGGCGATGAGAAGCGCTATCCTCAAGCACCTGAGATTGAGGGCCGGATCTCCGGCGCCGCCGGTAACCGTCTCCTTCGGTGGCATCCTCCGCCGCCACTTCTCCGACGAGGTGAAGGGCTCCTTCCTCGACAAATCCGAGGTCTCCGATCGAGTCATCACCGTCGTCAAGAACTTCCAGAAGGTTGACCCATCCAAGGTAACCGATCTCAATTCCCTGGGAATCTAAGGATTTCTGATGCTATTGTCTGGCTTGGAGGAAAGGGTTTCCTTCCTTCATGTTAAATGCTCACCCATATCGTTTTATTATGAAAATCCCCATCTATTCATTTGAAATATGTTGACTGGAATTGAACATTGGACCAAATTTCTGTTTTTTGTAATTTGCAATTCGATTGTGCTATTAATTTTTTCTTCTCCCGAATTTTGTGGGTTTTGCTAGAGAATCTAACGAGGGTTTCTTAAATTCTCAACAGCCAAACCCTTGTTGGTACAAAACCATTCTCCATATTGGGGGCGTTATTGAACTAGTTTTGATTGATGACACTTTGTATCTTGGCGCATTGATTGGTAGGTTATGGTAAAAACACGAATAGCAATTGATATTTGTTTGAGGATTTTTTTTTAGAGATTTATGCTTTAAAGAAATATTTTCTAAGTATTGAAATTTCGATGCTTATTAGTACTTTGGAGCTGTTATCTTGGTGATGTTTCGAAAAAACAATGGATAGAAGTCTACAATAGTGGATTAAGCATGTTCTAGAACTTTAGTTAGTGTTTGATTTTAATTTGTATATAAATGAAGAATAAATATTTTCTATATTAGAAAGAGAAGGTTTTTCTAGGCTTTGCTCATGTAGATGTAAGGTATACTTAATAGAGTTGTCTATCTTCCCATGATGATGCTGGTCTGGGTTGGGACAGTAATTGTACGTGGGATAAGGCACAGACCGAAGTGACGTGGAATCTAGATCCAATTGATGTAGGCCTGATATCAATACCAAGATATATATATATATATATATATATATATATATATATATATATATATATATATATATATATATATATATATATATATATATATATATATATATGCGATCTGCGGTCCGTGCGGTCTGCAGCCGTCCGATGCACCACTCCGTGCATCTGATGCACGCGGCCGGTGCATCGGACGACTGCGGACTGCGGACCGCACGGACCGCAGATCGCACCTAAGCATTCCCCTATATATATATATATATATATATATATATATATATATATATATATATATATATATATATATATATATATATATATATATATATATATATATATATATATATGGGAAATGAGTTCCTATGACATGTCATAGGGAGTACCCTATGACATATGGTGAGTTAGTAACCCTAGAATATTTAGAATGTTCTAAATTTTTATGAGGATGATCACCCTATCTTAGATAGGACACCCACAAAAAATCGGCTCATTCTAAAACTTCTAGCGGCATCAAATATGATTTTCAATTTAACGGTTAAAATGGATGGCCGATAAAGCTTCTAGCATTTGATGCCCAAAAAAGTTTTAGAATGCTTTGATTCTTTGTAGACATTCTATCTAAGGTAAGGTGATCACCCTCAAAAAAATTCAGCACATTCTAAACATTCTAGCATTCCTAATTCACTATATGTCATAGGGTACTCCCTATGACATGTCATAGGAACCCAGCTCTCTCT